>UFQX01000149.1:137858-219458 GCA_900497675.1 Arapaima gigas
CCCCCCCCCCCCCCCCCCCCCCGTAAGAGAACTGTCTAGTTTGTCCATCATCATTTTCTCAAAAAACAGACATGCAAACATGGTCCCAAGGCCCAAGAGAAATGCAATGAGTTCTTTCTATTCTGTTTTTTCCTCACCGCTGTCCTGGAGGTGGTCATGGAGATAGCAGGCTGAGCAGCCAGATCCAGACTGTCCACTGTCCTTTCGCCAAGAAATATCTCCAGCTCTTCCTCAGGGATCTCTCCAGGTGATCTGCTGAAACTGAATTAGTTGATCCACCTATTCAAAATGGCCCACGTGCTGAAGGACACCCGTCCAGGCTTGCTGGAAGCTGCTACCTCATGGGTGTGCAGCTAACAATAAGTCAGTAGCCTGGGTTGCATGGAAGACAGATAGAGAAACGACGTTGCAGCCCTTGCATGCATATCTGTTTCTGTGCCATAGTTATTTACATAGAAGGCTATTGTCATATCCTACATAGTCAGGTTCATCTTGGCCAGGTCTAAGATATAAAAAGAAAACTCCACCAGCTTACTTTACAAGGCACAAAAACACCCGTTTCTGTGTGTCCTGCAAGAGGACCCGTGTGCGAACCTCATAGTGTTGGCAAACAGCCACTCGACCAAAATTCTGCTGCAGTTTCATAAGATCTTGTTTAAGTGTTCACTGGAAACTTCACTGACCTCATTCAAAAAGAATAAAATAGACGCAACAATTCAACTTATACCTCTGAATGATTTTCTGTCTTCCTCTCTTGGACTCAGGCCCAGAACACTTCAGTAGCGAGGCCAGGATGTTATCTGTCACACCACTTTTCTGACCATGTTTGAAGATCTTGCAAACATTTTTAAAAACACATTCATGAAATACTACATTTCATAGCATGAAAGAAAGAATGAAGAAAATGATATTGCAAGTAACAGCATAAATGAAGATTTACTTGTAATTGTGGATTAAAAGGCATTTAAAACACAAGAATCACTGAATGATTTGTTGTTCTTTAAGCTCTCTTGCTCAACACATTTTTGGTTTATGAAGCAGCTCAAATGTCCCAAGAAATTTTTCATCTGCTTTGTATATACCTCTCGTTCTGTTTGCAGATAAATGTCCCTTATTTTATCTATTTGCGGACCAGGTCCTGTCAGAATATGTTTTCTGTTAGAAAGCCATTTCTGTCCTAGAAAGTCTTGCTGACTTAGGACCTCAAAAATAATTTTTTTGTCATCATTTTTATTCTGTTGCGATACCTTACGTGGATCCTTGCTTTGTTGTTGAGAAATGTGTTGTGCTTTTTTTTTTCCTAGCGCTAACACGCTTAATGTTGTGTTTTGCAGTTTTTTGGCAGGTGAGTTAGTTGTTAAAATAATATGGAATATTATTATTTTAGCTAAAAATATTCTAAAACTAAGAAAATAGAGGAAATGGTGTTTTAAATTCCCTCAAGGTGCATGTTTTATACTCACAATTTTTGTACAGGCAGCAGTACATTTCCAATGTACTGTTGGATGAAGTGAAACACACACTGGATCTTTTATACTAACATGTTACAAGGCTGACATCGTGAGCAGGGGCCTTGACCATTTTGATCTGTATCTCAGCGCTTCATTACATTTTGAACATTTCCTGTTTGCGGTATCAACAGTGAAGCAGGACTTTTGGGGGTTGTGAGGCAATTTTGCTATTCTGTACAAACAGTCCAACTTCATATGGGCCCCATCCATTGACGGTTTTGTGCACGCTTTAAATACGGCCCACCCTTGAAACAGCAGAGCCATCTTGTGTTCCTTCTGCTGGAAATTCAGCTTGAGGAAACTACACTGAGTGATACCTGTGTTTTAGATTTAAAGAGAAAAGGCTTCACAGCATTCACAATTTTAAGGTGTCTGTGCTTTGTTCTTCCACTTTCTGCAGAAGTGATCACACAATATTGAGGGCCCTCAGGCAGACCGCAGGTCCCTGAGACCACCTCAGTCCATGACCATATAGCGAACACTGAGAAATAACATCAAACAACACAGGCGTCCTTTGGCACGATGCGCACGAGTGCCACTGTAGAAGAACTAGAGAGGTTTGACCCAATGGTTCTTGTGTAGTGCCTCCTGTTGAAGACACAGGGGGGTACAGGGGTTGTGTGGTCCAACTGCTTCAATCCCAAAGCTTGGTGAATTAGTTCCTTCAGTGCTTCCCTTGCTCCCTTGTCTCCGTCTGACTCTCTCACAATCTCTCCCTGGCTCACTGCACGCATGGTCCCGCTGGGAGGAGGCGGGGCCATCCAAGTAATCCTACACCTGCCCAATTCCACACACACCGCTGCAACTCGCTCAACTGCCCCGACAAGCGCGGGAGGTTAAAACACGTAGAGCAGGCAGGGCTGGTACTAGCAGCCTTTGCCTGTGTCCTCACATAGTGACGCTGTCTACCGGGGCCGCGCACAAGGGAACATAGGACACAGTACCACACAGGGAGGGGGTCACAGAGAGGATCCCTGCTCCTCACAGCCCAAGCAGAGTGAAAGGTACACTCACCAGGAGCTTCTGTGATGCCACCAAGGAAGAAAGTTTGAAGGTGCCTTTTTCCTGCTTGGGCTTCAAGCCAGTTGACAATGTTTCGCGAGGAGTTTTCCCCAATGTGTGCTGGCGAGAGGCAGCCAGGCCTCGTGCTGGGGCACCTGGCCAGCTTACCCGAAGACCAGTTCCGAGCTGGTGACTTCCGAGGGAAGTTCAAGAAGATGCACTCGAGGAAGAGGCCCACCATCCTGGAAGGTAAGCACAGCTCAAACTTGCCCTTCAAACTCGCAGAAACAAACCCTTGGATCCTTCTAGATTTTTGAACATTTTTAACTACATTATTGGAACATTTCAGAGCAACTTTTGGATGTAAACAAGTTGACCCACCTTGTGATCTGAAAAATAACCATAGCCCCACTTCTCTGACCTGCTTATCCGTGTCGGTAAAGTTGTCACAAACACACCGTCTCAGCTCTCGCTTTATGTGGCGCTTTTTGGCCGGCAAGAAAGGTAAACGACTGAGAGAGCGTGAGAACAACGGACTGATTTTTAAACACAAATGGTACTGCAGGAGCTGTGGCCAATTGCAGGGAGTAGTTGCTCCAGGGGCTCTGTCTTTTCCCACTCTATTTCACTTTCGTTTTGCTGAGCTACTTGAGCTCAGTCGTTTCTCCCTCCCACCTTCTTCTGAAGTCCAGAAGGTTTTCTGGACCGCTTTCGGGTTCACTGCTGTCCACAGGTTCGTCCCATCAAATCACAGTCTTTTTAGTGGAACTGAGCACAGAGATCTCTCCTTTCTGGATATCAACACATATGTTCTGATCACTTTGTGTCAGATACAGATATGAGTGAGCGTTCCCTTGAAAGAAGTTTGTATGAGAGACATAGCAAAGGTATTCCAACATTTTTCTTTGTTGGTTACTTTAAACTGGTAATTCGCACACCATGTTTACCGTTTGTATGAGGTGTACAGGGATTCTCACTGTATTAATTGTTATCAAGCCACCTACACTGCCTGCAGCTGGCCACACACACATGGTCACCCACTGCAAGCAATTTAGAATGACCAGTTTACACAAAAAACATCTTTAGACTGAGATGAATCCACAGCACCCAGAGGAAACCCACACAAATATGGGAAGAATATCTAAACTTTACATAGACTTAGATGGATTCAAATCTACACCCAAGCACTGTGAGGTGGAGGTGTTACTTGCTGCGCCATCATCAGGTGTACTGAAAAGCTTGAGAGAGTGAAAAGAACACCTGAGAAGGGGAGTGAGAGGGAGAGGAGAGCTGGAGCGTAGTGAAAGGAGGGGGACGAGGTGCAAGTCCTCACTCCTAAGCTGGCCGGACGTGCCTTGCATTCCAGCTTTTTACCTGGAGCTAGAAAATGCTTTTTAAAAGCATGTAATTTGGCCATTTTATCAGCCTGACACCTCCTCTCGAATACTGGAAAAAGTGTTCAAGTTAAATCAGAAATATATGTAGGACATCTTTATTCCTCAAAACCTGGTCTGTACAAGCATACAAGTATATATACATATACTGGGCGCGCGCGCACACACACACACACACACACACACACACACACACACACACACACACACAGCTATACTCGACCTTTTAATGTAAATCTGAGTGTTAATGTTTTACTCAGATTTCTTTTGTGGGTCACAAGTTACAAGAACACTTCTAGAAAGTGTTCAGCTGAATAGATTGTTTAACTCAGAATATCCCAAGTCACTTTAGTTGTTTCTGTGGAATAGCGCATATTGAATTAGTAATAAAGTCAACATTGTGTTTGCACTGGTGACTGCACTGCTCTGGAGAACACAGTCGGATGATGGAAGAATAGTTCTCTTGATAATTGGGGACGCTGGTTTCACAGTCAGTAGGAATAGTTGGTACTCGGTTTCTATCAGTGGGGATACTGGTTACATGGTTACTGGGGACACTGGTTAGTTGGCTATTCAGAGCACTGGTTACAGTCATTGGGAGTTTTGGTTACTCGGTTATTGGGGATGCTGTTACTCACTTCCTGGAGTTGCTAGTTACAGTCTACTCAGTTACTGGAAGTGCCAGTTATTGGGACTGCTGCATAGTCTGTTATTGGGCATAGTGGTTTTACAGTAACCAGAGCTGTTGATTATTACTGGTGATGCTGGTCACACAGTTAGGGGGATGCTGGAAATGCTTGTTACACTGTGTGTTGACTGGTTTTTCCCTTGTTTCCATAGGTGCACTGGGTTCTTTCATGTAAAGCAGCTCAGAGCAAATGTAGCTTCCATTATACAACTACTTATTTGCTAAGACAATGTGTCCATAATAAGGACTTTTGCTACACCAACAACAGCAGCTTTCCTCTTGGGTTTTGTGAATAACCTCCTGATTCCAGTAAGCGGTGGAAGGGTGACTAGTCTGAATGTATAAACAAGTCACCAGCCGAATGAATGTCTCAGTAAAAGTGATCCTTGTGATCAGTGTCCTTGTCCATGGCTGAGTGTTGGTTCAGAGGTAGGCATGACAGAGAGGGCCAGCATGGTTACGCTGATGTTGTAATGTGCAACAGGATTTTGCTGGATCCATGTCATGTGGTCGAAAGTGAGTGAAAGCTTGGTTTGCACAGACTGGGGGGGGGGGTGCAGAAGGAACAGACCCTGACTCTCAGCCCCAGAACTCCATGATAACCCGAGACAGCTGGAATATTTGTGCTGTTAGGTCTGCTTGTGGAGCAGCGCTGCCCTGTCCAGTGTCAGACTCAGAGGGAGGGGGCCAGACAAACAAGCCACAGCTCCTTCGCCAAATACTTAGTGCCGAGAGCCTGTTGGAACAGGGCAGCTCGTTCCTGAAAAGCTCAAATGCTTGTCCTCATAAAATAGAGTCATGCTGGGGCTTACCACATCTGCCACTCCTTTCTTCAACTGCCTTGGCCCTCGCATGTCCAGTGGTGCAGACATCACCTCAGTAAATCACACATTTTTTAGCTGCTTTATGATTGTGTAAATCAACGTGTTCTTTGTAAACGCTTTCCATGTTCAGAGACATGATCATTGTCTGTACAGGTAGGGTTCATATAATGGGCTCCTGAGTTTCAGTTATCTTTGAATGAATTCATGGCATTCCAGATATACTTAACTGAAGAATGACTATTTAATGGTAAACATAAAGTAAAAAATAGGGCTTCAACTTTGTCTCCTACTTGTTGGCTCATCTGCCCCTGCAAAAACTGACTTAAAGGAGTTGCAGCACCTCCTACCCCCATATACTGCCCCAATTGTCCATCGCTCACTGTTTAATGGTGAAAAGGCATGACTGGGGACCATGTAATCATCTGCGGGATCTGACATCATCTGACAAGGTCTTGGCCAATAGGAGGCTGAGAAAGCACCTTTCTGGGCAGGAACCTCACCAGGGGTCACGTACACATCTCTATCTGCTTCAGAAGTGCAAGATTTGTTGTGATTTCTTTGCTTTGTGGTTACTGTCTAAATGGAAAAAGGCAGCAGACAGTACCCTTTTTCTGACATTCTGACAAAATAATATAGGTAGTAAGTATGTCTTATTTATCTGATTAGAAATGATAATATAATTACTATGGAATGCATCCCTGTGTTGCTGTTTTATAGGATAGCTTTCGGATACTATTTTCCCAATTTCTACACAATTTAAATATAAGTATCCTTCAAAATGCAAATCTTTGACTTGCAAGTTTTTACATATGCAGCAGAAATTATTTAATATCTGTACTGAATTTCAACCAAATATGAGGCTTGTTTTTCACATTTATGAGTAATAGGAGTCAAGCATGTGGGAATTTTCCAAGTTTGCCTCATAAATCCAATTATGTCTTTGACTTACCAGATTTGCCTTGTAAGCCGATTTCCAAAAATGCATGAAAAAAGTGAACAAAAAAATTATCTGAAAGTGAAATTATTTCAGTGCAGTGGAGATCCTGGAGTGCACTGCTGTTATGTCACTTCAGAATGCAATTTAAAGTTTTTGGGAAAATATTGTGCTAGTTGCATATCTTGTGATACATTTTGTTCTCTCCATTCCATTGCGCTAGTTGCAAACATTTTTATGTTTACATTTTCATCTTTAAAAATACATATTGGGCTGCAAAACAGCTCTTTAAAGGTCTGGCACAAATCAAAGGGGTCACAGTCTGTCAGTAACCCACTGCATTGTGGGTTTCCAGCAGCAAAATCGTGAAACCCTTGCAGTTTCCATTGTGTTACCTGTTTACAGTGTGTTTCCACACAAAAGACCCGTTCAGCCTCTGCCCAGTCGACTATGCTATGACTTTTTAATGTCTCTTCAAACATGGGTGGCATAAAATCTCGAGACCTGTGTTTCAGGTTCTCTCACCATTGCCTATGAAATGTTTCAAAACTGACATTGGCTTTCTGTCAAAGGCAAGGAACAAAAAGGAGGTTAATCTGTTTGCAGTTGAGATGGAATCTGGACACCTTGTCTGACTCAGCTGCATCAGGGTGTGTGAGAACGTTCTAGAAACCATTTGTTTTCCCTCTTGTGCTAAAGGTGAGTGTCTGTTTGTTCAGTTATAATGTAAATATGATATGTTTCTGCATCTGGTCCTTGTTTCTCATTGTTGTGTCGGAGGGTGTTCTGTGCTGCAGCGTTGGAAGCGTTTTGCACACTTCAAAGTTCTTAAAAAGATATTTGCATTTGATAGTTACGCCTGTGCTAAGTGATCTTTGTGATCTTTCAATGTTAGCCAAGTACAATTACAGCAGATGTCAAATACCTGTCACCATGTTTCATTAAATACCTGTTTCTGGGCTCAGCAGGTAGTAGTGGGGTCAAGGCAAATTTTGCCAATCTCATTACTTATGTATGTCCATGAAACTTAGGAATATTATTTCTGTTTAAAAAAAATCTTGCAAAATATTTTTCAGCATTCAGTTTTTGTAGCTATTTGTAGGTAGCAATGCTGCTTCATTCAGACCTCGGTTCAAATCTGGTTCAGTCTTTGTGGAGTCTGCATATTGACAGGTTCAGCTAGGTTTCTTCCCACAGTCCAAAGACTTGCATTTCAGGCAGACTAGTGACTCTGAACTGCCCATGATGTGTGCACGTGTTTGTTTCTGATTATCTAGCAACGGACTAGTGTTCTCTACTTGCCAAGCTTCAGAGCACCGCTACTCTGTATTGGACCAACAGTCATTGCTGGATGAATGACTTTGGAAAACCCAAAAGAAGTCATGTCATTTTGTTGTCCTTCTAGGTTTTATGTAGCTTTGATATGAATTTGTTTTTGGAACAATCCAGTGTGTGTTGAGATTATGAATGAAAAAATGATGCTTGCCATCATTTTTGGTTCCTATCTCTTGGCTTCCCCACACTAACATGGGGGGCTTCTATTCTTAACTTGTAGAGATTTCATGTCGAGCACCTGTCAGGAGCCAGGTTAACATACACTTAAATTTTAGGTAGTTCTCCTTTGTTTTTTTTCCTGCTGCTCTTGCTCCCAAGAGACCTGTGTGTGTGTGTGTGTGTGTGTGTGTGTGTGTGTGTGTGTGTGTGTGTGTGTGTGTGTGTGAGAACACAGCAGCAGGACCAATGCAGCTTTGATCAGCTGAGCTTTTATATGCTCCAACCATGGAGAGGTTGGTGGAGTGGTGGCTGACCCCGAGTGTCATCGCCAGTTATTATTACCCGCTCTCTGCTAAGAGGATTGGTTCGTGGCCTCCCTGCCTCTACGTAGTTATTTAAAGGCAGCTTCTGTCGCCGCCCACCGCCTGCCACACACACACACACACACACACACACACACACACACACACACACACACGCACATACACACGCACACACATACACAGAGAGAGAGAGAGAAAGAGAGAGAAAGAGGAAAGGAGGGGGCTGACTGCCAGAGACACAGGAGGAAGAGGAGGGGCCGAGCAGTGGCTGTCCATCGGCTCTTCCTCACCGCATCTTCAACTGCATTGCTCCGAGCTGTTGACGGGACACCCGCCCACCTTCACGGCCCCCCACTGGCAGCACTGCTACACGCCTGCCACAGCAATGACCAGCCAGCAGGATTCAGGCTTCTTTGAGATCAGCATCAAGTCGCTGCTGAAGTCATGGAGTGGCAGTGAGTACACTGTTTGGACGTGGGGTCCTGTGGTGAGCGTGCTCCTGTCTTTGTTTGTGGTTGGCTGGTCCCGGACAAACACACAAAGGCCCGGCATCCCCGCTCAAGTGAACAGCTGGATAGCGCATCGCCCTACACGTGTGCATCACGCACTTCTTCTGTCTCTGAGAGTTTTTGTGTCTCTTCCTGTCTGATGCTGTATGGGTTCTAGTGCCTTCTATCATGGTCCAAAAGCATGAGATTTTAAATAGCTCTGGTTACGTGCAGGGACTATGTAATGAGATTAGTTCGTGCACAGGCTGATCAACCTCACTGGTGTTCTCAGCATCTCTGTGCACAAGTTCCATAATCTGTTCTTTTTGTACAGTGGACAGGGTTGCGGGGATGCTGTTGCGCTCCTCTTCAGCACTTAAGAGGCTTCGGTGGTGGGGGTGGGTTGTGGAGCAGAGGGATGCAGCCATGCGCAGGAAGTCTCCTCTGTTTATATTTTGTTCCACCTAGCAAGCAGCCTGCCAGAGACATAATGCTGTTACGTAATGACATTGAGCAGCTGAAAGGTTTCTCTTCCTCTATTTGATTTAGCAGTGGCATTAGTAGCACTCTGCTGCAGCACTCCTTTTTTCTACATTTTGCTGCTCTGTAGGCAATAATAATTAGTGTTGTTGTCATTGTCATCATCAAAATAAAAAGCATCCAATTTGTTTATTTTTTGCGAGCTGTAACTGATATTGACAGGGCCAATAATTAGTTTGTTTGGTTTAAGCAGTTGCCTTAACTTGAAGTGGTGCTGAAGCAGTGAAAAGAGACAGCAGGTGATGTACCGGCTAGAGCCGCCACCTCTGTACCCAAGGGATCCAGGTTTGAATCCCACCTCCTGCTCTAGTACCCTTGAGCAGGATGCTTACTCTCAAGTGACACAGTAAAATTGTCCAGGTGCATAAATGGGTAAATCTCTGTAAGTAACTTAACTTTGTAAGTCAGCTGAATAAATAAAGATAAATGGGGTCCTTGGTTTGGAAACCACATAAAAGGAGTTCTTGAGGTTATTCCCTGTGGATGCTTGGTGTGTTTAAGGAAGCACAGTTTTCAAGACAGTGGTGTATTTCCAGGATGGTCAGCTTTACGTGTCTAGCATGCTTGATGCCCAGCCTTCGTATTAGCTCTTACTTTCCTGTCCTCAGTGCCACTCCACTCCTCATGGGACAGCCAGATTTAATGCTTTCCGAAGTTTTCGTACACACAGACATTTTCTGTGGATAGGACATCATCAGTGTGGAAGGTGCCTTATGGTATAAAAGCTGTTTTTTTTTCTTTTTTTTTTATTATTCTTGTTGCTGGTGCTGTTTTAGCTGACATTTTTGTCAAGGCAATTTACAGAGAGAATGTTCGATTTCTTAATGTTTCTGGAGGAGGACAGTGTGGAGAGGCAGCGTACAAAATAGCACTACAGGCATTAATAACAAAGTAATTAATGCAGTAATGGAATTAAGGGAAACTGAAAGCTCAAAAGAACAACATAACTCATAAAGGGGTTTTGGACCTACACAAAATCTGAGGAAGCAAAAATGTCCGCCTTCTAAGGCACGACTCACAACCTCTAATGAAATGTGTTTTTGTATGTTTTGTAATACTTCACCGCCAGCTTTTCATTTGTAAAAAATGTCAGTATAAGTGGAAGTTATCATAAAAAGCGAAGGTTATGAAAGGTTTCCTTGTTTCCTACCTTTGAAAATGAATCAGCTCATAGTTCTCTGCTAGTAAATGTACAGGGGTGTGGTGCAAGTCACTGCCACACATTAGTAGCAGCCCTTCCCTGTATCGGCTGACTGGGGCAGAAGGGCCCTCACTTTTCCAGAAGAATCCCTACGCCATTTGAAATTTAATGTAGTCAGATCACTGGAACCATTCATATCAGACATATTGCGCCACAGTTAACTACAGAGGTAACCTTTCCATATATTTCACAGCATGCTTCCTGACTGAGGCACATTCCTGCCGATGTCTTAATGAACAGAGTGTGGGCTGTTATGGTGGCAGCAGCAGCAGCAGGACATCCAGCTCAGGCTTTTTAAATGGGCTATTCTAACCGGGACTTCTGCTCACCGTGGGTCTAGGAGTGTGTGTATCTATGTGTCTGCACAAGTATGCATGCACGTGCATGGGGAATTGTTGTGCAGACTGCATTGTCCTCATGGGAGCAGCTCTATGCTGAGAGCCCTTTCAGACCAGCAATGATGTCATGCCTGTCTGAGTCACATGGACCTTCTCAGCCTTAATCCAGAGCCCAGTGCCAAGAGCAAACAACCACTGCTCACAATTTCTTTGCAGAGCCACACATTCTCTTTAAGAAAAGTGGTAATTCAGAAATGCCCATCTGCCCATCCCCAACACATTATTATTATTATTATTATTATTATTATTATTATTATTGTTGTTGTTGTTGTTGTTGTTGTTGTTGTTATCTTTTTTTATACATTATTTTATTATGAGAGGAGTAGTGCTTGTATGCATCATCTGTGCTTTTATAGAGTAATTACTTATAATTTAACCCTTTTGTACAGTTCTGTATGTTTCCTGAAAACCTAGGTCATGACCGCACAAATTTGGTTGTTGAGAGCCTAAATTTTACACATTGTGGAGAATATGATAATATGTGGCTCAGTTCCAGTAGCTCATTTGCAGCATAAGGTGAGATGGTCTGCTGTTCGATCAGCTGCTGGAGTGAAATTCCTAGTGACAGGTTTGCACAGCGAATCAGAAAGAAACTTTTCTGTGAGAATCAAGAAAAACAAATCAACAAGGTTTTCTTTTGTCTTGTAAAAGTGTCTGATCCGTTTAAGCTCACTGCTGGTTGTGAACTCCCAGCTTGTTATTTCAGTTTGTTAGTAAAAACCATTTATCAAGGCTTCCTGGGCTTCCATACAAAATCACACTGAAACTGGATAATTTTATTTATCGTTTATTGTGTAGTGGCTGGGGAAGCTGCAGCATGTGGGATTTAATCACATGCCCCACCTCACTGAATGCCCCAGCAAGTGAATATTTCAGTAATTTCGGGCAGGGGAGGTTTATAGTCTGCTGTCACCTGCTTTGCATAGAGCATTTAGTCAATGGGTACTTCACCATTTGTAATACACAAAGTAGGTTGGAACACGTTGGCAAGTGAGCATAAAGAGCTAAGCAATTCTGATAGTGTATTTAATTTAATGTTTAACTTCATGGTTTAGGTAATGGTCGCATAACAGTTTGAGTGTTTTTTATATTTGATAAGCTAGCTTGATAATTTGCTCATAGTAAACAAAAGTTTTTCTTTGTTGTGAGAATTTTGAAACTTTGCCATAAGACATCTACTTGTGGCATGTAGCCGAGTTTTTACTTTTATTGCATAAAAGTAGCATTATTTATAATTTTGCTAACATCATAACATTTCAAATTGCTTTTTAAGTTTGAATTTATCAGATCATGTCAGTTAGAGGGGTCTCTAGTAGTCTAGGAGTAGTTTTACACATTCGTGGGGTTTAGAAAGAGTTCATCTGCTAGGGTGTCTTGTATCCCAGGATAAATATAGCTACTCAGATATGCCACCGTACATGTCAGCCTTCCTGGCTCCGCCTTTGGGGCTCAGCTAAAAATTCTCAGGCTGACCTTCACTTTGGGCACCAGTCAATTGCCTGGCAAGAGAAAGTCTCAGTGGTCAACAGAGCAGTAGGATCCAG
Organism: Arapaima gigas; assembly: GCA_900497675.1. Classification (NCBI taxonomy): domain Eukaryota; kingdom Metazoa; phylum Chordata; class Actinopteri; order Osteoglossiformes; family Osteoglossidae; genus Arapaima; species Arapaima gigas. The sequence continues at coordinate 150,200 of UFQX01000149.1, forward strand.
TGCTCGGACAGCAGCTGTTTATAAAGTGCCCCTTGCCCACCGTGCCTAGGACCAGTTATGGTGCCGGGGTCCAGGTGGAACAAGCCTCAGGCTGTTACGGTGGGTGTGGAAGGTGCTTTTTGACCATTTTCAGACAGTCCAGGATACACCACTCTGTTTTTGTTCTGTCATGGAGGGCATGGCCATGTGCTGGAGCAAGGCCAGTGTCATCAACTTCATCAAGGGCCTGGGTAGGTGGGGGCCGCTGATGGGCACTGGGGCACCACCGACTGCATACTCCTGCATGTTGGAGACAGGTTGCATGGCAAACTGTAAAGAGCCTTCTTTTTGAATGGCAAGGTGAGGTGCAGAGGGATTTTGGAATGCTGCCGCACAGTGTACCCTCAGCACTCGCTCTCTTGGAGAAGAGTCTTGCCCAACAAGGATCAATTTGGATCTCATTTTCAGGTTGGCAAGAGAATGACCCTTAGGTTTACACGTAGCTCTGCAGGTCCTCGGTTGGAAATTCAACCATTAATTTTGAATTTGTGGGCACTTACAATGTGCACTTCTGCTGCTTTCCAATAATTATTGTATGTTTGAGGCTTTTCAGTCAAACAGAATGGATTAAACAGGCTTTGGGACAGCCCTTCAATCCCCCCTCTTTATTACAACAGGTGGTGTAGGCAGTACAGGAATGCTTGTCATTCGGGAGGTTGTGTTGGAGATTCATGCTTTCTTGGAGTCATGTTGTTGATCCTCTTAAGCAGAGCACTGCACCTCTTGCAGACTTTTCATTCAGCTAGCCCAGCACTCTATGAATGTGGCTAGCAGATTTCAGATGGTTCTCCCCAGAATCAAAGTTTTCAGCAAACTCTACACAAGGGTAAAGCACCATTAGGAAATGTAAAGGGAATTATTTTATAAAGAACATGAAATATTGTATAAATAAATAGGTTATTTCTAGTTGTTTAAATGGATAAAAATAGGTATGTGTTCTAAGTTTCTTTGCTTTGACAAAGATCTTAATATAGTTTTCAGTTTTCACACATTAGCTATTTTGTTGTTTCCCATTGTTAAAGTTATTATAAAAGGCTTTGCAATAAACTGCTTGTTAGAATGTTTAATTTGGTATACATCCTAATTTTATTTTAGGATATGAAGAGGTTTACAAATTTGTGTTTATTGCGTTTGTGTTTTCACTGTTGAGCAAGTACATGAATGTTACATTAGTTGAATCTGTATTATCATTATAGAGAAGATGTTTGTTACTTGGGCCTTGAGTGATGGTTTCTCTTGCTTTCTTTGGCTTGGTACTGATGCCGATCTTGTTCTATCACCCCTATATTCAGAAATTCACCTAGTTACCTTGTACACCTGGAAGCACTTGGCGTGACACTTTGAGGAGTTATTGGCATAACCAGCCAAATGACCATCCAGTCGTGTCAGTGTGTTACTGCTGCTTTAGCCCTTCTTTTTTGCTGCAGAATGCATTTAAAAACAAGCTTTCTTACTCAGGGAAGCTGTTGTCAGTGCCGTCCAGCTGCACACCTCCACAGAGCTGGTGGGAGGCTGACAAGCAGGCCTCATCGTGGTTTTTGGAATGAGGGAGGGGCTCCAATTAATTCAACCCAGGGCTACAGTGGTCCTGTCATAGTATCAAGGGGAGGATCGAGGGAGGGCTAAGGCAAAAGATTGAGAAGAGGAACGATAGGAATTATGGAGGGGAGACTTGTGGGAAGAATGATGGGAAGTGGATGCAAAATGTTCTGCTGAGCGTTCTGTCTAGCAAAATAAACAATATTTAAGCTGAGCGCTGATTAGCTTATGTGGGTCTCCACCTTTGGGTATTCTGTTGCTCTTCAAGGACTGGTTTGAATTAGTAAACATGAAGAAAAACAAAGATTTAATTTTATTAATTATTAATTACATGACATCATTAAAATGCAGCGTTTTTAACTGGAAATGTGGGTCACATAAAGTCTTGATTTAATCCCACCTTAAATCTGATAAATGAACTAAGGGAAAAGTTTTCCATGTCGGAGATGGGGAAATAGCAGAGCTCTGATGAATGTGAGCTATGATCCAAAGTACGTGTGCTGGAGAGCCTCGACCCAGACCCCTCTCCAAAATCATACATGTTCTCTTTCCACTGGCATCATAGTGTCTAAGGACTGTCTTGTTACCAAAAGTCACCAGTTTACTCTGTTGCACCTTTGAACAAGAGACTAAAGCTCCAGTGCTGTAGTTATAATATGTAATGCTCAACTGTTCAAATGGACAGATGAATACCTGTGCATATTTGGAAGTTATGTAAATTATATAGCTTCTGCCAATTAACTACAATGTATTATTATTATTATTATTATTATTATTATTACTACAAATTTAATGTTCTTTGGTAAAATTTGAGTAATGCAATTTTGTGTTTGTTGATTGATTTATTTGTTTGTTTGTTTGTTTGTTTATTAAGATAAACTACATACTGCTACAAAGAATTTTTAACACACTGCATGTGGATGAATACCAAGCACAAAAGTAATTAGACACATAAGGTGCCAGGAGGCAGCGCAGACTATGGTCACATGCTGGGACACCCCCCACCACTTAAAAGAGAGTTACATCTCAGATGCCACATGAAAATACCACCTGCTGACTTGTATGGTTTAATTTATGCAGCCAATGTGAAATGGATGCTCCGATGCCAATGCAGCTGATGGGCAGCGATAGAGGGGGTACAGGCAACAGTGGCAGTAATGCCTGCAAGTGTTTATCTGAACAAAATCTGTTTTTCACATTCCTATCTGTCTAAAGTGCAGTTTAAATTGCATTCCTATGCTTCCATAATTGCACCTATTTTCTCCCTAAAGTCAGCAAAGAAGATAGATGCAATCAATCAAACTCCCAACTCTTGGTGTATCTGTCAGTTTCTTTGAATTACGATGGGGACGCAGCTTCAGTGTTGTTGGACATGCATTCTGCTAATTCCACGTTATCTCACCCCCGTATGTGTTTCTTTGTGTGCATACTTGTGTGTCTAGCATCGCCAGTGGGGAACGGATACACCAAGCCACCCATCCTCCCTGTCTGCAGCACACAGGGGGAGAAGGGACCCCCTGCCACCATGCCGCTTAGCGTGGATCCTGAGAGCAGGCCTGGCGAGTATGTCATGAAGAGTCTATTTGCCAACTTCGCCACTGTGTCTGAGCGCAAGATTCGCATCATCATGGCTGAGCCACTGGTGAGTGAGGTGCATGCTGGATTGATGGCTTTTTTTTTTGTTTAGGGCCACTTGGGTGAGTAAAATGGATGCTGTGTCAACATGGGTCTCCTTGGCAGCCATCCTACAGACCAGTTACTGTGATGCTATTTAAAATGGCATATTTTGCCAAGAAATACATGGCCCTAGAAGAGCTGGTCTTGAGTCAAGGTGCAGCTATTACAACAGGCTTGTAACTCCCCTGTCTGTGGTCACTTTTAAGGTAATCCCAAAATAAATGATCTCACACTGCATTCTTAGGAAATTGGATAATCATTAGTACTTCTCTGGAAGGTTGTTGGCTACGGATTACCACCAAAACGGAATGCTTCATTATTAAATAGAATAGGCTGGTATTGTAAAGTTGCATCCAAAGTGCGGTTTAAATATGACAGACCGGTCAGCCATTTGCCTGTGAAAGTAACACTACAAGGTAGCTTGTTGAACTCCATTCACTTTTGAACCAAGTTTTGTGTATTTATATCTGATTTTTAGCTAGTTGCTAATATATAGGAAGCTGGCATGCATGGTGAAGCCAGTTAACAAATGCATATTTGGAAGAAGCATGGTATTTTACCTGGTTTGACAGAATTCAAATTTACCATTAAGTCTTGAAATGCACAGAGGTAAAAAAAATCATGATGTAAAAGATGGCACAGTAGTATGTCAACAAACTTTTGCATGATGTTTCTTCATACATTATTAATGCATACTTGATAGAACAGGACATAAATGGGTAGTGTGATCTTAAGTGCAGTATATGGTTTTAGATGAAAATCTGTTGTGTACACCCTGTTGTTTATGCATCTCTTGTTTTTAACATTGTAAAAGCGATGTTTAAGTGAGGAATTGATCATTATATGGCAATTTTTGAACATCCGTCAGGTATGGCTCACTTTTTGGCTTGCTTAATGTACTGTAGCAAGATCTTGATGCTTTGTTTGTAATGGGTTTGAGTTCAGTGGGTTTGCCAAAACCCAGCCCACCCCTCCAGTGTAAAATGAGATCTAGAGGCCAGATCCTCAACAGGGCAAAAAGAGATCACTTAAACCTAGTCCATTGTAGTTAAGGTATAGTAGCCAAACTTGCTGCGCACAATTAGGTGCGTAAAAATACAAGCAAGTGCATAAGTTTCAGAAGTCTGTTCTGTATCTTCAACCCCTGTGTACCACGGAACAAAGTTCCCAGAGCTGTTGGCAATGTACTGTTTGGCCACAAGGTATAGAGTGAATGCAGCGCTGGAGGTGCTTCTGTGGAACACTGAATGACTGGGACACAGATAGCGTGAGATGCTGTAAGCTCAGAGGTTGATGTTCCACAACACCTTGGTTTCCTTAAGAGAAGTGCTAACTTCATGAGATACAGAGGAACCCTTTGAGATCAGGAAAGGGTGACAGAACATTGTTAGAAGCAAGTCATTTCATTTACATTAATACCTCCATTTGTACTCTAGATGTGTTCTTGAGAAATGAAGCACATAATGAAACAGTGCTGTAAGAGAAAAAACTATAATATAATACAAAACTGATTAGTTATACCTTAAAAAGCAGCAAATGATTTGTTTAATATTCTTTAAAGATGTTTATTATATGGAAAATTATGATATCAAACTACTCCAAGGACTAAAATAAAAGACCACTATTACAAAACGGTGCTTTAGGAAATAGCGCTGATCAAGGTATTACTGTGTTGGGTTACCTTTTACTTTACCTGCTTTGAAACTTAAAACCCCTTCATGTTCATTCTGAATGGGTGTACCATGCAGGTGACATGAACACTACCACTAACATGTCACATTGTTATAAAAGAAGCTTTGCTTATGCCCATAGGGTTTATGTTTGCTGTTCACTAATATGTTACTGTACCTGTTTGTGTGACGGGCACTTTTTTCTAATGGCCTGAGGCAGTTGAACAGGTGGCATATGTCATTTAAAAATCAGTCTCCAAGTTCATTGTGTCCAAACTCTATGTCGTGTTGTATTACCATTGAAATGAAGTGCGTAGGCTTGCTGTCAAAGAGGAGTTCTAACCAACACTTGCGCCATGTTCTTGGACCTCTCAGTCCATGCATGACTCCTAAATTTTCTTTCCAAGGTTGTCAAATGCACCTGTGTTTGTGTGGCCTTTGGTTTTTTGTTTGTGTTGGATCCTCTTATGAGTGTGTGAGCATTAGTGTGTTTTATTGGTATTTTACATGTTCCTTTGTTTGTGTTACATCTGTTTACCTGTTTATATGTTTTTGTTTTCCTGTGCCTGTTGAAATAGATATTGAACCCTGAAATATAAATGTTGTGAACATGTCCTCATAAAGTACTGTCAGCTTTAAAAGTGTGAAAACTTGGTATTTGTTTGATTTTTAGTGCAGTGTAGCTGGGAATCATTACATAGAAGTAGGAGTCATAGGCATGGTGGTTGGGGTTGGCGGTGAAGGACCCCTAGTCCTCAAGTAAGGGTGAGAGTTGAAGCATGAAATGATCAAGGCCGTGGGGGTTTTGCGATTGTATGCCAGATTCTGGACTTGCATCACTAGTCTGAGGCACACAGAGGACAACAAAATATCTGGTTTCTTTTTTGCTGTAACAAAGTAACTGAAGCCCATGTTGGAACGTCCATGTCCTCTGGGCTTTGACTCCTAACTGGTCCGGGCAGTCTTGCTTGTGCATGTCCTGTAGCTCCTGAAGGCTGGTTTTCAAGTATTTGGCAATGTATGAGCTCCTTGCTTTGTCTTTCCGCATCGACGTCCGAGCATATTCAACAACTTCAACAAATGGAATATCCAGACAGTTAAAAGCATGCTTAAAGAGTTTTGCAGCTAAATTGTTTACCATTTTCACCACCCATGTGTAATTGCAAAAGAAGGGGTGGAGTTTGTAATGATTTTTTATTTATTTTAAATTTTCTTTGATAATGCTTCTCATCATAACCCTCCGTGTTTGATTATGTCAAAAGATAGCAGTAAATGTTTATGGTGTATATACATGGCATTAAATATATTCTACATTAAAACCATAGACAATGCATACACATAGACAATGAGATAATCTTTTTAAAATGTTTCTAAGGATTCAAATGAGGTCACTGTCTCTCCCCTTGGGGCCATAGTTCTGTTTTGGTGAACATCCTGAAAGGCCTCTTTTGCATGGAAAATGACCTACAGTTGAATATTCATGGACCCAAAACAAAACAACAGGTCTTTTTTGGCGAGATCAGAGTGAGGTACTGTCCAGCCCATTGTGACTGCACCAGCTTTCTCCTGTCTGAACTGTGCCATTGTGCTGCACTTGGTGTGCTGCAGTGGCATCAGAAGCAACAACGATCCTCAGCTGAAATCTGACTGTGTTGCTCTTGCACTGACCCACAGCAGGGAAGCCCTGGAACTGGGGGTCATTGGTTCAGTATGACTGTCTAGCTGTGAATAATATGGGAAGGGAAAACATCCCGTTGTTTTATATACGAATGGATTAATTTGCAGATTTAAAATATTTTTTCTCCTTTACAGTGCTTTGTCTTGTGAAAACTGTGTTGTACTTGTCAGCCAAAGATACTTTCCAGACCTTATCAGCACTTAAAAGTGTTTCAGAAGTCTCCATTTCATTGTTTATGCAAGACTGATGCTGTGCCAAATGTAGAAATTTCAAAGTGTTGATGTAGGACTTCATGTATATTTGTCAATGGATGTTTGTTTTTAGACTCTTGACTCTGTCAGTAGTGAGCAAGGTGTTGATGTATGCGGTTGCCTGCTTTGTTTGACCTACTGGTATGAAACCATTCCAAAATTCCTGAGAACATAATTGCTGTGAACCACCACGGACAGAAATGAGCAGAAAAGGCACCAGGATGACTTAATGGGAGAATGTGGGATGGAGTGAGGCCTGGTGAGAGGCTTTGTCCTGACTCATTAGAAGGGGGCACTCATTAACAGACCATCATTTCTGTCCGATGTGGGCAGACAAGAGGCGGACTAACAGATCGGCTTATTGTGCAACGGTGTTACAATGCACATCACTTTACTACTGATAACCACTTGTCTGGGGCCTGGTCACAGCACTCCAGAACCTATCCTGAATGAAAAGGGATACTAGGCAAGGCAGCTTAAACACTGCCCAGGAAGTCAGTCACTAACAAAGTACAGAATCGATGTGTTAAATAATGAGTCTAAATATTGTTTAGTCACTTCTTTGTTGTCACTGTCTGTTTGTATGATAATCCCTCATTTTTGCTCATTTTTCATTCTTGTTTTGCAGGAAAAGCCGTTAACAAAATCACTTCAGAGGGGAGAGGATTCTCAGTTTGACCAGGTCTGTGCATGTAAAAATGAAAGACTAGTTCTCCCCAAAAGACTGCCATCCTTCATGTTAATCTATTCATCTATCTAGCACGAGTCCCTTTAAAGCCAAGCTGACAGACCTCATGCACTTAAATTCATCTTAATGTGCCCCCTGAGCTGAGTTTGAACCTTGAAGATTGCAATTACCCCCCACCTACCTTGTACCGCCCTGCCATGGTTCTACTGGGATTTAACGGACCACCCTTTGTGGGACACAAAAAGTCTGTCCTATATAGAGATTTATAATTGCGCTTCATTTTTTCCCTTTTTTAGCATGTCCTAGTACAGGTTGTCATAAATAGAAAGTCAGAAAATACATCACAAACGTAGTTTAAAATGATCTGCCACTTCCTGTTTCTTGTGCGTGTGAGTTCTTAGCTAAGCTATACATAAACTTACATATAAACAATGTTCTCTTCTGAGTGTCACCTCTGCATATGTGCTGTGCAGCACTCTTCATTATTTATGCATGTTCTAGTTGACATTAGTTAAACGCCATTCATTATAAGCCCTGCTGAGCTTGCATGGTTGTGGCGGGTGTTTGCTTTAGGGGTGCTAACGTGTGCTGTAGGTGTGGAGCCGTCCGGCGGAGCTCCGATGGACCTGCCCTTTCCAAGCCACAGGGCTGCATTTGTGTGTTTCTCTGCAGTCTTTCAGCAGCCACACAGAGCAGGGATTCATCCAGGGCCCCAGTGCTCAATGAAGGAGCTGCTGTTGTGTCGCACACACCCCCAGCATATCCCCTCCTCCTAGCTCCCCTTTTTCACCTAAAACACACTGCCCCTGTCTCTCCAACTGTGCATGTTCCTGGTTTTCCTTCCTGGCCTCGCCCTCCCCGGGTGCACCACCTCCCTCTATAGGCCCCAGTTGTCACCCATTTTAAAGGGCATGGTCCGTTTGTTCGAGCTGAGCTCTCTGCCTGGCTGTCACTGGTATAGATCTAACCATTCACTTCCCACCACCTACAAAAACCTAAACCCTATTTCTGTATCACGTTTAGCCACCATTGTAACCATTGAGGAACTGGAGAGTAGCTTCTGCAATGTCCATATCTACTACCATGCAAATGGTGTTATTTGCTCATCAGCAAGTGATTATACTTCACCGCAGTACGATAGTAGTTTAACTGGTCCTGCCTACTATACACCTATTTCGTAGTAGCTCTCATTTATTTAAAAGGTTGCAGTAATTTATCATAATTTACCATATTTTCAAAAATAAAACTTTTTTTGTATTTGTTATCTATAAACTGCACTGTTTTCTGTGTTTATTCACTATTGACATAACTAATCTGTTTTGGATTTGTTGCACAGTTATGAAGCTCCATTTTATTCAGTATTCTTCATTAACTGCTTGTTACAGCACTCCATTATTATATCATTATGCGCTCCATCTCTCAAAATACACCTAGAGCACTAACAAGCACTTCTATTTTTAAGTGTTTGCTTGGTTTTGTTAGGTTTAGGATTTTTAAAATTTGTATACTTTTGAAGCACTGTTTAAAGCATGATGTAATTATATCCAAAAATAAATGTATTATTAATTGAATAACTTTAACTCGGTCACTTTGTGACTGGCTCTTTGCCTTGCAGCTGATCAGCACCATGAGTTCACTTGCAGAGTACTGCCTCCCCTCGCTGCTGCGCACCCTGTTTGACTGGTACCGACGCCAGAATGGCATGGAGGACGAGTCGCATGAGTACAGGCCCAGAGCCAACACCAAGTCCAAAAAGTGAGCCCCTCCTGTAGTGTCTTTGTCCAGCTAGCCAGCAGGTCGGGTTGAACGGTGTTCCTGTCTTGCTCCATAATGGCACCTGTTCATAGAGGCAGCAAAAACACTTTTGTTTGTTGACACACATCCTTACTCCTCTAGTCAGGAATAAATTACAGCTCCTTCATTAATATAAGACCCCCCCCCCTCCTTGTCTGAATACAAGAAGATAAAAGTGTGTCAAGTAGGGAAATGAGGACAGTCCAGCTCTCCATGCCCAGTATCAGAGCTGCTTCTGTCAAGCTTGGGTTGTCACCCCTGACACCCCTGAGTTTGTCGTAATTATGGACCTGGTTAACGCTCCTTGCCGCGTGTCTCATCAGTGTGCAGCTGCCATTCCAGCAGTCGCTTACCAAACTCCGTGGGCAATATGTACCCACATAGATGCATTAATGACAAAGTAAGAATTCATGAGTTTTCTCCACATCCAAAAGCCCCAACTCTCCAAACATATTTCCATACAGCCCTGCCTTCTCATTATGAATACCACAATTCTATATAATTGCTTCCATAGGGGTACTCAACTAGAATGACTCCTTTTATGTATTTTTTTCTCCATCACAGCTAAGAAACTTATGTTAATCAAGATGATCAAGCGGCATAACCTAATTGTTCTTTGTTTTGTGCTGGATATAATGCTGAGACTTCTGATCAACACAGATCTTTGTTGCAAGATTTTCAGCATAGAGATAAAAAAGCTGTGTTTGTTTCATCATACAGAATCCCAGCAGAATTCTGCTGGTGTTGAGCCTGCCCTCTCACTTTGCCCAGAGACCTAAATGACCACAAATTTCAGAATTTCCTTAACACTTTGGTTAGTTTTTTAATTAACAATTATAATATATCTGTAATCTAAATAGTGGTGCAATTGGAAATCATACAAATAACCAGTGTTTAGAGTTAGGGTCCTATTGCAGTAATCTACTAATTCTTCAATCCTCGAGATCTTTGAAAATTAGTTAGGATCACTGTCAGTTGTAGAAAATTTAAAGTGATGTTTGTATTCTCTCACTCTCTTAGCTTGGGATATACCATTACATTCTTTTCCACAGTAAAAAAAACTGTCCTCCATCTTTGTTTTGTAGTGACGAGCATCAGAAGGATTACCTACTTGAAAGGAGGGATCTGGCAATTGACTTCATCTTCTCTCTTGTTCTTATTGAAGTCTTGAAACAGGTAACATGGGTCTTGTGGTCACCGGATATATGTCTGCTTTACTGTCTAATTACTTTTTCTGGTTTGTGTGCCTTAGACATTATAAACTGAACAATATCTGCTCTTCACTCTAGGGAACACCTCTAGGGTGAAGGTCAGCTCACATCATATTGATTTGATATGTCTTTATGAGTCAGGTAGCATGACTATAGTACAACCTCTTGTAGTTTTAGCAGGGTTTTGAAGTTTGAATGCTATTTTACAACAAATAAATGAAGCTGGTTTCCCCACCACAATGAACAGTGACTTTATCATCTGTCAACATGAAAATGTTAACATGATTTTCCTTTTCGTGAACAGATCCCTCTCCACCCAGTCCTGGATGGCCTTATTCAGGACATCATCAACTTGGCATTTAAGCACTTTAAATACAAAGAAGGGTAAGTTCTCACTCCTCTCTACTTTGACCTTTTGGCAGCACTTTTCCCAGCTTGCATTTGATGTCTGAATCTCTCCTCAGGTATCATGGACCCAGCACTGTCAACATGCACATTGTGGCGGACCTTTATGCAGAAGTCATCGGAGTCCTTGCTCAGTCCAAGTGGGTGACATTATGAATTTAGTAAATCTATTTTTGTTGCAGTGTAACACAGAGATATCATGAGCATATTATCCTTTTGTGATAAATGATTTCAAAATACAGAAGTAATCTACAGTTTCATTAGGACCCTAACTTTAAATACCAGTATTTGTACAACAATATAATCTTGGACATGAATCATAGTCTAAGGAACTCCTGACTAATGTCTCAGGGCAGCAGATGTTTATCTGATGGTCATGTGGGTAGAGGGGTCTGTTTTTCTGCAAATATTTCCCTCTAAGATGACCTCATGAAGCAGGGTTTTAAAAGCATCAGCTTAGCTTTAGACTGGCTGTGGACACAAGTCTAGGCATGTAGTATTGTTAGGTGTCCTGCCTTGGATTATTTTTCTGGTGCCACACATTCACGAGCAGTTGCCAGTGAGCATCAACACACTGAAGTCCCAAGATGGAGCCATTGCAAGGGGTTGAGGACACCTGCTGCCATACCATGCTGCCTCAGTGAGACCAGGCCCCAAATCTGTGCCATACAAGGTGGTCAAGCTGTGTCTTCAACAAAATAATTTGATAATAAATTGACATCAGCTAGTGTAGGGAACAAACACATGAGAAGAAGACACTGTAGCTGCTGCCGGTCAGGATATAAACTGTAAGACACTCATTTGGAGAAGGGTGCTTCTCTTCCCATAGTAGGTCTGGAAATTGGGGTCTGTTTATCAGAGGTTTCCAGATCCGTTCAGCAGTGTGTAAGTTCTTAAAATAGAGAAACAGCTAATCACCATCCTGCATACCTGCATTCCAGGTTGATATCTGCATTGTTCTTCTGGGCCATGAACTGAGAAATCTGGAGTTGGTTGAAATAAGTCTGCACGAATCAGCAGACAGCTAGACTGACAGGAACAAAAAATGTTTGTATGTGCGTCTGTACTGAATTTGATGGCAAGAGCCTCTGCATATGTCTTTATATATGTTGGTCTTGCTGTTGTCAGTTAACCTGATGAACATGATCATGTGCCACCTTATGGAAAGATTTTTCTGTGGTTTACCCTGGTATCAAATTCTTCATTTATGATTCTCTTTTTCTGAGCTTTATAACTAGTAATCTTGGAATATTTGCATGTCTTCACTTCTCCAGTGAAGTGAGCATTCATTATTTTTAAGCATCTGTCTTTTCTTTTGGATTTGACAGATAGCACCATGCACTATTCAAAATGCATGAATTTGTCCTGTAGATTTCCTGCTGTAAGGAAAAAGTTTATGGCTGAGCTAAAGGATCTCCGTCAGAAGGAGCAAAGCCCTGCTGTGGTCCAGAGCACCATCAGCCTCATCATGGGCCTCAAGTTTTTCCGCATCAAGATGTACCCTGTAGAGGATTTTGAGGCCTCCTTTCAGTTCATGCAGGTGGGAAGTTTGCCCTGAGAGATGTGTCTAGCCAGCAAAAAAAGCCACCCTCCTCCTCTGTATGTCTTATTTGGGTATTTTAAAAGCAGTTTATTTGTATTAATTTAATTGGTCTTAAATCTGAACCAACATTCAAGTTGGATTGTTTTTTATTCTTAAGCCTCTGCTGATATTGTTCTTTTTGTATCATGGCCTCCATCAGTCACCTATGAGAGAGAGTTCTTAAGTCATGACAACCACTTGTCTATCCATATTTTAATATCATATTTATTTGGTGTTCTTGTTTTTTTATCTGGCATTTTATCTGGCATAAATCAGTTTTATTTAACTACATGTAATAGCAACACTTGAAAACTGTAAGATCTCTCGAAGACTATGGATAGTACTACCCACTGCAGAAGTTATTTATACTGATAAGCAAGGTTAAGTGTCAGGTTAACTTCTCTGGGTCACCATTCAGTCATTAACAAAGTTGAAATGCAGACTGCATGGAACAACTCTGTTCTGCTTCACTGTAGGAGTGTGCCCAGTACTTCCTGGAGGTGAAAGACAAAGACATCAAGCATGCCTTGGCTGGCCTCTTTGTGGAGATCTTAGTTCCTGTGGCAGCGGTGAGATAGAAAATGTCCATTCAAATGAACGTATCAAAATTTGAATTTTGAGCACAGTCACACAGTACTCATTTTAGAAATATTAATTGCATGGAATTTTGCCAATACAAGATGCAGTTTTGCAAAGCTGTGTACGCCAGCGTGATCCAGTGTTTAACTATATGTTTGTCTGTAGACTGTAAAAAATGAGGTGAATGTGCCATGCCTGAGAAATTTTGTGGAGAGCCTGCATGACACCACACTGGACCTGTCCTCAAGGAAGAAACATTCACTGGTAAGCACACCTGAGCCCAGGTATTTGTGGAAAACTTTAAATTGTTCATTAGCCAGGCTAGATTTGTTCATGTTCCCATTCCAGTTAAACATATGGTATGTCTGAAGGTAAATTTCACTGTGTAATGATGAGATCATTTCATACTGCAGATGACATCATGTAGCCTGAGTAGCTTTGATAACTCCTACCTCTCCTGTCTGAATTTGTATAATATGGAAATGCTTTTTACTAACAAAGATGTCTTCAAACATTACCCTCATTACAAAATCAGTGGAACAATGTCTTATCAGTCAACATTTTGAGTTTACCTGGGCAACATGGGCAATACCAGTATGGGAAAAACTGGTCAGAAGAATATAAGTAATGCAGCCAAAAAATGAATTGCTTGTAGCTGAGCTGGGAAGAGCTTATTTTATGGTCAAACTTAACACAAATCCTTGTTAAAAACTAGTTTCCAGCAGTTGTACTCAAACTATAGAGTAGTACTATATACTCATAAGCTCTTTAAAAAACACAAATTATAATACAGCACTGAGCCCATTTTCACATCAAATATGCTTAAGTATCTCATGATCATGTAACCACGGACAAAATTGCACCTGTCAGTGTGCTCCTGTGAAGTTTCAACTACATCTCCACTTCATCCAGGCCCTGTACCCGCTTGTGACCTGTCTGCTGTGCGTGAGCCAAAAACAGTTGTTCCTCAGCCGGTGGCACGTCTTCCTCAGTAACTGCCTGTCCAACCTCAAGGTAACAGGTAGCAGGAGCATGAGAATCCTGAACACGTGGCTGAGGCTGTTAGAGAGCGGGAGTGGGTAGAACATAATGCTCCATGCAGTTGCCCCTTGTGCTGTGTCATCTCTGCATAGGAACAACAGTGCTGGAATTCACACAGCTCAGAGGCTGTTGAAGAGCTTCAGGACATGTGAGGCCAAGTGGAAGAATGTGGTCTGACAGGATTGTTGTGAACTGTGCAATGATTTAGTTTAGATTATTTATAAGTGCCATAATGGCTTTCTGAGCCTACTTTCTCTTTTGTCACATGGTCTTAAGTGTCCTGTACTGTGCACTGAAAGGCAAGAACAAATAAATAATAGGATGCGTTTCATATCAGACATAAGCGCTTTCACAGGAACACTCTTAGGCAAAGTTTTTATAGGACTTTACACAGTACCCTGCATTACAGGATTATTAGCACAGATCCAGAATAGTCTATAATGAAATTTCTATTTATGTGTTTTTGCATACATTGCAGAACAGGGACCCCAAAATGGCACGTATTGCCCTGGAGTCCCTCTACCGCCTCCTCTGGGTGTACATGATTCGGATCAAGTGTGAAAGCAACACAGCGACGCAAAAGTAAGTATCCCACAAGCACACTGCACACCATGCCACGTAGCCTGAAGACCCTCACCCTATTCCACCCCACACACCCCTAGGTAAGGCCTCCAAGAAAACTTTGGCTGCTACCTCAAAAGCTGCTGTAGGGTTGTGCCAGCAGGAAATCTGTTTATGTAACATAGCCAGCTCATGAATGGAGCCCTTCTTTATAGAAATGAAACGGGAAAAATATAAATAAACTGATTAAGTGCAAACCTTCCTACACTCTTCTTCTCTGGTGCTTGAATTCAGTTTGGAAATCTACTGCTCTTCTGACCTGGTACATACATTTAAAAAACCAGGAATTCCTACTTCTTATCTTGTCTTTATCACCGGATGTATTAGTAATGTGAAATGAGTAGGAGAGCACTGATATGATGCACAGCGAAGACAAAAAGACGGGGGAGTCATATTGGTAGTTTTCCATGCAGCACAGAATGCTGAATCAGTAGAAAGCAAGATAAGCGAATATTGCTAAATAGTTCTTGGAAATAACTGACAAAACCAGTATGTTAATGAGGTTATTAACCCAAACTACACATTATTTTGTAATGGCCTCCTTTCCTCATGATTCTGTTAATATATCTAATTAAGTCATGACAACCACTTGTCTGTCCATATTTTAATATAAAATTTATTTGGTGTTCTAACGTTATACCTGTGATGAAGAGGAATAAGATACTTTATCAGCCAAACATCTGAGTAAACTTGCTAGAAACTACATTTGGGAAATAACTTTGAACAAGAAATCAGCAGACATGTCTTCCTAGCTTTTACTGATATCGTGGTCTCAGCTCTTGACATGAATTAGCATGAGGTCAAATCTGGAAGGTCCTTGTTTTATTGAGACTGAGTTCATGTGATGATGATTAAATGGTGATCAGATGTTCTAGAACAATGTATGATCTGATTGCCCCCTTTTGCTCCGTCCTACAGCCGCCTCAATACCATTGTCACCAACCTGTTTCCAAAGGGGTCCCGCAGCGTTGTGCCCCGTGATATGCCACTCAACATCTTTGTCAAGATCATCCAGTTCATCGCACAGGTACACCTAAAGCACCTGTGTAACGCCAGCAGGGCTCACAAACCTCTTGCTTACCAATCTTGCCAATGCTTCAAGCAGGAGTTTTTACTGTAGTTGTGAGGATCTCACATTACTCAGTTTTTACTTTTCAAGGTGTTTTCTTTTCAGGGTTTACTATCTTGTTGGTGATATACTCCTCAAAAATGTAGTTCCTCAGGGAATTCTGCTTTGGGCTTGTTTTCTGATGTACCATTGCTACATTTTCATTTACAGGAAAGACTTGAATTTGCAATGAAAGAGATCATCTTTGACCTACTATGTGTGGGTAAACCAGCTAAAGCATTCAGTCTTAACCCTGAGGTAAAATTGTTTCTTTTATATATACTGATCTGTTTTAATTTTCTTTGAAATATAATTTTGATATTTTGTTTTTGTATAGACTATACTGCTAATGCCTTCTGATATTTGAAAACTGATCTTGGTAAAAGTTGTCAACCACTGTATGAATACTTAAAATTACTGTTTTCTTTCAGAGAGAACAATGCGTTTCCTACATTTAATTGTTAAATAAATGACTTCAAGTATCCTAAGGACTGTTTATTGATTTTTTTTTTTGTGTGAAATTTTAACATCACACTAAATTTGGTCTGTGTGTGTGTGTGTGTGTGTGTGTTTGTAAATAAGTTTAAACTTGCACGTTACGTTTCTTATTTATAAGTATACTCTGTCTTAACTTGTCACTATGAAGTGATGAAAATTATATAAATTTGGATAATACGTTTTATATCTAAATTTATGGAAGTAGAAACTGGGAACTGCTGTATGTTTTAATGAAGGTGACAGTAATGGATAGATTGTGTTGTGTCATCATGACAGTAAAGATGGCCTTTCTTTTGTTTCTTTACTTCTGTGAATCCATCAGAGGATGAACATTGGCCTCAGGGCATTCCTTGTCATTGCTGATAACCTGCAACAGAAGGATGGGGAGCCCCCCATGCCCAACACAGGGGCCACCCTACCATCAGGCAACACCTTGAGGGTAAAGAAGACGTATTTGAGCAAGACACTGACAGAGGAGGAGGCCAAGCTCATTGGTAAATTCCACATTTCTCTTCTTTCTGTTGGGCATTTTTATGGTTTCTCTCCTTCTGATGTGAGGAGACATGGGAGACGTGTGGCGAAACCCAGAAAACCTTTCATTAGCAAGTTTCATGATTCTACTGCACTTGCATTCCACAGGCATGGCCCTGTACTACTCGCAGGTACGCAAGGCTATTGACAGCATCCTGAGACAACTAGACAAGGAAGTTGGCCGCTGCATGATGCTGACAAATGTGCAGATGCTGAACAAGGAACCTGAGGACATGATCACGTAGGTAGACCCCAATCATGCAAGCATCTCCTTGCCACTGCACTCCTTAGTATCTCTTGAGATTTATTTTATTTATTACACGTGTTTCACATGACCCAAGCATGAATACGTGGATTTGCGCTGGATTTGTGATATCTAGAGGTTCTAAATATTCTCCGTGTTCATGTCCTTTTATGTGACACTCATATAAAAAGAAATGGAACACTGTCAGCATAGCAGGCAGTGACGTGACCTGACATGAGGTTTTCCTACAGAGGGGAGCGGAAACCAAAGATTGATCTCTTCCGGACATGCGTCGCTGCAATACCTCGCATCTTACCCGAAGGGATGTCCAAGCCTGAGCTGATTGACCTGCTGTCTCGGTGAAAGTCCATGCAATGTTTCCATCAGTAATCTAATTTATTAAACAATGTGGTAAAACCTTCTGTCCTGCTAGTCAGTCATTAAAGGGCTATGTGAACCTACAATTCTTTCTGTTAATGTCACACTGAAACAAATTTATGTGGTACAGTCAGTAAGTTTCCAGACTGGCCACTAAGTGGTGCTGCATAACGTCTTTGGACTGCAACCACTACACTGGAACAGAATGGTCAGTCTCAATTTGATTGATTGTAATGTGTAGCAGAATAACGGTAGTTTATCTGTAACATTCAGTAAGCCATCTTAAGAGATTTAGAGTACTCTATGTTTCTGTTCTTGTTATTGATTCTTTGATTCTATGTCTCTGTGAAAATAATTTTGTCTGTATGCATATCATTGCAACTCTGTTGTCTTTTACTGTCTGTTGCTCTGTATTTCACTCTGTTTCTGCATGTTTCATTCTGTCTCCATGTACATGACCCCATCCCACAGACTGACCATCCACATGGATGACGAGCTCCGGCTGATTGCCCAGAACTCCCTGCAAAGCCTGCTGCTGGACTTTCCAGACTGGCGGGAGGATGTGCTCTTTGGATTTATGGGTTTCCTCCTGCGTGAGGTGCAAGACACACAGCAGGCTTTACTGGACTCCTCCCTCAAACTGCTGCTGCAACTTCTCACTCAGTGGAGGCTGGCTCAACAAACACCTGGGAAAGGCCATGATCCAGTCAGGTTCAGGTCCTCTGAGGTCTGTGGAGAGACTTGTCTGCTTTTGTTGTTAAATTTCTGCTTGGTCAGTACTAAGCCTTAAAATTCTGTTTTGCAACTGTTGATGGACAAATGTAAGAACAATAGCACAGTTATGTGCAATACTATATGTTAATTAGTTGTTACCTAATAGCAATATGTTATGTACATCTAACACATTCTCAGAGAAAGTCCAAAAACATTATCTAGACAGGCAAGTGGCCTTTAATAAATTAAAACCTATTTTAGGTGTAGGCTTTGCACATGTCAGTGTCTCGCCTTACATTTTGTGTTTTCTTTTTGCTAAGCAATGAAATCATGGAATTTGCATTTGCTCAACTTTCCATCTCTTCTTTGCTCTGTGTGGCAGAGACAACAGTTCCTCTGTATGTTGGGTGTGGCCTCAAAGTTGTGCTCTCTTATGCTGTGTGTTTCAGTTGCTGCAGACAGGCCCCTCAAACCGGGGACCCCATGGAGTAGTACTGCATGCAGCAGAAGGCCTGGCCCTGGTGTTGCTTTGTTCCTGCCACACAGCAACACGCAAGCTGGCTGTTACCATACTCAAGGAAATCCGCTGCCTCTTTGCTACCATTGGACAGGTTGAGGTGAGAAGGTCTTGGTGTAAGTGGGCTGTGGGCAAGCTCAGCTAAGGTCCTTCCTAGACTGCACGGACCCTATAACAGTGAATTTCACTATTGCATTAATGCGCCTCACTACTGTAAATGAAAGCTGCCTTTCAATTTCTGTAACTCAACTAATTTCCCAAAATCTGACTCCCCTAGGATGATGACAAGCCCATGATTGAGGTAATGGATCAGCTGAGCTCAGCAGCTTTGGACAACTTTGCCCATGTTGCTGTATCCGACTCGGTGAGTAGTTCTCAGAATCAGCCCTGTTCTGTGACTGACTGGGGGGGTTTGGGGTAGGTTGTGGCAGAAGGTATTAGCATTTACTGCACAGTGGCAAAGCTGTTAGCAGAAACTGAGGTTTACTTTATCATGAATGCTGAACAAGGTCCATTTATATCCAAGTTGAGACGACAGCAGTTTACTCTTTCAAGGGATTTATACCGCAGGGTATCTACAAGGCTAATGAAACCAGGAGGCCAGCTGTTGGTGAGGTTACTCACGCTGGCTTTTAATGAGGCTGTGCCATCATTGTAGCCCATCAGGGCCCTGGTGATGAATTGACATGGTCAGCCTGCATTGATCACATGGAAGCATGTGGCAAATCACTACACTTGTTTTTAATCACCCATTACCGTGGATTAGTGGCTTTGGTGGCTCCATTTAAAATGAAAAACTGAGTTGGTGCAAACTACTGGACAACTGTGGAGTGTCTGGATGGTCTCATTAACGTTGCACAACAGCCAGCGATGTGACTGAAAATGTCGTTCGAGCTCAAAGTCACAAAACATCCCTTCTTCTTACTCAGTTTCATCAGAACCTATGTAGAAAATGTGTCAGCAATGGCATAATAAGGGCAAACTTAAAAGAAATTTTCTATGTTAGAATACTGTTTGTTTTTCTCAAAAATGGTCTAGTTCATGTCTGTTCAGCCCATGAATTTCATGAAATGATCAGCATTTATCATTTTGACTTTAGTGCTAAACATATTTGGTATCTCAGAGATTTCAGTTTTGTGGTTCTCAGTGTAAACCATTTGCTTTCCACCCTACTTACAGGCCAGCCTGCCACTGGGCCATCATGTGGATCTTCAGTGGTTAGTGGAGTGGAGTGCTGTGCTTGTCAACAGCCATTATGATGTGCGAAGCACTTCCCACGTGTGGATCTTTGCCCAGTCTGTGAAAGACCCCTGGGTGCTGTGCTTGTACAGCTTCTTGCGCCCAGAGAACCTACCCAAGCACTGTCCCATGGCTCTGAGCTATGCTTGGCCCTACGCCTTCACTCGCCTACAACTGCTAATGCCCCTCGTGGACCCCAAGTGAGTGCATTCCATACAGCCATGTCTCTCACTACTGTCTGCTGTCCACCAGCTTTTACACTGTGCAAAGGAAGCAGGACAGAAATCTCCAGTAATAGCTTTAGCAAAGGCTTCATTCTGGGTCTCCAACAATTCTTTATTTTAGAACAGTGTCTTTAAGTAACTGGTTGTGATTGTTCTCCCCTTGTTTTTATAATATTTCAGTGTAAATTTTCTACATCTTTCAAACCCATAGCAACCCCATCTATGCCAAAAAGACGAGCACTACAGGCAGTGGGGATAATTTTGTGACCTTGTGGAGGAACTATCTGATCCTCTGTCTGGGCGTGGCCAAACCCAGCATCATGAGCTCAGGCCACCTGCGTGCGTCCACACCTGAGATCGTGGCCACAACACCTGACGGCAGCATCAACTATGACAACAAGGTATTTCCCTTGGAAAATACACAATTTCCAAGTTATTAGTGATTGTTTCTGTTGCATCTGAAGGCTGGCTGTTTATGGATAGTGGTTTGTAATCTATTCTTTTACTGACAAGGCTACAGGATGAGTTCAGTCATGTAAACCATTATAGCTCCTGCATGGAGATAAGGTTTAGTTTGTTTGCTCCTATTTGCTTGAACAGGTAATTGGGATACCCTCTGTGGCCTGCTTATTGAAGCAGCTGGTCCCCCTGATGAGAGCGGAGAGCATCGATGTCACAGAGTCCCTGGTGCTGGGATTTGGCCGCACCAACTGCCTGGTTTTCAGGTGGGTGACAGAAGATCAGGGAGTGTCTGAAAGGAGAATCAAGGAGAGCTTTTTTCATCACTGCACCTGCTGGCTGTGCAGAAGACTTGCCTTAGGTCCACTGTAGTTCTCACAAAGAGAATATTACACACATTTTAAGTCTGATATGAAAAAAAATTCACATTTCACAATGTTTCTTCAATGTTCTCCTTCTCAATTTACTCAAAATTAGTTACCCAAAGACAACACCTGCCCCAAATCTAGTGTCAAACACAAGTACAGGCTGGAGAGAGAGTATCCCAACACTCGCAGAAGCCCGAGAAACACCGCCTGTGTTCCCAGTGCCTCTTCACAATTGTTTGCAGTACAGTACAGTATAGCTTTTGCTGAGGTACCATTTTTAAAGTGGAAAATTTCCATATTGTGTGTCTGGGGAAAAAATAACCATTCATTAAGTGTCAGATAAGCTTTGTGAGAGCAGTTATATTTGATCTTTCATTTCCAATTCCTTTTACTAGGGTTAAAATCTGGAGAGATAAATAGTGTTATGTGGTTACTTTGGCATGAAATATCCTCATCGATTTCGCTTTGGCTTGTTATCGTTGCAATTGCCATTATAGTATCATTTCCCAAACATAGTCTGTAGAACGATTTGTTGTTAATGTTTTCGGGAATATGGTCTGTTGTCATTTAAATGTGTATACTTACGCATACTTGTGCAAGTGTATACTTACTTACACTTATACTTACTGTATTTTTTGGCACATAGGGAATTTATAGAGGAACTGCATCCCTTAATGAAAGAAGCATTGGAGCGAAGACCAGAGGTCAGTAGGACATGTTGTATGTTTTTGCTGATTCTTTGCATGTTGATAAATGCGAATCCTTAACATAGTTTGTCTAATGCTTACGGTCATGCTGCTGGGTGGAACAAAATTTAACGGCTGACCACTGGATAGAACCCTCAGTCTGAATATGCACTTACTGTGTTATAACATGTATATTGATGACTCCAGACATTAAAAATAAAATATATCCCAAGTGCTAGTTCATTGATAAGGGCTGGGACACTTTGACTATGATGGGCACCATTCGATGGATACAGGCCTTTATCAGTCTCCTGCTGTGCAAATGAAAAGTAATGAGCTTCAACGTACTCAGAAAAATGGTCGTTGTGAAGGCAATTTTTCTGCAGAGTTCACAGTGTGTTTCTTTCTCACCTTACCCAGAACAAGAAGCGCCGGGAGAGACGGGACCTGCTCAGGTTGCAGCTGCTGCGTATCTTTGAACTGCTAGCTGATGCTGGAGTCATCAGTGATAGGCAAGGACAAATACTTGTTCACAAACACACTCCTTGACATAATCATCACACCACCCAACATCCCCCCACATAAACGCACACATACCTAGTCATTATTTCTCATCACAGATTGGAAGGACAGAATACTGCACAGCACCCATTGTCTAACATCTAACAAACTGTAGTTAACTAATAGTTTCTCACTCCCTCTTGCAGCACTAATGGTGCCCTGGAACGGGACACCCTGGCCCTGGGGGCCCTCTTCCTGGAGTATGTTGATCTAACACGCATGTTGCTGGAGGCAGAGAATGACAAGGACCTGGAGATCCTTAAGGATATTCGGGCCCACTTCAGTGGCATGGTGGCCAATCTTATCCAGTGTGTCCCTGGTAAGTGAGGCTTCAGCAATCTGTCCCCTGCACTCACATCTGACTGCTACTGCCATGGCAGCCATGCTGAGATCTGTTAACCTCAGAAGTATGCAGAGTGAAGTACAATGGTGAGATTTAACACAGCTGAGTTGCTGCTGTACAAGAAAATGGTTTTCGGCCCAATTAAGCCACCAGGGTCTTTCAGAAGGCTTTGTGGTTCAAAGGCCAAGAATTAAACTATGGCCTTCTGACAATCCTGCTTAACGGCTTTCCAACAAAAAAATCCTCAAAGGTTTTTAGCAGTTCTGATTCTTCCTACTTTTAGAATTTTGTCATTTATACCCTGAAACCTGAATGTTTAACTGCAGTTGAAACCAACACAGAGTTGTCTTGATTGGACGGTTGCCCGAGCGAACTTGATCCAGTAGGCAAAGTCACTTGACTATAAGCCAACAAGGGAGAACGGGCTAATTTTGTCACTGTAACTTATACACAGGGCTGTGTCTGGCCTTCCTGTACCTGCTTGTGAATAAGCAATGGCTTAAAGAAGGATTAAATAAGAGCCTAGAGTTGTTAACATCACTGTCACAGTGGAGGAAAATTGTGTTCTGCTGGCTGGAACAGACGTGTTACTGACGCAACTCTCTCTCTCTCCTCCTGTGTTCCTCTGTGTAACCCTCTGCCCCCCCAACCCTTATTTCAGTCCACCACCGTCGCTTCCTCTTCCCCCAGCAAAGTCTGCGGCATCATCTCTTCATCCTGTTCAGCCAGTGGGCGGGACCGTTCAGTGTCATGTTCACTCCACTGGACCGCTACAGTGACCGCAACCACCAGATCACCCGCTACCAGTACTGTGCTCTCAAGGTAATCTTGTCCCTCCTGAGTCATCCTGTCCAAGGGTCTTGATCTCACTGTCCTCTGGGACATTCTGCCTGGATTTTGCAACATTTGAAGTTTGAAAGCCCATGCTAATGCTGCAGTCTAATATTGGGCAGGCCACTCCTCATCATACATACCTGTACATAGAACCAGCTCTGTGATCCAAACCTTTTATTTTATCTCTTCTGGCTTGAAAGTGCACCACCAGTAATGTTATACTTGCAGACTTGTTGCTGGAAGTACTTTTAGGGGGCTGTTGTGATTACACCCTTGCAAACAGTACCTGAATTATAAATAATAATATCTTTGTGGTAAACAGTATAGTTATTAAGGATGAATGTTTTAACTAACATAAAAATTAGACATCTGACTTTTTCCTAATTGAGGTTTATTTGTACCTTGACACATTTTGCATACCTTCTGTTGCGGAGGGGGAAACGCCCTTTAATATGACCTCAACATTGCTTACCAATCACTACGAATGATCAGTCTGGCTGAGGTATCTGTGCTAACAGTCAGAGGGTATGGAAAATTTCACCTTACTGCTCACAGACCTTGAAGCCCTATTTGGCATGTTGCTGACAGACAGTTCAATAGTCCCTCACTGTACTTCAACAATGGCCCAGTTTTGTGAATAGCTCCTTGTGGGTGTTGTCTGCTTTATGAAGGAGCATGTAATTTCAGTCAGCTGTAAAAGGGCAAAAATCATAGCTCACAGCAGAATACAATCTGGGGGGTGGGATGAGGGTGTCCCTTCAACGTTTTATGTTTATTCAGGGTAGTGTAACATTGATGGTA
Organism: Arapaima gigas; assembly: GCA_900497675.1. Classification (NCBI taxonomy): domain Eukaryota; kingdom Metazoa; phylum Chordata; class Actinopteri; order Osteoglossiformes; family Osteoglossidae; genus Arapaima; species Arapaima gigas. Next base: position 174,480 of record UFQX01000149.1, read on the forward strand.
ATGTATCTTGCATTGTTAAAAATTGCTGCTTCTGAGATCTAATGCGAACATGAGGCTAAATGCCCCAGGGCAATGTCACCCCAAGCCCAGGATGTCTTTCCTGAGTCTGATACACAGGATCTGGTCCTCAGGCCATGTCTGCTGTACTGTGCTGTGGGCCTGTCTTTGACAACGTTGGATTATCTCCAGATGGCTACCTGTATAAGTGGCTAGACAACATCCTCGCCTGCCAGGACCTACGGGTAAGTGACCAGCAAACGCTAACCAAAGGTCTTCAGAGGTGAAAATGGTTCTGGCTGGTATTTATTGTTCGCAGGCCTACAGTTTGCTACACCACTGTAAAAATACCAAATCTGGCAAAAACTTTTTTCCACACCTTTTTCAGATATTTACTTCTCTTTGGTCACTGCTGATACTCCAGCATTCTTTGATAGTTTATATTTCAATGGCCAAGAAATTTTTAACTAAACCATGTGTCCAGTAAGTGTTACATGTAATATCCTTCTGGAACACAGATTCTATCAACAATGAAACAACATTTGCATCACATTGTCTCATTGCTCCCCTGAGTGACCTACACAGTGGGTTCCAATATTTGAACACATCTGCTGCCATGACATCGCGAGCCTTGTCTAAATGTAGCCTGGAAACTGTCTAGCATATCATTCTGCTTGTCACGAAGAAGCTGTTCTCCCTGAGAATGCTGACTTTTCCTATTCGGTTTGAAGACAGATAAGATTGTCTAATTAACTAAACAAGTAAAATTTAGCTTAACAGTTTCCATAGGTTTTTTCTGTTGGTTGAAGTGACTTTTCCCTCCCAACTTCTTGTCACATGATAAAGGTGCACCAGTTGGGCTGTGAGGTTGTCATCCTGTTACTAGAGCTCAATCCAGACCAAGTGAATCTGTTCAACTGGGCAGTAGACCGCTGCTTCACTGGATCATACCATTTGGCCTCAGGTTGCTTCAAGGCCATCGCTACTGTGTGTGGAAGCAGGTATTGTAACTCTGGTCAACAAACACACCTACACACAAGCATTATATTTACTTCTCAGAAAGCTAACAGTACTAGGCTTAAGTGATAAGTAATTATTTATCCATTTATACGAGTAGAGTATTTCTGTCATGTACCTAGATCAAGGGTACTACAGCAGGTGATGGGATTCAAACTGGGGATCTTCCAAATGCAAAGCACTCTAACCACTACTCTATGCTCTCTGAACCTACAAACATAAAAAATACAAACACAGTCCTCTATGTATACATACACTTACAGACACGTTTAAGGATATGCATGTAAATTACAAATACCTGTTTATCTCTTTTCTGGCATGTTTATTCACTGACATTTGTGTAACATTAAACATTTATGTATGCCACCAAAAGTTTTAAGGTCGGTACTTGTTGTTCCCAATAAATGAGTTATGTGTATAAGTGAGACTGAGATTATGAGACTGATAATTGCTTTCTGTTTCATCTTTTGAGTGAGCATTAAAAAGTCTCTCATCAGATCTGAGATGAATTGCAAATGAATTAACCATGTTAGAATTAGTTGTTAACTGGAGTTCAGAACTTCAAAGGATCCATTTGCTAATTGGTGTAAAATCCAGACTGTTCATTAGAAACCAGGCTGAAGGAAAGGGAGAGTGTGATTCATTTACAACACAAGGCTCAGGTTGGAACAAACATCACAAAGTACAAAAAACACTTTAATAACTTTCACATTTTACTTCACAATAAAGGTTATAACCCTGATGGTTTCTATTGAGACAAAGAGAATTATAATCAAATTTATTGTCACATAATGTAGTGTGCTCATAGCCCATTTTGTTGTATTTTTAGAAACTACCCCTGTGACCTAGTGACCCTGTTAAATCTGGTGCTCTTCAAGGCTTCTGACACCAACAGGGAGCTATATGAGATATCAATGCAGCTAATGCAGGTAAGGATAAGTTCTGAATTGCAAGCACAGAGAACTTTAATGGTCTTGTTTAATGGCTTAAATGAAATTGGATGTTTTGAACAGATCCTGGAGGCAAAGCTTTCAGCGTACTCGAAAAGGATCGCGGACCAGAAGCCCACCAGCATCCTGTACGGAACACATGGTCCCCTGCCTCCCCTCTACAGCATCTCACTGTCGCAGCTTTCCAGTCAGCTGGCTAGGATGTACCCACAGCTCACCCTGCCTCTCTTCTCAGGTGTGTGTGTATTTGTGTGTGATATGTGTGGCATATTTTAGTAATGTTTATGCCTGGCAGAATGATACCAGTTAACTGGCACATTAAGTACAGGTAAGATGTTGGTGTCAGTGACAGTAAGTCATTTGACCAACTTTCTTTCCTAGCTGAGGCCTCTGGCAGCTAATACTGTGTCCTCCCTTGCTTCCCCACTGCACAAAAAGACAGCTTTTATAAGGAAGATGCAGAGCCCCTGTGTTGCTTTCCAAAATGGCAGACAGCTGAATGGTTGCTTTTCTACCTCTGTTGTTGATACTGCTGCTTCACTGTGCGGGGTTGGCATAGTTGCTGATGCTGGTTCTCGATCCAGCATCCTCCCACTCACATGCCCACTGGCACTTGGCCACAGAGACTCCCAGTGCCTCATCACCATGCCAACAGGGAGGTCTGACTGCCAGAGAGCAACTTGCAGAACCAACAAACCAAAATCAGACATTTCTTGCTTTTATCAATTTGGCTGCAGAAACATACAATGCCTCTTCATATCCAACATATTTTTATTATTTCATGTTTTTTCCAGCTTCTGCAGTTCTGTTCAAAACTGTCCTCAAGGGTCATATAGCAGAGCATCTCCTGGGTTTTGATTAACTTGGGATTCATCCATATACTTAGCAATTATATCACATGCTGCTGCTCTGAAGCTCAATAGACTTTCAACATCTAGTTTATAAGTTTGGTTTATGACCTTCTTTAAATACAGAACTACTGTCTCTTATGGTGGAGAGTATGGTTGGTGATAATTCTCTTCCTCTCACAACCAGAGGTAAGCCAGAGGTTTCCAACCACCCACCCCAATGGACGCCAGATCATGCTCACCTACCTTCTGCCTTGGCTGCACAACATTGAACTGGTGGACAATGGCCTGTTACCCCCAGCCACCAGTCCCAGTTCCCCTGAAGTGGAGATCCGTGGCCAGTTAAGGAGCCCAGGACTTGGCCACTGGCTCAAGGGGACTGGCTGGGGATCCGTGCAGGCCACCTCGCTTGTGCTTAACAACCTCATGTATATGACTGCTAAGGTCAGAGCCAGTGACTCCTCCATTGATTCCACAAATTCTAAGATACAAGTATGAACATTCATTTCCTACTTGTGACTCTCTTTTTGGCCCCATTTACTTTGTTTTGTCATCTGATTTTGTTCATGAGTAATATCTGTCTCCGCTTGTAGACTTATAAAACTCTGTGGTCCAGGCATGAGGATGAAATCTAGGACGGTGCACTGCAAGCCGTGCTGCTTAGATTTGACGTTAATATTTGTGGGTGGGTGGTGTTAACAGCGTTTTCTCTTCCTCACCCCCATCTGTACTCTGCCTTCTCTCTACTCTGCCAGTATGGGGATGACATACCAGGCCCAGAGATGGAGAACGCCTGGAACGCACTGGTCAGCAATGAAGCATGGGGCAACAACTTGCGCACAACACTGCAGTTCCTCATCAGCTTATGTGGAGTGAGCAGTGACACTGCCCTGTTACCTTATGTGAGTGACACTAAGGATTTGCCTTGATATTAATTTTATCATTGTTTGTTATGATATACAGCATTGGGATGGATGAACCTATTGAAGTGGGAGCAGTTGACACATCACACCAGTGCACATCAGAGTATTAGTCAGCATTCTAACAAGGCTGCATGGTGAACTCATGTTCTTCTTGGGCCTGCTATTAAACAGATCAAAAAAGTTGTGATCTACCTATGTCGGAACAACACCACGCAGACCATGGAAGAGCTGCTGTTTGAACTCCAGCAGACGGATCCTGTCAACCCAGCCGTGCTACACTGTGACAACCCACCTTTCTACCGCTTTGCTGCCAGCAGCAAGGCCTTGGCCGGTGTCTCAGGTGAGTTGAGGCTCTCAAATTCATACTGTTTTACTCTTTCCGGACCTTGTGGATGTGATTGAGTCTGTTTTGGACTGACATTTGCAACCTCTTCCAGATTTTTTCTTAATAAAATGTGGCACCTGTAAGTGTAATACTCAAAATATAAATTAGGTGATGTCAATTTATGTTGTACATATTTTTTTAATTATCCCGTCATGTTCAATTCCATCATACACAGAGCTCAGATGCCAGTGAAACTAAAACTACAGCTGTTAATCCTTAACTTTCCATAGTTGATAGGGTTTCACATGCAGAATTGTTCAATTTGTTTTAGGTACAACTTCCAGCAGCAACACTGTAGTGGTTGGTCAAGAAAACTTCCCAGACACAGATGAAAACAAAGTCACCAAAGAAAATGAGGAGAAGTAGGTCATTTGTGCTTTACAGTTCCTGATTTCCTTTCTTTAGAATTTAAAAGAAGTCTTATGCTTATTTCATTAGGCATTTGAATATCAAAACTTCAGTGATAAAGTAAGATGTTGTACATTCAAAATGGATAACCTGAACTTTATTTACTTTTCTTTTCTGTTTGTGTGTTGTCTATGTAGCAGGTTTGGCAATAAAATGAGGGCACACAATCGCTTGGAATCCCGGTATAGCAACAGCTCTGGAGGCTCATATGATGAGGAGAAAAGTGAGTGCCCCTGCAAGGTCTAACTCACCCACCCTCTCACACTTTTTCTAAATTTGCCGGTCTTTTTAGAGTCATGCGTGTTGCTGATGTTCCTGAAAAATGACCCCTCAACCCTAGATGGCAGCATGGAGGGTGGCGGTTTGTCTGTCTGTACTGAATGCTTCAGCTACTGTGTTTAGACATGTGCTAGCCTCACAGACAGTGCTTTGGTTGTTTTCAGCAGAGCTGAAGCTGTGCTGGTTGCACTTAGCTGTATCAAAAAATAAACCTACAAGATCCACAGTGTTAGCAGAGAAGAGTTACAGATGGTGACAAACCTGTCACCCAACTGCAGTGCCAGTGTCCCTCAAAGAGGGCTTTTCTCACTTGGTTCTCCCTACTTGCAGGTGACCCACTGCCACCCTATGGCAGCTGGCTCTTAACTGTGCTGGAGACAAATCAGCCATACCCACTGCCCATGCCCATTAATGGAGGATGCTGGGCACCCCTAGTGGACTACCTGCCTGAGACCATCACTCCTCGAGGACCCCTGCACAGGTGAGACCAGCTTAAAGCACCTGTATCACCCATGCTGAGAGTGGCACGGGTGCACTTTGGGTAGGTGGCAGGATCATGTGGGATGAAATACAGTTACTTCTTGTTTAGCAGTACCTTCTACAGCACTGCTTTTACAATAGCACCCTTTTATTTTAGACCTTTGAAAAAAAGAACTATTGTAAAATAGTTTTGTGTGTTTATTTGCTATTATTAAAGGTATAACTAATCTATTTTGTATAATGTGCAGTTTTCAAGCTTCATTTATGCAGTATACTGTTTTAATGTCCCCTGTTCCATTAAGTGCTCCATTTCCAAGGAAGAATGTAGAGCATTAGTCGAAACATTACTATAATCGGTCTGTGTCTCAAATTAATGATTTGCCTTTGTTTAACATGACTGACTGGTGTGCCAGAGTGCTCAGCAGTTCAGGTGTAGTGGTCCTGGGAACGGGTCAATTTGCCATGAACTTTGAAAACTTCAGAGAATGCAGGAGACATTAATGTGTTGCGAGGGTGTCGCTCCGGGTGCATGAACAAACACGGAAGACATGACGGAAATGGGTCTAATGCAGCTGTCAGATTTGAACTCTGGACATCTCTTTGTACAACAAAATCAGCAGGCACTGATAGACATCACTGATAGCATTATTTATATGTATATTTGAGGTAGAAGCATGTCCTCAGAACTTTTCAATTGAAAACTAACATTTTGGAGGTTTTAAATAATTCAGTTGCTGCTTGCAGCAATAACTCCTTCTGTTGCTTGTGACTGACAGGAAGGGTACATCAGCTAATATATTCCTAGTTATTTCACTCATTTAATAATTCATAGCCTTGTAGATGGCCTCCATCATATGAGTAGAATAGAAAAGGCTACATAAATAAATGAATTCATATGCAGAAAGACACTATACTATTTTTTCCTGTGCCCTTTTTGTTCATATTAGAGAGGAGTGAATCACATGGTTATGTGTTCTTTGGTTTCTTAATGCAGAAACCAAATTTTCATTTTCTGTATCTCTTTGAGCTGCAAAGCTAAAATGAAAAATGCTAAATGTTCTTGTGCTAGGTAGGATGCTGAATGAAAACATAAGGCTAACCAAATCCCTAATCCTTTATGATCATGGCATCAGGGGTAAGGATATGTCTGCTAAGGAGTGTATTAAAATATCCCCCCCCTGCATCTTCATGGCTACGGCAGGTGTAACATTGCAGTGATCTTCATGACGGAGATGGTGGTGGACCACAGTGTTAAGGAGGATTGGGCACTGCACCTACCCCTGCTGCTGCATGCACTCTTCCTGGGTAGGTCACACTTGTATGTGCAGGTGTCATACTTAGGTTAACCTGGGTAAAAGCCACAGTCTTTGAATATATGCTGGTTGCAGTTATATTAGTTCACTATAGTATGACAGTTATCAACTGAGGGGCATGTTAACGTGTCAAACATGGGCACAGACCAAAAGCAATTGGCATTAATACTAATATTAAACACAGGCTTGTTTGAACACTGTGACTGGGGTCCTATTTTAGATTATTCAAGGGATGTTTTCAAACATTTGGTGTTATTGAATTTGCTGCCAGTGTTAGGGTTTAAAGACACTTCCTGTCCTGTGTATCTACCAACTGAAAAATGTTTTAAGTAAGAGGTTTTTCAGCCAGCAGAGATCACATTCATAGTTAGAGTTCAGTTCAGAGTTTAGTTCACATCAGGTCATGTGGTAGTATGATCACTGCTGTGATGAGGAGGTGTGTAAGGGAACTGGACTAACCTTAACCCTAAGAACTTTTCCACTATGCTTTGTCTGAAAACCTGCAAGATAAGGAGATGAGTTCTAAAATGTGACAAATGTTGTTTTGTAGAGTAACTTGAGGATGGGAACGATGTGTGTTCTCTTTCCACCTGGGTGGCTTTAATTCATCCAAATGTCACGTTGGTATTTTCCACATTCCTGAAAAATTTACCTCAATCTAATCTCCTGCCTGAAGTATGTGGGGTATTTTAGGAATCATTTTCTATGATAAATGCACATGTTTGAACAGGTACAGCCCTTCATGTCTGACTCCTTTGTACCATCACTGACCAGCAGGTTTTTGTGCCCTACAGGCTTGGACCACTACAGGCCAGAGGTATATGAGCACAGCAAGAGGCTCCTCCTCCACCTCCTCATCACCTTGTCCTGTAATAACAACTTTCAGGTCATTGCCTCAGTTCTCCTGCTCACAAGGGAAGTGACCGAGAGCAAGACGCTAACTTCCAGAACCAGTTACCAGTCTGAATACCTCTACACAGGTATATCATTGTTGTCTCGTATTCTTTAGAAGCTTTATAGCTGGTCCTGCCACCAGGGGAAGAAGCTCTCAGGTTCCTTCAGAAAGGCCTGGTTTGGTTTCTTATAATAGAAAGAAAATAATTAATAGATTGCAAAAAATACACACACACACACACACACACACACACACACACACACACAATGGTTTGATTCAACCATTCCATATAGTGTAGCTCTTTCCTTTATCTTGTTAATAAAGGACTGTCTGATGTCTGACAGAGTTCCGTTCTTCGTTTTAAATGATGTAAAATTTTTTGTGCCAGACATATCAGCTATTCTTTGATTATCCAAAGGGGTCCATCTCTGAGTAGTAGTGTGATAGAAGAAGCTACAAATGCTAAGTGCACGCTTCCCAGTGTCCATCTATGTTTAGGCGGATGAGCCCACCCACATCATTCTTTTCTCATAAAAGTATTATAAGTAACCTGAGTTTATAATTTACAAACACAATTTGGACTGGAAGTCGGTTAATAATTTCATTTGTTCATATATACAAGGTATTTAAAAAGCTGAATAAAGGAACAGGCCTCCAATTTTTAGAAACCTCAGACATTAGAGGTCTAATGTCCGTTGTAAGTAGTAATGAATAAATAATACTTCCATCTGTCCGTTATCAGTAATCACTTGCCCAGTGCAGAGTTGTGATGGTCTCCTGTGCATGGACGTGATACCATTACATCACATTGCAATACTTTTGTTTAAGATTACTGAAAATAAAAAAAAAATTCAGCTCCACAACCACTATTCAGTGTCATTGATGAATTAATCTAGTGTTCATTAGCATTAGTCCACTTTCAGCTTTATCATCTACACATTCTGTAAAAATTCAATGTACACTTAGACAAGCTACAGTATATTTACAGGCAAGCTTCCATAAAAATCTTGGCCATACCTATAGTAAATAAAAAATAATTTGTTAGACGTTTCATTTTAACATTTTATTAACTTCATGGTACTTTAATATTCACACTCATTTACAGTGACTGAAAATAAAAATGAACTGTCATCATAGTCATCTAGTAAATATCAATTATTGTCAGATTTGTTCCTTAAACATTCAGTGTTCCTTATCTTGCTATTGGTCATTGGACACTCACAAACTCCAAAGATGAGCTGTAAACTCCCATACTGTTTCTATTTCTGAATGCGTTTTTTGTCCGCTAATGGCTGCATGCAGCAACTCAGGTCATTTTTGCTTTGTGAAAAACCAACTTGTGAAAAACATGTAATTATCAATAGATAAGTCTTTGTTCGACCTGCCTTCTCCATCTTTACAACCATCTCTTCCCATTGCAGGTGGCTTTGATTTCCTACGGGATTGGGAGGCCTCTCCAGTGCCAGACTCGGGTTTGAACTCCTCCTCTACCTCCTCCAGCGTGAGTCTGGGTAGCAGTGGCAGCAGCAATTTGCCGACAACATCGCAGGAGACAGATGAGCTGGAAGAGTCTCCCACTGAGGTTGATGAGAAGACCAGTAAACTCATAGAGTTCCTCAGTGCCAGGTAGTTCCCTGCTTACTCAAATCATCTCTAGTTTTTGCATCCCTTCAAGCAGATGGCTAAGCAAAGAAATTGATGACAGACTGGGGACTAAGTGATAAACAACATTGGAACACAGGGCAGATGTGCTAATGGTTCATACAGACAAGAAGTTGAGTACAACATCAGTAGAAAAGTGATTTCAGCATCAGAAGTGTGTTGACTTGAGCTCGAAAAGTAATTTTTTAAGATTTAAAGGGTTTTCGGCTCTGATTTCTTACAAACCCCCTTTTTTCCGTTGTCAGTTGAATGTGCCAAATGACGTAAATAATGTTTATCTGAACATTTTGGCTGGTCAGCCTTACCTGCATTCATTGTAATAGTGAAAAGATCAGCAAAGATGTTTCTTGAATAGTACTGATTATTACATCAGTTAAATATCTGAAAAAGGCATTTATATAACATTGTTATTGTTCAGCTTTCCAACAATTAAGTGATTGATTAATCAAGAGATTCACTTCTTGTTTTAAATCTGTTTTGCAAATCTGATCAAAATAAATGAAACATTGTGTTGGTGCTCCTCCAATGGTTTCCTTTTATCACGTTTAGTACAGTTTCACATGTTTAAAAAGTCTGGATTTCTCTTGTAACATGTTAAAGTTAACAAGATTTGAATACTGATAGTCACTGGCTGAATTGTGGTAAATTCATTTAGCTGCAACCCGAAATGGGCATAGGTTTGTCTGTTTTGCTTTTGCTACCCCTTGTTTTTGGATCCTATGTATTATTTTATACAAATACACCTATGTATTCCCAGAGAACTAATGACAGAGTACATTTATAAAGCTGAATTAGATTAATATTCTCATATCACACTTTAGGACTTTTGGTCCTCTATGGTGCCATGAGGACATTACGCCCAAGAACCAGAACTGCAGAAGTGCTGAGCAGCTGGCCAACTTCCTCCATCACATGGTGTCTGTGTTCAAGGACACCAAGTCAGGTAGCTTCCTAGCACTTCCTCCACAACTTCTTCACAAAAGTTATAATTTAAAATCATTTTACCCAATATATTATGTTATAGATGTGTCAGTCATCAGATGTTTTCATCTGTAGCTACTAACAAATTATTGAGGTAAGATTGATTTAAATGGGGGCAGTGTGTAGTATGCAAGTTAGCGCTGCCACCTTGGGACTTGAAGAACGTGTGTTTGAATCTTACCGTCTGCTGTAGTCCACTTGATCAAATTTACTGAATTGTTTCTTTAGAAAATGACCCGGCTGTGTAAATGGGTTAATCATTGTAAATAGCTTCACATTTAAAGTTGCTTTGGAGTAAGGGTAAACTAAAAGAATACGTGGCTATAACAAGAAGCAGTGTGCTACCTTGCAAAAGATAGGTGCGGTAGTTGTTTTCTGAAACTTGTAAAGTATTGTACAGCTCCAATGAGCAATAAGGTCAGAAATTTCTTGGCTGAATGGAAAAGCTCTTTCTTCTCTGTGCATGTAGTCCTGTGAGAGCCTTCCCCTGTGTGTGATCCTGGGAAGGTCTAACCTTCCCCAGTGACTGCTCACCTTGAGTCATCATATGAAGTCTCTTCCTCTACTTTTTCCTAGATTTCCACCTTGAACAACAGCTCAGTAACGTGGCTCTGCAGACAGCCCTGTGCAGCTCATCACGTCACTATGCCGGACGTTCTTTCCAGATTTTCCGTGCTCTGCAGCAGCCACTGTCTGCTTATGCTGTATCAGACCTTCTCTCCCGCCTGGTGGAGGTGGTTGGGGAGCATGGAGATGAGGTCCAGGTGAACGCCTTTTTTATCATTTCCACATCTTAACAAAAAATATAAACATTTAAGTCCACATATTTTGTTTAATTAGACAGATAATGGCTTCTCACTAAGCCTTTTTTCTGTTGATTCTGCAGGGCTATGTGATGGAAGTGTTACTCACCCTGGAATCCGTGGTAGACAACTTGGCTGAATGTCTCAAAAACAGTGAAATGATGGCAATCTTGGCAAGGCATGTCACTTGTATTTTGTTTGCATTATATGTGCTTCCCCTTCCAACAGTCTGTTGCCTGAACCCATTCTTGTCATCAGCAGGGCAACCTCTCCGGACTTCGTAAGCGCTCCAAAACTGAAGTCAAATAGGAAAAGCACTGGACAGCTCAACCTCATGGGCTTGGGCATGACCGAGCGTAACCGGCACCAACGGAGCTACTCTGTGCCCAAGAAATTTGGGGAAGATGAGCACTCCTCAGACCCACCCCGCAGTGCCACACTGGAACGGATGCAGTCCGATGCCCAGCAGGGTGGCCCCACCAAGCCCCGAGGGACTTCCTCCACTAAGGATGGCATGAGTGACCCAGGTGGCATCAACCACCCTGGTCACTTGCTGGCCACTATTTTTTGGGCAGCTGTGTCACTGATGGAATCGGACTTTGAGTTTGAATACATGATGGCTCTGCGGCTGCTACACAAGCTGCTGGCCCATGTGCCCTTGGAGCAGCCAGAAAGCAGGGAGCGGCTGGAGAAGCTGCAGGCCCAGCTGGGATGGGGCGGCTTTGCAGGACTCCAGCAGCTGCTTCTCAAAGGATTCACCTCAGCAGCTACATCTGAGCTCACCCTACAGCTCTTCTGCCAGCTGATTCCCTTGTCCCGTGTCCCTGTGGTAGATGCTTCTCAGGCCATTGGTACAACATCTCTAATGCTTGGCTGTCTGTCTTATTGTCATTTGGTATAATTAGGTTATTTAAATAATTTATCACATTTGCTAATTGTCTTGTTAAATAATGAGTCAGTACATTATTGATCACTTCTATATTTAATCTACATTTAATGGAGCAGATGGCACAAACGGTATATTATTTTCTTTTTAATGCTGTTCACCATCTTTATGTAAGAATAATATCATTATGTAATTAACTACAAAGTATGGTTTAGTCACTACTAAAGCAAAATAGCAGGAAATAAAGGAAGACAGAATAAACTAAGATTAAATAGGCCCCAAAGAAAGGAACAGATGAAAGGAAATCAAAATTAACTGGTGAGCTCTTGGCTGTTTACTTGACATTTGGGGTGTACTTGTAGTGTCCATTAGCAGGTTTATGATAGCCTTTTCATTTCATCCTGCAGGTTTTCCCTTGAATATTCTCTGTCTGCTCCCCCATCTCGTCCAGCACTTTGACAGCCCATCCCTGTTCTGCAAGGAGGTTGCTGAGAGGATAGCTCAGGTATTTTACTTCCCCTTTTGGAACAAAATGTGTTATAGTACATCTGTTGCCTTTGCAGAAGATGGTATGTATACAAAGATCCAGAAAAGTTGCAAGAGTGACAGGCATTTGAAGGTCATTGTGTTTCTCAGAAAAATAATTTGGATAAAGGTAGTAAGTGTGTCTTTTGCTGTGCAATTTGTAGGTATGCTTGGAGGAGAACAATGGCAAGCTGGCCAACTTGGCCCATGTGATGAGCCTGTACAAAACACACTCTTACACACGAGACTGTTTTTCCTGGGTCAGTGTGGTCTGTCGTTATCTGCACGAGGCCTTCTCCAACATCACCTTCAGCATGGTGACCTACATGGCTGAGGTGCGTCAAACTTGTTTGAGTAGTTCTGTGCTCATGCACTTTGAGGAGTAGGGTGCAGTAGTGAAATGTTTCTCTTGCTTTGGATTTCCTTCTGCAGCTGCTGGAGAAGGGGCTTCCTAGCATGCAGCAGTCCCTCTTACAGATCATCTATAGCCTGTTGAGCCACATGGACCTCAGCGGAATCCAGGTCAAGCCATTCAATGTGGAGGTACTCAAAACCATTGAGAAATTTGCACAGGTTAGTCACATACCTCATAAAATGTTTTTTGAGTTTAGATTTCATTGCAGTGGTTTTTTTTTTCAAAATTCATACATTGGCAATCACAATATCCTGTAACCTTTCTCTATTTATTAATTTTCCTTCTGCCTTCTATAGTTCATGAGTGCAAGTCCAACACATTAAGGACAAAGGACAGAGATTTCACACAGCTTAAAATTTCATGTATATTCTCGGCAGCTTGCTAAAAAAGAACCTCTCATTATTAATTTTGGATCTGTGAGATTCAGCCTGCACAGAATGGCCAGATTTGCAGATATCTGTCTAGTAGCTGTCTTCACAAGATGAAGGGTATAAAGAAGTGATATCCACCCCGATCTTTCTCTTGAAAATATTAGGACATCTGCTCTCCTCTTCCCTGTATTTGAACTCCAAAGTCACCTCTGGCTTATTGCACGGTGACACAGAGGGTTGTGAAAAAGGATATGCAGCAGCCAATCAAATCCTGTTTTGGCTGTGGTTACCATGACAAGTATATTGCTCCAGCCAACCATCTGTTTATGTCAGCATCAAAACTGAAAGAAAATGGAAAGTCTTTAGTGACAAGGCTCTGTTGTTTTTCCTGGTTACTTCCTATTAAATGGACAGAAAAAACTCAGCTTTTGTGAAAGGAAGAACTTTGTTGTCTTTAAGAATGGTGTGTAGATTTGGGTCTGAGCAGCAAATTTGGGACACACCCATACTAGCTCCACAAAGTCTGCGTCTTTGGGCAGCTGACCGTCTGACAGGAAAACTCATTTTGTTTCACACAGATTACCATGGATGACTAGAACTCCTGCCACGAATGAGCTTCTGCATTGTTTATTAGTATTACACTGCTGATTATTTTAACAACATTTTTCCAAGTTTATAGTTGGATATTTTACTGATATAATTTCTGTTAACTGTATTGTTTAAAAGAACTCCAGTATTAGTAGCCTATATTCTTAACTAGTATTGCTCTTAAGCAAATAATGAACTGTATGTACACTACATGGATTTGATCTGATTCCACCCCTCAATCACTGATGTGTGGCTCTTATGTCTTTTGTACCGTATCCTGCAACTCCAAATTGACCAAAATAAGTGTGTGCAACGTTTGGATGTTCGAATGTTCCTTTACAGACGGCACATTGGAAGGAAGCGCTGAATATACTGAAGCTAGTAGTCTCACGTTCGGCCAGCCTGGTCCTGCCATCCTACCCCCAGAGCGACCTGTCACACCTGGACATGGGCCACATGTGGGAGCGCTCCTCCAAGGCCCTCCCTGGGAAGACACTGGACTTCCATTTTGACATCTCAGAGGTATGAGTCCCCACGCTCCCCTCTATGTGTCCACCCATACCACTTGTCTGGCTGTTTTTATTCTTGTTAGAATGCAAGCAAAATGATCTATTGTAGAAATGCTTATTCATGTAATACATAGGCCTTGAAATATGGAAGTTGTTAGAAGATCACTTAAAATGTTAAAGGCCTACAACCACGTGATATTTTTGTTCTCGCACACATAGGCGTGGTGTAACTTGTTTGTTGTCTTGAAGTTAAATTAGTTGGTTTTCAAAAAGGAAATGTTTGTTTCCTGCATCTTTTTTTCTGTAATGAGAAAGATTTAAAAATCGAGCAGTGGCAGTGCCAGCATTTATTTTGGAATTTGGGCTAAAAACAATTACAGGGGACTTGGTCTGAGCGCAACTGGAAAGAGGGAGATGAAAAAAATGTACACTATTGGGTGTGTGGGAACCAAAACACTGAGCTATTTGTGTGGTTTATGAATTCCAGGAAATGATGTCAGCAAGGCAGCAGCCCTGCTGTATCTGAATTGGTGGGAATTTGGAAGAAGCAGGATGGAAAAGACCTGAACATTATGGCTACTGTAGAAGCGTAAAAGCAGACCCTTGAGTCTTAAGCGATGTTTTCATGCAGTCGCTCTATTTTTAGGCATTATAGACAGAAGTAGCCTTCTGCTTTCCAGAGGGAGTTTGTGTAGATTTTTTCCAGGTGGATTTAGTTAGAGGTTGCAGACTGTGTTCTGAATGTCCTTCCCTGGCCCTTCAGAGAGCTCAGACCAGTTTTTGAGACAATCTTCAAAGACTTGTGATAGGTGCTTGAAAACTGAAGGATCTTTCATTGTGCATCAAAACCATCGTGAGAGGTGCTGTGGATGCGTGAGTTGATGTGGGATTTGAGCCCAAGGAGGTGAAAGGGGACTTGGTCTCTTCTGTTCTCAACTCACATTGTACACACCTAACTGTGGTTCCCCCTCCCTTACTTGCACAGACGCCAGTGATCGGCAGACGATATGATGAGCTCCAAGGTTCCCCAAGTCGGGATGGCAAGTCCAGGCCCATCGCTGTGACCCGTAGCACCTCTTCCACATCGTCTGGATCCAACTCTAATAGCGTGCTGGTACCAGTCAGCTGGAAGCGGCCCCAGTCATCCCAGGTGAGCATTTCCCGTCATCTGTCTTTATCACAAAGAAGATGGATGGGTACATGTGTTCCAAATCTATGAACACTTGACATTAAAACTCTTGCAGTTTGTGCTGTAATGTAGTGTTCTCCTATCTGGTTGAGTCCTTTACAGAAAAGATTATTTGAAATGCAATTGTGAAAAGTGGGGTGGGACTGGCTAGCAACCTTGCAAAATACAATAAGTTTTGCAAATGTTATGAAACTGAC
This sequence comes from Arapaima gigas, assembly GCA_900497675.1. NCBI lineage: Eukaryota > Metazoa > Chordata > Actinopteri > Osteoglossiformes > Osteoglossidae > Arapaima > Arapaima gigas. The sequence continues at coordinate 190,101 of UFQX01000149.1, forward strand.
CACAGTAAATGCATAAAAGTATATAAATGAGGAGTTCACATTTTAGCACACAAGACTCAGTTTTTTAAAAACTGAAAAGTATAATGGCAGGTCAAAATTGTTAAGTATATGAAAATGTTCTCTTTTTCCTGCAGATGGTGCAGAACAAGCATGTTAGTTATTGTCCATCCATTTATTTCATACAATGCACTGAATTTGATTTTTTGTTTTTTGCAGAAGAGGACCCGGGAGAAGCTAGTGGCCGTGCTGTCTCTGTGTGGACAGGAAGTGGGGCTCACCAAAAACCCTTCGGTGAGGGAATGGTTTGTTTTTTGCTGGCATAGCAACCAACATTTCCACAGTCATTGCACATAATTCTGAGTTATACCAACAGCTGATAGCAATTAAAAACCTTGAATTCTATGCTTATGCAACTCATGCTTTACTTTATTAAAGGTGACCTTTTCAATAGATGTTGTCATGTACTGTTCTAATGGAAGTACTGTCAAAAAGAGCATTAGTAACTTAATGTCTGACAGATATGTCACAAGCGTGTCCATGTTAGAATGCAGGACTGTGCTTTGCTATTTATTAGGTCATGATACAGTCCAGCAGCCCTCTCTGTGATAGACCATGGCAGGTTTTAAGGTTTATAATATGCCCCACCCAGGTGATCTTCTCATCGTGTGGGGAACTGGACCTCATCGAACACCAGCCCAGCCTTGTCTCCTCAGAAGACGGCACACGCGAACCGGACAACATGGATGACACTGCCTCCGAGCAGCAGTTCCGTGTTTTCAGAGACTTTGACTTCCTGGATGTTGAGCTGGAAGATGGCGAGGTGAGTCCCCATCTCTCTTCTCCCAGCTTGTAAATATGTGGCTATGTGATTGTCCTGGCAGAGACATTGTTATAAATCATTATCAGGATTTGCAAAAGTTGTCAGGAAATCCCACACAGTTCCAAAATGGATAGATGAACCACTTTATTGTTCCTTTATCTAAGTAAATAATGTTTAAATCCTTAATGTTTAAACCATGGGTTTGTAGCAGTATAGCAGAGCATTCCTTCTTCTGAAGCTTTTATTTCATTCAGTATATAATAATTACAACAACATCAAAATACCCCTGTGAGGCTTTTTCACTTGTTCAACCACAGGGCCTGTGTACTTTTATCAAATAGTCTCTTATTTCTCTTTGTAATACCCCATTATAATGTGGTTTCTTTTTCTATTTTGTCTGTGCCACCAAGGAGCTCCAGGTAAGTTGAACCATTTTACAATATTGACAGTGTGCAATGTACTGGAGGCAAGTACATTCTGGTTTAGACTGTTGCTACCACAGTGACATAAGGTCATTGTGTGCATGCTTGTGTCGGTGCTTTTAGCATCTCTGTTCTTTTTTTCATTTTTGCACTAGACAAGATCTAGACACATAATGCAGAAGGAAGACTAGAGCTGAGTTTACAAACTAATAATCACAGCTGAGTTGCATGCTTACACAGGGCTATTTAACCAATTTTGCACACTTTGCTTTTATTTATACATTTGCTCAATGGTGAATTTCAGATAGGCTTTAGGCTCTTGCCTTGTACTTGGTTACTGCCTCATGTAACAGTCACATGCTTTAAAGATTGACATGGAAATGCATGACACTCCACTCCCCATTTTTATTCATCATGTGCAGCCCTATTCCCACTCAATTACTATACCCCCTCTATTCATGACAAAAATCCTATAATTATTCTGCAGTATGGGATGAACAGATTGTTGGGTAGGTAGGTGTTTATTGAAAGCAGAATACAGCACTTGTTTAATAAATCTATAGCTAGTGGATCAGGTTGCCGAATGACTCCCAGTCCTACCTCTTGGTGATTTTTGCCTGATGTGACATCTGCATCATTGTCAGCATGCCTCTGAAACCAGGGAAATGTGGCTTAAATCAACTTCTGAATAATTAACCTGGTTGCAGAGGTTGTCCATTCATATTTCTCTCTCCATAGAAATGTGTAGTAATCTAATTTTTGACAGCAGAAAATAGTGTAGCTGCAGAAAATGGTTTAGCCACTTGTGTGTCTCCTGGACACAAGGGACTGCTCAGCACCAACTGAGGTGTGTGTGGTTCAGGTTCTCATCCCACCGGGTCCTGACTTTCTGCACCAGCAGTGTCTGTTCGACTTAAATGGAACGAAGAGTTAATTGATCTTACTTGTATTAGGACACACTTTAGGAAAATTTGTCCAAGACACAGCAGTTAAAATTAGTCCTTTACCATTTTCCTAAAGGCAAATGCATTAACCAGTCTGAAGCTACTGTTGACGTCATTTGCTCAGAATAGTAGCACCGGCAGCAACTCCATTGTTGTTGTGTGTATCTGCAGTTGTTTTGATCTAGCAGCAGAAGTTATTCACGAGCCATTTTAAAAAACCCAAACCTGTAAAATTACAAGGTGCTTTTGGAATGCTTACTCTGTTATTTTTCAATTAAACTGTCCTTTGCATGCTGCCCCAAAACAGGGGTGTACCATTCTCCCATCCATGTGAAATGTTTAAGCTTGTCCCACAGCTGTGGAAACTCCCTTGTTTAAGCTGGAGCTGTGGTGGAATGTGGGGGCTGGCGGACCATTGCGAGGTCACACTTAGAGCTCAGGCCATTTGGCATCATAACAGGAGCCCTCACTATACTCAAAAGAACAGATAACATAAATATTTAGTTTTCTTCTATTAATGGATTAGCATTCTCGCATGTCTTATTATTCATGTCCACCACAACCCTACAACTTTGGGTTTTTTATTTAGTTTTTATGCATGCAAGACACATGGCATGAGGGCTATAAGAGGTATTTGTATGTTTGTGTGGAGGGGTGGGAGTGTTGGTGGAACCACTATTTCAGCCCTCTCCTCCCCATTCCTGTCCCTCCCACCATGCCTCTCTCCCATCTACGGCTGTGGCAGAGTATGAGGCACTGAATGGTGTGATGTCTTGCAGGGTGAGAGCATGGACAACTTCAACTGGGGTGTGCGGCGACACTCTGTGGACAGCCTGGACCGGGTTGACCCACTGCAGCCTCTAGAGGAGAGCCAGCGCTCAGGCAGCACAGCCAGTTTGGGAAGGGCTGCACACGACGACTCAGATGAGTCCTCTGAGGAAGAGTTGCTCACAGCCAGCCAGATCCTGTCCCACTCACAGCTTGTAAGTCTCTCAGCACTCTACTGGACCAGCGATCGGTGGCTCCAGGTTACAAGGGCCACATGGCATGCTGCATTTCACCTTAATTAATTTATTTGTTTCTTGAGATTAATATCATATAGTTATATGATATATCATATAGCTATATATTCATGTATCTGATAGGTTTTTATCTAGGCCATCTCACCTTTCCTGTAAGTTAGGTGGTAAAACTATAAAATTGTCCAAACAAGAGAGATAATGCTGCTCTAGATGGTTTGGTACTGTTTTCCTTGAAATATTATAATGCTTCTAACCTTAAACGAGTATTCAAGTCAGTTTTAGTGATAAGGAGAAATATTTTAGCTCTATTTTTGGCTTAGTTTTGCAGTTCAGACAGTGGCCTCTCAGTGGCTATGAGGTCAGCGTCTGAAATACTCCACTAACACTTGCCCTTCCTCTCCCTGGCTAGCTGTGCTTCTCCTGTCTCTGCTCTAATGCCTGTTCCTAATGCTGGCTCCTGAATATAGAACTTTGCATAAATGGAGCTTGAAAACTGTGCATGATAATACAAAATAAATTAATTATAACTTCATTGCAAATAAACAAAGGACAGTCTATTTTATGAATAGCAAATATAACATTCCAAAACAAATTATGGTAAATTACTTAAAGGGCTAAAATAAAAAGCACTGTCGCAAATGACATTATAGGAGGTAATGCTAATTGAGGTGTTGCTTTATTTGGATATAAGTGTCTCTTGTGATGAACACTGAGACTGATGAGTAATGCTTGTCTCGTTGCAGAATCTGAATCTCTCCCCCTCTGAGATGAACCACACCGGCTCCACCTCTTTTGACACCACCTCAGCTGACCCACTCTCCCTAAACACTAGGACCCCCAGCTTAGAGATCTCTCAGCCTGAAGACCTGAGCCAGCTGGTGAATAAGGGGTTTAAGGCGGAGGAGCTGTGGGGCCAGCCTTCCTCCTAGTCCCGCAGCACTTCTGTGCTGAAGTTTTTCACCAACGCTGCCAAATGAGAATTCTGGAGCATGTCCTGGCCTGTGCTGCCAGGGGCCACTCTGCCCAAAAGCTTGGTGCTTCACTTGGGAGCTGGATGAAGTTCATTTGGGGTTGCAGTACCTTTGCATTTCAGCTCACTGCAGCAGTACTTGTGTTGTATTATAGAATGTTTTACTTTTTTTCCTTTCTGTGGGTTTAACTGAGCCATTGCTATAATATGGCTCTCTCAGCTTTTTGGCTTTTTGGCATTTTAGGGCTACAAGATGAAGAATTCTTTTCACATTATCAACATAGCAGTGTGTATGGCTTCTGTGCTGGCCTCTGAATGCAAACAGCTGGGCTCTTCTGGCCTGTGGGAGTCCCAAAGATGTGTATATAATGCCTAACTGGGTGCCACAGGATTTAGGCTTGGTTTCCAGACATTTCTTATTTGGCATCAGCTGGTGCTCAAAAATGCATTAATTAAAAAAAATCCTTTAGAAAACTCCAGTGGATGTTTTTTTTTATACTTTGAGAAGGTTAGTATAATTGTAACTTTTGTTTGGTAATACTAGTGAATTTAACTATATTCTTCATTCTGCATCGGGTTGATCATGTGTTTAAATGCACAGCTTCATGTTTTTAATGCGATATGTATTTAAACATGCACCTTCATACATGGCAAACTGATATTAGCAGCCTGCTGTAAAGTCAGCAGTTCTCCAGGCCAGCTGTGGGTCTGTTAGTCATGCACCAACTCCTAACAATGAGAGATCCTGTTTTGATTTCACTGACATAGGTGGAGGCCTCAGGAGATGATGAAGATGCCAACATACATCTAGATAGCTTCTTGCTCTCAATCAGTGAGTTGCCTCCTGGTTTTGAGCACTGCAGCAGATTTCCTGGTTTTGGGCACTCAGTGGCAGATGTCCAGGTGGAGCACAGAGGGGAGATGGATGTGGAGCCAGGCCTTCTGACAAGGTACATAACCCCTTGCCCCTCTCCATCCATCCCAGGTTTTGTCAACAATAATTGCAGTACTGTATACTTACTCACTCGTACATTTTTGTAAATGGCTTGTCCAAGTCATATTCTTGGTGTATATATTTATTTCATTAAGACACGTTCTTCAAAGTTTTTTACAGTGTTAAATTGTGCACAGTAGATTATCCATTTATACAGAGTAATTTTTGCTGAAGCAATTCAGTTTAAAAAGGAGTAACTTTCTTAAAGGTCCTTTAGCAGAAGGTGGGATTCAAAGCTGCATCATTCAAGTGCAGATTGGCAACCCTAACTACTGTGATATCTTATGCCATCTGTGCTAAAAGATTAATGTATTTTTGGGGTGTGGGGTGTTTTATCTGATGCTGCCATTACCCCCTACACCCTAACACAAGCATTAAACCCTAACAATGGGAAATTAATAGCCCATAGCGCCTGGAGCTGCCTGTTTAGATCTCACCTTTAATCATCTCTACTCTCACTGTCACTAGTGAAGTGTGCTCCCAACATCTTGGCAATGTTTTAACCATATCCACTGCCCCGATAAATTTAGATATACCTCAGGCTTGCTGTATTTCCACAGCTATGATTTAACTTTGCTCCTGTCTTTTACTGATGCTATCAATGGTGGCTGTTCCACCAGCACTACACACACGTGTCAGTTCACTGTAGATTAAAGATGATGGATGTTTACCTCTTTTGCTGCAGTGTATCTTGTCTCATAACCTGCTGTCGGTGCCCCATCACAGTGCTGGCGAGGAAGAACATTATGAGACTCTGGAATCACGGTCATCACCACCTCCATCACCCTTCTTCTCCGCCATTCTGGCTGCATTTCAGCCAGCTGCATGTGATGATGCTGAGGAGGCCTGGAGGTGCCATATCAACCAACTGGTGTCTGACTTGGATGGATCCTGTGCTGTTTACACCTTCCACGTCTTCGCTTCACTCTTCCAGGTAACCCCCAACAGCAGAAGTAAGTTTGTAGAAGAGATCTGTCTGTTTATTTTGTCATAATATCACCTACATTCAAGCAAAATGGAACAAAGAAGCTGGTAAATGTAAGCGACTCATTCTTTATAACATCTATATATTCAACATTGCAGTCTACTTTTTTGGTGTAAATTAAAGGAAATGTTTTGGTCTCTTTCCAGAATATTCAAAGAAAATTCTGCTCATTAACCTGTGATGCTGCCAGTTATCTTGGTGACAGTCTTCGTGGTATTGGATCAAAGTTCATCAGATCATCCCAAATGCTGACATCATGCTCAGAGTGCCCCACAATCTTCATTGATGCTGACACTGTGAGTACCCGATGCTTTTTTGTTAACCTTTTGCATCTATATCTTTTTGTAAAAATACTGAAACAAAAGCATCTTAAGTAATTAAGTGTATCAGCATATCATAAGTATATGTACATAAATATATACATATATATATACAAATATATATACATTACACCAGACAAGTGCTGGTACCTATCAGATCTTGGACTCAGGGTTCAAACACATGAATTAACCCAGCTCAGTCTGTACATAGTTTGTATGTGTCCTCCATGTTTTCTTCTCCATATACCAGTCAGTGATGTATTTTGGGTGAATTGGTAACTACATGTCTAGCTACCCCATGATGGACTGGCATCTCATCCAGTTTGTACCCTGCTTCACACCATGACACTACAGAGGACAAGCATTTATCAATAATGAAAGGACAAGTGGATAGATATTACACTGGACTGGTTAGCATGTAAATCTTGCTTATTTTTCCCAGATCATCTCTTATGGGCTGCTGGAGAAGATGAAGTTTAGTGTCTTAGAACTTCAGGAGTACTTGGATACTTACAATAACAGGAAGGAGGCTGCCATATCTGTAAGTCATTACAAATCTGTGATTTTTTTTTTTTTTTTGTAAGTGTTGTAAACAGCTCAGTAGTGCCCTTGTTCTAACTCATCATCTCTGCTGCTGTTCAGTGGTTACAGAACTGCAAGATCAGCTTTCCCTCAGATTCCAGGGATGCGGTGGTCATCTGTCAGCCAGGGGACTCCGAGGAAAAGGTACGTTTCCCCAGTGGCACACCTGAAACTTTTCCAATGTCACCTTTCTCTTCTGTGCATTGCTGCCTGGTGTTAACAACCTGTACAAAGGTATATATCAGAGTGCTTGAATACCGGTAGTTTAGTTTGTGTATATTGCTTCCCTAACCCTTTGGAATACCTTATGAACTTGATGAATGATGATTGTTGTATGATAATATAAATAATTCACTAAAATAACTAACTGCACTCAGACCCTCTCAGCCTGCTGCTTGTTTCATAGGAAATTTTTTTAAATGCTTGGGTGAATAGAAATCAAAAAGGTGCAGGTAGTAACAGAGCACTTACATCAGCAGTGAACTTTGACATTTATCTTAGACCTACTTAAAGTATAGGGTGTCACAATGTCTGTTGTCACTTAAAATCTGTGATCAGAAAACCTCTGGTTACCTCAGGTTCCATTTCGATTGATCTTTTACATGTCCCCTCTATCAACCACAATCTGGTAGCTCTGTGAGTTTAACACTTTTTTCCATTTTCCTCTCTTAAATCTTAATCCCAGCTGTGAGCTTGTTCAGATAACCCCCAGTTGCAGTAGATCACAATGGTTCCGTCACGCATCGCCAAATGTTTGCAATGTTACCTTTGAACTCTGCTGGGTAGGAGTGCACAGTCTTAGACCAAAGGAATCTTAAAAACAATAAGCTAACAATACAGAGCAATCAAAAACCAGTGTACTTTCACTGGAATTAAGAGAGATCAAAAACCAGTGTACTTTCACTGGAATTAAGAGAGATCAAAAACCAGTGTACTTTCACTGGAATTAAGGTGCACTCTTGTGTCCAGGAAGAAGAACATACGCATTTCAGTGGGGAGGTACTGATGACAGGAACATTTTACTGTGAATGCATGAATAGCTTCTGGTATGTCGAATCAAGCATGGAGCCTCCCAGCAGAGTACTACTTGTGCTTTAATGAAAAACACAAGGCCTGACTGCTTTTTTTGCTTGGCTTTATTGGGAAGTCATACACGGGCTTTCCAGTAAGCCTTTTACATTGCATCTCTCTTTCTCTTCCATTCCTTGCACGTGACCATAAAATGACATATGCTAACCGCTAATACCACTTCTCTATGGCTCTGCTTCAGGTGCATGATGCTGTTCATTGATCCTCTATATTTTCTTACTTCTCTCTTGTCCTATGATATGCTTGCTCTGTAGCAAATGGAATCTCTGGCAGTAAGTTCAATAACAACTTTTTTCTAACATCTAATCCCCATTTCTGTTAACTTTCTTGAATGACAAAAGACAGCATTTCATAGTTGCTGTATGCGTTCCAGCCATTGTTTTTAACATTAGTCTTCTGACAGTCATTCTTCCATTCTGAAGTCGCCTTAAAATAATTTGCTTTGAGTTTCAATAAAACAAAATATCAGCAAACAAAATTTAGTAAAATGAGAGAAGTAGTCAAGGGTCAAAATATTTTTGCAAGGCATTGTATGTGGATGTTTTTGAACTAGCTAAACTACTTAGCATTCTAAAATGATCATTTTGTGAACTGTGCATTGATGGGTATTGTAGGTGTTGTTTTAGAATATGAAAAAAGTATCATTTGGAGGGTTTACAGCTCACAGATATGTGTATGTATATGTTTCTGCTTTAGCAACTGGAGTTGTGTCAACGGCTGTACAAGCTCCACTTTCAACTACTGCTGCTTTTTCAGTCTTACTGTAAGCTGATTGATCAGGTCCATGCCATCAGCTCTGTTCCAGAGGTAAACTGATGCCTATGCACCTCCACACCTTTCCACACACAAGTGAACATATATGGATGCTCAGAAACTAGTAAAACATTCACACAATAGTCAGTGAAATTGACACTGCTTTTAGATTCATTGTGAATATGTTACAAACATCAGCTCACTGACTTTAGGCGGAGGATTTTCAAACAAGAAAAAAAAAACAGGAAAAGCCTTCCAAAACCTTTCAAATGATTTCAAAATAATTTTAATGCATTTAAAAATATTCAGTGTCAATTTTGTGCTAATAAAAATAGACAATCAAGCATGCCTGTCACTTGCTGTGGAATTGTGTGCTGCCACGATGATATCATGTATGTGTCTACTATCTCACACGCAGTTGCTGAACATGTCTCTGGAGCTGAGTGAGCTGAAAACCAGCCTGAGGGCAGCAGCAGAATCTGTGTCTATCAACTTGGAGCAAGACGGCACCTCATCAGAGCCCACCTTTAGCTCTTCTGAGGCAGCTGTGCAGGCAGTCCTGGAAAGCTTGAAAAACAATGAGTTCACCACTGCCATTCAGTATATCCGGGAGTGCAGGTGAGCAACTGACATCAGTGCTGTTGTGTCCTGCAGTTCTTACTACATTGAGAATAACACAGTTTGTGGTTGTCCATGAACAGGAGGATTTGGCCCAATGACATCTTTGGCAGCAGCTCAGAGGATGAGGTCCAGACTCTGCTGAATATCTACTTCCGGCACCAGACCTTGGGCCAGACAGGGACCTTTGCACTGGTGGGCTCCAAGCAAGATCTGTCTGAGATCTGCATCAAGTTGATGGAGCTCAACGGAGAAATCCGGGACATGATCCACCATGCCCAGGGTTACCGAGTCATCAGCACCTTTCTTCCAGATTCCAGTGTGTCTGGCACAAGTCTCTGACAGGAGAAAGGGCACACTCTGCCTCTGCCCCTGCTCCTGTCTGGGGCCATTGCTGCTACTGCACCTACAGAGGCCCAGGGAGGCACAACTCTTGTCTGGAAAAGCTAGGGTGTGCCATGTTGACCTTGGACAACTGGAGAGGAAACCTAGTGCAGCAGTGTAAAAGGGATGCAAGACTGTATTCCATTAACGAACTGAACTGGCTTATTTTGCACTAATATTTATGAATGGCATCACAAAGCTGCAGCTGTGGTTGCTACTGGGATCAGTGACTTCCACACATAACAAACAATGTATACCAAAGTTAAATTAACTTGTACTTCAGAAGATTTCTGCCATTTTAAATGCTTTGGGGGAAACGTGCAATGCTTCACTAGAGAAAAGACTTACTGTACCATTGGAAGAATGTTTTTGAATTTTACTGCTTTTGGCTACTTGAAATTTGCAGTAACAGGCAACAATGTTGTTTGTTTTTCTTCATTCATTGTTTGATAGAAGCTGACAGCCTGTGTATATGTGCACCAAACTGTAATCAGACAACCATTCATTAAACACTGTAGCACAAAGATTTATGCAGATACATACACTGAACTACTTTATGCTAAGGATACTGTGTCATAGAACTGGATACTGCTGTTGGTCATTTATCACTTATAATATTTGTCTGCGTTATACTTTTTAATCATATTTGCTTTACCTTTTGCTTTTACAGTTTATTTATATTGTCAAGAAAGCAACGTGAGTCAAACTTAGTAGTTTTATAGGATAAATGCATACATCCATGTTCTATCTCTTAAAACTGCCAAGCATGCATATTTTATTAAATGCATTAGAAATATTTATGAACAAAAGAAATTATTTTAACTGAGAAGATGGATTTGTATATAGTACAGAGAGCTTTGCTGGTAAGATTTTATTTTTTAATTTGCTATAAAACAAACTGTGTGCATGTGTAAAAGGATAATTGCACACTTTTAAAGCTTATGTAAGAACTATAAATGTTGGGTTCTCACCCTGTAAATATTTTTGCTTTTGTGAAGTAATTTTGGTTGATGTTCTGTACACTTGTGTAACATAATAAAAGTCCCAAATACAGGACAAAGAATAAAAACTTGACTTTATTTTCTTGAAATAATAACAGTGTTACTAGCTAAATTTCATGCTGAATTGATGAAAATGTTAGTCTCTTGCGAAGATGCAGAGTAAGAAATGAAAGGTAAGTACACTGGAGTCAAATTTGACTAACGGCAACTGTTCATGGTTTCATGCCAAGGGAGAGTGTGAAAGTGATTCACCATTGCCATCTCCCATGCATATCTTTGGATAGTGAGAGGAAGCCCAGTTCACCAGGAAAATTCCACACAGAGGGCTTGAACCCATAGCCCAGGGCCTATGAGGCTTCAGCACTACGTGCTGCAGCACTGTGTTCCTAAGAACTCCGCTACAATAGTGAGAATACTTAGAACAGCACTCTGGCTCTCCTCGAATGCTTGTGTGTGTCAGGGCTACAGAAACCTGGAGCTCATCCCTTAGTTACTGGGTGTCAGGTTAGGAGGGGTACATCTTGGATGGGGCACTAGTCTGTTTTAAGGCAGACACATGCACAGATACACAGACACACACACATACAATCATCACAGTCATTCAGTCATCAACTAATCTGTGGGAGAAAACCTGACAAAGGAAGAACATGCAAATATTTAGACTACCTCTTTAAAATATTAACAGGAAACTACTCCCAGGTTTTTATATTTTCATGTTAAATATAACACGTGTAACATGTAAATGTGCTTTTTCATTTGATACAAGAGGGTTAAATGAGCAATTGATATTTCAGTTATTTAGCCCTCACAATTTGCATTTTTCATACAGTATAGTGTAGCATCATTTTTCTGTGCACCGCATTCTATGTATTAATTTAGGCAAAAAGGATTATAACAAAATACCCTAAACTCAAGTAATTGCTAATACTGAGCTACAACAAATCTGGGGTACATGTGTACTTGAATTGTATCTATTATGTGTATCTACATTTACAATTTACAATACATTTTATGGCACAAAAAATGAAGAAATACACGTTGAACTTATACATTCAGCGACAATTTGCCAAACTGTTAGCGTAGCCTTGTGGAGGAATGAATAACTACCAGTTCGGATGTCCTTCTCTCTAGCTCCACCCATGTGCGCGCGCTTCCTGTTTGTCCCACCCACCTCGTCGGAAGCGGCTCTGGATTGGTTGCGTGCTTACGTACGGACTCTGGCGCGAGTTTAGCGGGCGAGTGAACACTGCTGTCGACCTTGAGCAAGTTGTCGTCCTGTATTGTGTTCGTCTGCTTTTATAAATATAACTTACTACAACTTGCAAATTTTTGGGGTTCTTCTTTCACCATGGGGAAGGTAGAGTGGTGGTTTCGTTTTTTCAGATAGTTTATAAGGAAGAAGAACAAATCCATATTCGTTTTTATGTTACTTGTTATTGCGTCGAACTGTTGGATTTTTGCAGTATTTCGGGGTACCAAATGTTGTTTTGTCAGTTAACTGTGTGACGTGTGATGGCTGTAAGGTCGTCACATAAATTTATGGATTATTTTTGTTTTTGTTGTCCAGGTCAAACATCAAAAACTGTTGTGATTATGGAAGTTGAATAGAAGAACAGGATGTTAAATGTGTTGAGTCCTCACCTCAGAGAAGGTACAACAACTGGACTAGTATATATGTGTCTATTACTGCTTTCAGTTATTATTATTTTAAAATATCGCTTTCTTTTCTTGTTGTAAAGCTCTGGGGCCGCTTCATCCAGACTGGTTTGAGGTGCTCAGTGCTAAAGCTTCAGCTGGGCTTTCTGCTGAGGTCCATGGCAGCCCCGGTCCTTCAGATGTGCAAGAACACTGTTTCAAAACACCAGTGGGGAGAGTGTCTATGGACAGCCAGATTTTCTCCACACCCAAGATCTTCAGAGACCAAGGAGGAGAGTCACCTGGCCAACTGACACAGGATGAGGAGCTCCATCACTTTGAGAGAGGTTAGGCAGAGTTTACATGGGTATTTCTTGAAGGTGGTCACTGTATGAAACGTGTTGAATGCTGAAAGGGACAGATGTGTTACTCTTATTTTGAGGCACAGGAGAGTCAAAAATGTTGGACCATCAGGACAGCCCTTTTTTATTTGGATCTACAAAAGATGGGTAAGTGTGTATGTGCTGATTTGGGGTGTGGTGGAGGGCATATGTATAATTATTTATATTCTTAACAGACCTTTTCCTTCAGTGAAATCACCTTTAGTCATTTGAAAATGCTGTAATTAACATATGTATTTGTTTTTAGTAAACTATTGTATGTTTGCAGTAACGATCTAGGTGATGTGTTTCAAAATAATGATAAGGCAAACAAAAGAAAACAAAAATTGGGTGGAAAACAAACCTACATACACTGCAGTACATTTAAAGAAATGATCTGTATTTCTGGTGTAATATCTACGGATCATTGTAGTTTGCGTAAGCTGCACTGTGCTCAAAACTATTAGTTTGCATTCTGCAACTGATTTTTTTTATTGTGGAATGTATGAGTAATATTGTTTTATTGTACATTAACTGTTTTTCAGTGATGATCTCAGTAATTATCAGAAAAATCACCTGCCAGGAAACTGTTTTGGTAAGCCTTAAATTTTTATTGTGAATCATTCTAGGAATTTTTTCCTAGTTTTCCTAGTTTCCTAGATTTTGGCATTTTACTTTAATATTACATTAGATGATTGCCATTTATTCTCTCCGACAGGGTTTATGGATACACCAAGAAGCTCTATAGTAAGTATGTTTGGAACTCCAATATCAAATCCAATAAAATGTATATGCAATTGTAGTATCATTGTGAAAATTGTATAGTTATTTTCCTTCATTATATTGTATTGTTTCCAGTCTAAATCTCTCAGATGTATCTCTGAAAGCCTGGGTGCACAGATAGATCCTGATATGTCCTGGACCAGTTCTCTCAACACACCACCAGTTTTGTCTCCCACCATAATTCTGAGTAAAGATGTTTCACTTTATCAATATTTAAAATATTTTTGTACATTGCTATTTTGTTTTTGTAATTTCTTTTGTTTTCATTTTAATCTGACTTCAGCTAAGACCAATGACAAGTTTTGTCCAGTAACCTGCTCTTCAGAAAAAGAAGCCATTGTAAGTAAACCTTGTTCTTGCAGTGATAATGGATGTATGCATCTTAATTATGAAAGAGTACATTTTGCTAAAGAACAAGTACTCAGAAGAAGAGAGAATGTTATCAGCCTCAAGTAAAAGCAACTCTTTTGGCAGTTTGTGCGGAAGCTCTTCCCTTCACTTTCTGAAACCTCTGGAATACCCAAGTTATCATCAGATAAAGAAAAACCTTTACAATACTCTGGTAAGTGGATGTTTTGCTCCTTGCATACTTCAACTTTTATAAAACATACTGCCGGAAAAAAATGTATGCATACACAACTTTCATAAAACTTAAACACATTTGTTTTTGCCTTCTGGAGATTTTAGGCATTTCAATGTCACTTTTTATATTTCTTCAAAAAAGCTGTCAGCCAGTTAGAAAAGGTTGAGTTTTCTGAGACTACTTCACCAGATGTGACTCCCAGCATGTGGAAGCAGAAGATGCCAGATGCCATTACAGACAGAGATGGAGCTGAGGATGTCCTTTCTGTCTTCTTCAATAATGGAACCCACAGTTCATTATGGAAAGCAAAAGCCAGTGAGAGACCCAAGAGGATGCAGGATAGTTCACAAGAGGGTATACCAAATAGCCCCAGAAAGGGTAATGTGACCTCACCCACAAACATCACAGTGGAAGAACCAGTGAAAATGATGTCAGATGAGGTCCAACTCATTAGTGGTTGGTCTAATGATGATCGTTCTGCAGAAAATGGCCGTAAAGCTGCAAGCTCTGGGATAACTCCATGGACTCCACTAACTTTACCTGATACTGCAGCAGCTCACAGTAGTGAAGCTAATTGTTCACTGCCTTCATCAGAAGAGAACACTGATCACCCTACAAACAGATCAGTAGAAAAACATCTATTTGCATGTGCACTTGAAAGCTTGACAGTGTGTACAGAGAGTGAGGTAATGGACAGAGTGGTGCCAGACCATCGTGGGAATGCTCAAAATATGCAAGAACAGAGCAAGCTCCAAAGTCCACAGTCTCATAGCACAGGTGGCGAGGAACCAAAAAGTGGGCAGCTGAACAGTTCACCCACAGATATCTTGTTACTAAGTGTCCCAGTTCCGGAGCTAAACCATAGCTGTCAGCCTGCAGAAGACACCGTGGGTAAGATTAGCCTTGGGAAGTTATCTCAGCGAACCATTAAAGGGCAGAAAGACATTCAGTTTTCCCAACCAGGAGGGTCCGAATTACTTGAGGGTTCAAGGGAAGGCTCTGGTGTTGTAATGTCTATTAGGAAGCCTCCCAGGAAGTTTGTGTATAATCAGAACTCACGACTGTCTGGGCAAACAAGCCATAGCACAACAGTAAACAAAAATTCTTTTACTGCATCAGCAGTGATTTCGTTTTCAGGTATGAGTCTTGATGTTGTCCCTCAGTGTTTACTCTGGATACATGAATATATTCTGCATCCTTCTATATTGTTTCTTATTCTGTACTTTCATTTCAGGAGATTCTACAAGTCGGATGCAATCCAAGAGCAGTGTATTTTGTGATGACGAAGAAAAATACGAAGACACAAGTGTGGATATGTTGGATTGTGAAAATATCTGCACCCAACATAATGGAAAACTACAAGAGAATAGTATTCCTATGGATTCAGAAAAGGAGAATGCTGTCTGTGATATATATAATGTGTCTACTGCCTTTGAGAATCCTTCCCCGGATGCAAATTCTAGTAGAGCATGTAGCAGCGAGACAGACAATGTCCAGAGTGGCTCTACAAGGCCCTTGACCTCTACCACATTAAAGGGCAAGAACTTGTCAGCAGAAGCAGCTTTAAGCATAACAGAGTTAAATATTGAAAAGGAGATGACTGCTAACCAGCATAGTGCTTTCACAAGGCCTGATTTGTGTCAAAGCAGATCTGTAGTTTTCAAGGAATCAACACGGGCTGTTAACCTCAGCGAATACAATGACTCTTTGTCAGGAACAGTGAAGATGACAAATGGAAGTCGACAGCTTGACAGTGGGTATCGTACTTCATTGTCTAATGTTGCGCAGGTTTCTAAATCATCGGATGACATCTGTAGCCCTGGCAAGGGAAATAAGCAGTATGGTTTTAAAACAGCAAGTGAGAAGATCATTTCTCTGTCTGGGGAAGCAATAGAGAGAGCAAAAGCTTTACTGGATGATACAGCTGATAGTAACATGAAAGAAGAAGTTGCACATTCAAGGAACTTTGCTTTGAACTCTAATACTACACAGCAAAGCAAAGATTTGGGTATGGAGATAAATCCCAGGATTCCTCAAGGTGTCAATGTGAATACAGGAATTTGTCACCCTTCTAAGTCATCTGTGGGGAATCCCTCCCAGAGAGCCCCCAACTACTCCTTTCATCTCACTGGGCAGTCTTCATCAGACAGTCTTACTGGTTCTAAAACTGCCTCCAAAGCAGTAGGACAAGTGTCCTCCAAAAATGTGATCAGAGCCAAACAGCTGATCGAAGAAAAGCATTGTAAGACAAGTCCACCTGTCACTGCTGTCGCAGACAGTGGAAGAGTAGGCCACGTGCCTGAAATGTCAGTAGAAGCAGTGCCAACACCTATGTTTCCTGCTTCATCATCTGCTCATGGTCATTTAGATGATTACTGTTCTCTAACAGCATCCCAGAGGGCTGACGTTACAGAGCTCTGTAGCCTTTTGGAAGAGGCAGACAGCCAGTTTGAATTCACACAGCTTCAAAAGACAAAAATGGCCTTTAACAGAAGGAGTGAAGATCACCTACAATGTAACAGTGATAGAGAAATGGATGCTGATTTGCTGAAGGGAATAGACTTTGATGACAGTTTTACTTTCTTATGTGAGCAGCAGGTAAAAAGACAGCAAACTGAGGAAATAACATCACCAAATGAACTGTTACCAAATTCTGACATCAAGAAAAACAAGCATGATTCCAATTTCAAAAGTAAAACTGTGATAATGTTGGCCTGTGAGTCAACTAGCTTGACTGACAAACCCACAGAAGAGTCATCATTTGCAAATCAGCAGGTTGCAAATAATTTCTTAGTCCAAGATAACATATCCAATTGTGAAAACTTTGGAGGCTTTTATTCTGCCCGAGGTGTTAAAATGACTGTGTCAGAAGAAAGTCTCAAGAAGGCTTCAAGTATTTTTTCAGATCTTGACTGTGGTTTAAGTTCAGTTTCTGGCAATTTTCATTCTTCTGAAGATAAGTGTGGTGGCTTACAAGATGGCATTTTGAAATGTTTAAGAGGAGATTTGTTAAGTAGGGAAACACCCTGTTCCCAGAGTGAACAAGACAACCAAAACACTAAGGAACTGTCAGGAAAAGAACTATCAATCACCTCTGTGTTTGATAAAGGAGACCAATATCTTGAGAGTGTTGAAACATGTGGAAATTTCAACAAGGTAACCTCAAACAGCTCTGGCATTGCTCAGCATTTTATGGGATTTAAAACTGCTAAGGGAACTGCTGTGAGCATCTCTGAGAGAACTCTGAGCAGAGTGACAGCAATGTTTGCAGATTTAGAGGAGGATTACAAAAATGGAAATATGGAATATAAAAACAAATTGCACATTGACTCTGATAGGAAGGATGCTGAGATGAAAAACCAGTGTTCACAGGAAATGCATGATGTTAATTCCAAAATAAAAAGCACTTTAAATGCTGAATCTACTAAGGGTTATAGTAATACCCTGACAGAAGAAAGTGTTTCTAAAGAGCTGTGCCTTGAAGTAAACGTCACTGCAGGAAAATTACTCGATGCAGTTGCTTTGCAAAACAAAATAATATCAAAAAGAGATTGTTTTATGAAAAATTCCCATAATCTTCCAGGTGGTTTTGAATCTATACATGCTGGTAGTAAGCAGTCAGAAGAAGGCCTTCAATATGTCACATCCTATCTAAAAAAGCCTGTTGAAAATGCTATCGAATGTGAAAATTCTACAGGTGACTATCAGTCTGACCTCTCCCTTGGGTTACAAAGTGAAAAAGGTGGAGGTTTCAAAACTGCCAGTGGTAAAGGGGTGGCCATTTCAGCAAAGGCACTTCAGCAAGCAAAAACTGTATTCAGAGAATGTGGTGATACCACAAGTTGTGAAACAATTACCTCTGTTGAAGAGAAGGTCAGTAGTAATGAAATTATTCCTGGAGGAAGTTTTGGGTTCACATTTGCAAGTGGCAAAGGGGTTTCTATTTCAAAAAAATCACTTCAGCAAGCAAACGTTATATTCAAAGATTGTGATAAAGCCACAACTCTTGAAATGATTAAGGCTGTTGAAAAGAGCTCCAGTGGCAGCAAAACTATTTCAGAA
Source organism: Arapaima gigas (assembly GCA_900497675.1). Lineage (NCBI taxonomy): Eukaryota > Metazoa > Chordata > Actinopteri > Osteoglossiformes > Osteoglossidae > Arapaima > Arapaima gigas. The sequence continues at coordinate 208,448 of UFQX01000149.1, forward strand.
GGAAGACATGAGTTCAGCCTTGCAACTGGTAAAGAGAAAGCTTTCTTCAAGGACTGCAACGATATATCATCCAGTGAAACTGGAGCAGAAATGAAGAAACCAGCTGGAAATGACCATTCTGTCTGTAGTACACCTGGAATGAGCCATTTTGGGGCTTTAAGCACAATTGGTGAAAAGGAGGTGTGTGTACCAGAAATGGCACTTGTAACACAACCTGATGCAGAATGCCTTAAAGAACATGATAAACACCTTGCAGGTAAACCTACAGTTTTGGGCTTGATGCATGAAAGAAGTTATGGTTTCAACACAGCCAGTGGTAAAGGGGTACATGTTTCAACAAAGGCCCTTCAAAAAGCTAAAGTTCTCTTTGCAGATATGGAAAATGCTTCCTTTTATGAATCTGGCACACAGGACACCAAGAGAGATGGGAAATCAAGTTCCACCGGTTCCTTCAAGTGTGCAGAGAAAAGTAACTATGGATTCAGCACAGCTAGTGGAAAGAAAGTGACTGTATCAGAGAAGGCCTTGAAGAAAGCAAAAAGTCTTTTGGACCAGCCAGAGGAATCTGATCAAACCAAGCCTGAAAAATATGTTGGAACATTCAAATGTACAAAGGATAATGTTAAAGAGTTTCAGTATCAAAATAACATAGTCAGCAGTAAAGGTTCATCCACTTCACTAAAAACACAAGATAATGCAGAAGTGATTGAAGTTCAGGATAAATTTGAAAAGAATGTAACCTTGCAGTGTGGCTCTACTCTTAATGATTCAAGAATGCTACAGTGTGGTTTTAGCACAGCTGGTGGCAAAGGTGTTGTCATAAGTGGAAAAGCACTTAAGGAGGCGAAGGCATTGTTTGAGGATTGTGATAATTTAGATGTACCATGTGCAAAAGTGAACAGAGTAACTACAAAGACTAGAAGCCTTTATGCGGCTCATCATAATTCATGGGAAGGTGCTTGTAGTGTTAGGGAGAGTGAAATGGTATCTGCAAATTCTTGCCAGAAGGGAACTGCTCTGAGATGTGACAGAATTGAACAAGTAAATGGTCCAATCAAGAAAGTTTCTAATAACAAACTCATTGAGGAGCAAGCAGGCCCTCAAAGGAAACTTCAGGAGAGTTTATCCTCACCAGAAGCTCCTCAAGAAGATTCTTCCTTACTGAACCTGGGGATTAGTGGTTGCACAGTGACCCAACAAAAGTACCTTGAACAAGAGGCCATGGCATGTACCCGGGCGTTACTGGAAGATGAGGAATTCACCAGGATGGTTTCTCACCACCCTTGTGAAACAAATCTTGTATCACAATATCCAGACCTGCCAGAGATGAGAGTGCAAAGTGTAAAAAGGTTTAGAACAATGGACTTCGATCAGAAAGGTAAATTTCTTTTAAATAACTTTCCTTACAACATTTGTGTGTAATTAGTCAAAGCTGGCCTTATTCTTTCAAAGGCATAAATTTTTATTTAGTTACTTTTGTTAAATGATTAGCATTGTGTCTCAGAAACAAAGCTATGTATTTTATCAGTTGGAAACAATTATATTCTGCCTTTATCACAAAGAATGTGCAGCCAGTAGACGCCCTGTTAAAAGAATAACTAGTGATATTTCTCTCTGTCCCCACAGATCAACCCCCTCTAAAACGACAACTTCTGACAGAATTTGACAGAACTTCAAATGGTGGAAAATACTGTCAGTTGACCCCTTTAAAAAGCAGCCCAAAAGGTAACATAATCATTATAATTATATTTAGTAATCAGTTAAATATATTGAACGTTCTCTCATATATATATATATATATATATATATATATGAGATATTTATTTAGATGATTTTTTTTTTGTTACATCTTCAGGTATATTAAATGATCGAAGAATCTTCACGTACAGAATGCCCCTGCAACTTAATGTGACTCGACCCTCTGTGTAAGTTTCAAATGACACACAAGTAAAGAAATGTTAAGAATTTCTAATGTCTTAAGAAATGTGATAACACATTTTTGTGGTACAGCAATAAATCATCTGAGGACCAAAGATTCCAACAGAAATCAGACTCATCCCAGCTGAACAGCAGCCGCATGAAGCCCAGCTGCACTGTATTTCTGCCACCATTTCAGAAGCAACCCGCAGCTGAAGCAGAGGGTGGCATTGGGTCTCAGGAGTCAAAGAGACCCACAGGTGTCTTTGTTCCCCCTTTCAGAAATACCCACTTCAAGATGAACAGTGGTCTGAAAGACAATGCAGCCCAGGTCCTGAATAGAAGGCAATCTCCCTGCAAGTCTCAAGTTGCAGTAGAGCCCTGTGTGTTTGTTCCTCCTACTAAAAAGAAGCCAGACATTAATCCTGAGGCACCAAATGTTGGTGAATTAGAAATCACATATGACAAAGGAAAGGGGGGTTTAGATTGGGGGGCGATAAACCCGGCACCTGCCTTAACAGATGAAGAGAAAGCCCATCGGTCAGGTGAATTTACAACTGTTCTCTTTACAGAAAATTCTCTTTTTTTTTTTTTAGTTGAAGTGGAGCGCTCTTAAGATTCAGTACTTTAAATTGAAGTTTTAAAGTACTACAGTATAGATTTAAAGTAGTGAAGAAAACTATATTTGTGATTTGTGTTTGTACTGCATGTGATGTCTACTTACAGAGACCAGGCTTATGGCTTTTGCAAACTTACAAAATGCCCGGGACCTGCAGGCTATGAGAATCCTGAAAAAGAAAAGGCAGATCGTTCGACCTCAGCCAGGTAGCCTGCTACTTGCCAAGACCTCCGGAGGTCCTCGGAAATCATTGAAGAATGTTTTTAGAGGGAGACCCCCCAGTCAGCACACCCAGGAGGAGGTATGCAGAACCTTGAGCAGGATGGTTGATCTGGAAAGATTACTTTTCAAGTTAAATTCTATACCCATCACTCAACAGTGTTTAAGTCCAGGTCTGTAGTTTTATTACTGGATACCATGTTTGAGTTGTTTTATGAATAAAGTAGTAAATGTTCCACTGAACCTTCTAAGTGTTGTTTTGTCCCTCCCTTTAGCTGTATAAGCATGGTGTCCATCAAATCGTATCCCAAATAACCAGCAACAATGCAGAGTCATTTCGGTTCCACTTCAGTGACTTTTTCAGTCAAGAGGTGTTCACAGAAGGTTGTGGCATTCAGCTGGCTGATGGAGGTTGGCTGATCCCTACCAATGAGGGGACACTGGGGAAGGAGGAGTTTCACAGGTGAGCATTGTATAGATGGAAGCTTGGTGGTGGTGAAATACTGGACAGTGACATTGAATGAAAGGAAAAATGCAAATGACATAGCCTGCACATTGAAATGATACAGCCTGCACTTGAGGTCCTTGCACAACGAATCTTCCCTGTCCACAGGGCCTTCTGTGACACTCCTGGAGTGGATCCCAAGCTGATCAGTGAGAGCTGGGTGTACAATCACTACCGGTGGGTGGTTTGGAAACTGGCCTCCATGGAGAAGTCATTTCCTGAGCAGATGGGAAGCCAATGCTTGACTCCAGAGCAGGTTCTGCTTCAGCTGAAATACAGGTAACCTGCTTTTACTTTGAAATCAAATTAATCAAAATAAATTTATGTTCTGTTGTCAGCTTTTAACCATTTCACCATAATATATTAATTTCCATCAGGTATGATGTGGAGATAGATCAGAGTCAGAGATCTGCACTGAGGAAGATCATGGAAAGAGATGATACCCCAGCTAAGACCCTTGTGCTCTGTGTCTGTGACATTGCCTGTCCTGGCTCCACCTTGACTTTGCCAGGTCAGCCTGAGAATAAGCACATAAAAGATGCAGATGCCAAGAATGACTTGGTTCCAAGGGTTGTTTGGGTCACAGATGGCTGGTATTCCATCAAAGCATTGCTGGATGCCCCACTAACAACTATGGTGCAGAAAGGCCGCCTGACAGTGGGTATGAAGATTGTGACCCATGGAGCAGAACTGGTGGGCTCTCAGGATGCATGTACACCCCTAGAAGCACCTTCAACTCTTATGCTGAAGGTGAACCCATACTGAAATAAAATATCATCAAGTATAAGTCCATTATCTTAGCAAGTGTACTCACCTGCAATGGTTAATCGTTACAGATTTCAATCAACAGCACCAGACGAGCTCGCTGGGATGCTAAGCTAGGTTTCCACCGTGACCCTCGACCTTTTCGTCTTCCTCTTTCATCTCTGTACAGTAATGGAGGCCTGGTGGGCTGTGTTGACATTGTTGTACTCAGAAGTTATCCAGTCCAGGTGGGATACTTGATAAAAATTATTGATCATTAAAATGATTAAAAGCTATCACTTATATGCATATAACTGTATTTAATGCACTTTTAAACTTGTGTTTGCCATAGTGGATGGAAAAGGTGCCAAGTGGTGCCTTTGTGTTTCGTAATGGCCGTGCTGAGGATAGAGAAGCTCACAGACACAGTGACAACAAGCAGAGAGCCATGGAGGCCCTCTTTAACAAGGTTCAGGTCCAGTTTGAGAAGGACCAGGAGGGCAAGTAGGACTTTTCCAAGGCACAACAGTTTTTATGAGTACAACTGTATTTGGTAAGAGAAACCATTAAAGTTTTTGTCATTGTAGTGAAGAGCAAGCTCAGGGGCAGAAAGCAGACATTCACTCACCAGGAAATTGAAGCCTTGCAGGATGGGGAGGAGCTGCATGAAGCTGTGGATAGTGACCCAACTTGCATGGAGGTGAGGGAACACTGTCATGGTGTAAATCTTTAATCCGCTTTCCCCATTTTAGATAATAAACATTAAAATTGTTGAGATGTTGAGGTAGCATACTCAGAGGATCCACATTTGAATTCCATCTGCGGCTGTATGAACTTTTGGAAAAGTACTTGTGCTGAATGATTCCAGTAAAAATTTGAGGAATGCATCAGCTAAATGAATGAATTGCCTGAACCTCCGTTTATGTATTCAAAGTAAAAGCGGGAAGAGCAGTTGCACTATGTGTAGCTGTGTAACTCTTTCACAGTCTGATGATGTGCTTGAGAAGGAATGATTCTGTTTCTGGGCACAAGGCTCTCCTTAGTGAGAAGCAGTTGGAAATACTGAGAAGCTACAGGCAGTCGCTAGAGAAGGAGAGACAGGCCTGCTTGCAGGAGCAGTTCCGTCAAGCTTTGGAGGAGGCCCAAAAGGCTGAAGTGGGCTGCAGTGACAGAGAGGTGACACCTGTGTGGAAACTCCGCATCTCTGATTGCCAGGAAAAATCAAATGGCAGAGGTGAGTCCACACCTGTTAACCTGGATTTAGAAATGTAAATACTCTGTTAGTTAACACCTATTATTTTGGATAATTTCTACAAATTTATGCTGCATGAAATGTAAAGGTAAAAAGTGTACATTGCTGCTGTACTGATGTGTGGGTGCAAGGACATGTTGCATTTGTTTATTCAACATCAACTGGAATTTGCTAAAGGCCGAATCTAATTACTGCTGTCATTATCACCTGGTAAATTAGTTCTGGGTTCAAAGCAGTACAGTTGGTTCCTCAGTTTCTACTTCCTTTTCTTTTCCTCATGCCAGGGTACTTTCTGAACATCTGGCGACCCTCAGCGGACTTACAAACCTTACTCAAGGAGGGCAGCTGTTATAGGGTCTACAATCTTGCCACGTCAGAGGGCAAGAAACGAGCTAGCAATATACCAGTCCAGCTTACCACCACCAAGAAAACACAATTCCAGCACATTCAGGTAACATTTAACAGGGACTGTATTTTGTACTTTCTTAGAGAACAATGAAAAACCGTAATTTGTAGTTATTGAGGGGGAAAAGACAAAATTTCATTCCAGTGAAACATGATGTAGTCTTTAAAATCTCCATAGAGGTAAATAAGTAAAATGTGCAGAATAAGTCTCTGTAGTTGTATTTTGTGTGTTTTACAGAGACCCCCAGAAGCCTTGAGTGAACTGTTCCAGTCCAGAGTTTCTGTTAACTTCCAGACTCTGTTGGACCCAGGGTTCCGTCCTTTATGTAACGAGGTGGATGTTGTGGGATTTGTCATCTGCATCACTGACACACAGGGTAAGGCCCAGTGCAGCTAGCACTAGTGCTACATGTCCAGAATTTATTTAAACTGGGGGTCAGTATAGGTAGAGGGAGTGAAAGCTACTGCAGAGTGTATGTGGTGTTTTCTTAATCAAACAGAGTTTTACATTTCCATGATATTGCCTGTGTCTTATTTCAATGGGTTATGATCTCTTGTGTGTAGTGAAAATGGTTGAACACAAATTTTTCATGTGCAGGTAGCATTCCAGTGGTTTACCTGGCAGACAAGTGTTCGGACCTGGTAGCTGTGCGGTTCTCCTGTAGTCTGGCCCAACTGGCCCTTGAAGAGGTGGTGAGACCACAGGCCCTGCTGGCTTTCAGCAACTTGCAGCTGGGCAACGATGCATATGCCCCCATGCCGGTCCTGTTTGCAGGTGACCTGGCATTCATCTCTGCCAATCCCAAGGAACCACACCTACAAGATGCATGTGTACAGATGAGGAAAGCTGTCCAGGTACAAGCAATGAGTGAAATACTGAAAGAGATACTGCTCTTCTTTTAGAAATATATCACCTCTCTCCCATCTTTTTCAAAACATATACAGCAACTCCATATATATCACCCCTGTCCTGTATGAGAACTGTGGCTCTAGGGCTTGACAAGTAAAAAAAAGTCCCATATATTGGTAGCATGATGATTATGAAAACTTGTACCTCAGAGGTTTCCAGTTTGTTTGTTTTTAGCCATTCATTTAGCTGACACTTTTCTCCAGAACAACTTAAAATGTTAAGCTACAGTGATTTACCTATTTATGCAGCTGAGCTGTGGGTACCGTAGCAGGAGTTAGGATTTAAACCTGGTTCCTTCAAAGTCAAAGCAGTGGCTCTAACCACACTGCTGCCTGCTGCCTAGCATGGATCTTGTAGCAATAAATGATCAGCAAAAAAAAACTATTGATAAAAGCATCAACTAAGCCACGGCACAGGACACTGTTAAGTTATTGTAATGATATTGGAACTTCAACAATGTTCATTATATTCTTTATCTTTTAAATAGGGAAATGAATTCTGCTTTGCAACAGCAGAGGAGAAGCTTTTCAATATTATCCTATCCGATGGGTGCTGTTTGCCTTCTCCTAAAGTAAAATCTGTGTCTCCAGAAACATCAAACTGGGGCACACGACAGCCAACCAAAAACATTGTAAGTGCCACAAAATGATGTCCACTGAAATGTGTTACTTTGGATAAGGAGCTCAGAGCATTTTTATGGATAGATTTAAGTATAATAGATAGATAGACTTAACTTAATTGATCTTGAAGGAAATTGAGCATGTCTGTAGCATCAGACTTACAGCCTCTACTTAAGTAGAGACAGTGAGACACTACAATAAATAAATCACATTGAGATGAGTGTAAAAATGTGCAAATTAATAAAAAAGTACAAACAGCTCACCCCCACTTCGGCAAAAAGACATACTATCATTGTGGCAGTGAGAAGTCATTGTGAGCAGTTGACACAAATGGCATCAAACATTTATGGCTCATATTATTCCTGTGTTTGGCCTACCTTTTTTGTTAGTATGAAGTTATTGCAACAAAGTTTAATATACATTGCTTACAGGATGCTGTTCCAACGCCTTTGAAACCTGTTACGTCGTGCACACCCTTGAGCAGGAAGCCTCCTACCCTTGCCACTACTTCAGAGGACCGGGACTCCAAAAGATTAAAAAGAAAGTTGGGCCTGGACTACCTGTCCCGCATCCCTTCCCCTCCTCCCCTCCAGCCTCTTGGGACAAGTGTATCACCGTTTGTGAGCAGGACTTTTCAGCCCCCCAGGCGATCTGAGACACCATCTTCAGCGGGCAGGCAGCAGAAGCCTGTACCCCACCATGTGCTTCCCCTAGTAGAGGACGAGTGGGTTAATGATGATGAACTAGCCATGATCAATACCCAGGCCCTGCCTGATGGGCTGGTTCTACCAAATAAGACAGGAGGATCCCAGGGAGCTGTTGCTATAAATAAATAGTTCTCACTGTTACTCTTCAAATTTGAAGGTTTTGTCTGCTTAGCACATGGAATAAGGACTTCTGAGGAACATGTCCCAACTCGAGGAGAAGTGAACTCTACTTTCAGTGTGACAAAAGCCTAGCAGATGGGACAGAAATTACTCAAAAGAAAGCAAAACATGTTACTGTTGAGTTTTGTGAATTTTCTATAGCTGCTATAAATGTAATAAATATTTTTTTCACAATACATTTACAGTGGTGCTTGAAAGTTTGTGAACCCTTCAGAAATTTCTATATTTCTGCATAAATTTGACCTAAAACTATATCAGATTTTCACAAAAGTCCTAAAAGTAGATAGAGAACAAAATCAAACAAATGAGTCAAAAAAAATTAGACATGGACATTTATTTATTGAAGAAAATGATCCAATAACACATATCGGTGAGTGGCAAAAGTATGTAAACTTTTTATTTCAGTATCTGGTGTGACCCCCTTGTGCAGCAATAACTGCAACTAAATGTTTCCTGTAATTGTTGTCCTGCACATCAGCTTGGAGGAATTTTAGACCATTTCTCCTTACAAAACAGCTTCAACTCTTATGTTGGTGGGTTTCCTCCCACGAGCTGCTTGCTGCAGGCCCTTCCGCAACATTTCTATTGGATTAAAGTCAGGACTTTGACTTGGCCATTCCGAAACCCTAACTTTGTTCTTCTTTAACCATTCTTTGGTAGAACGACTTGTGTGCTTAGGGTCGTTGTCTTGCTGCATGACCCACGTTCTCATGAGATTCAGCTCACGGACAGATGTCCTGACATTTTCCTTTAGAATTTGCTGGTATAATTCAGAATTCATTGTTCCATCGATGATGGCAAGCCCTCCTGGCCCAAATGCAGCAAAACAGGTCCAAACCGTGANTTTGCTGGTATAATTCAGAATTCATTGTTCCATCAATGATGGCAAGCCCTCCTGGCCCAAATGTAGCAACACAGGCCCAAACCATGATAATACCACCACCATGTTTCACAGATGGTATGAGGTTTTTATGCAGTGTTTTCCTTTTTCCAAACATAACGCTTCTCATTTAGACCAAAAAGCTCTATTTTGGTCTCATTTGTTCCCAGAACATTGTTCCAATAGCCTTCAGGCTTGTCCAGGTGATCTTTAGCAAACTGCAGACGAGCAGCAATGTTCTTTTTGGAGAGCAGCGGCTTTCTCCTTGCAATCCTGCCATGCACACAATTGTTGTTCAGTGTCCTCCTGATGGTGGACTCACGAACATTAACATTAGCTAATGTGAGAAAGGCCTTTAGGTGCTTAGAGGTTACCTTGGGTTCCTTTGTGACCTCGCGGACTATTATACGCCTTGCTCTTGGCGTGATCTTTGCTGGTCGACCACTCCTGGGGAGGGTAATAATGGTCTTGAATTTCCTCCATTTGTACACAATCTGTCTGACTGTGGATTGGTGGAGTCCAAAATCTTTAGAGAGGGATTTGTAACCCTTTCCAGCCTGATGTGCATCGACAACTCTTCTTTTGAGGTCCTCAGAAATCTCCTTTGTTCGTGCCATAATACACTTCCACAAACGTGTTGGGAAGATTAGGCTTCGATAGATCCCTGTTCTTTAAATAAAATGGTNTCCTCAGAAATCTCCTTTGTCCGTGCCATAATACACTTCCACAAACGTGTTGGGAAGATTAGGCTTCGATAGATCCCTGTTCTTTAAATAAAATGGTCAACCACACACCCCTATTGCCATCCCACTGACTGAAAACATCTGACTAATTTCACCTTCAAATTATCTGCTAATCCTAAAGGTTCACATACTTTTCCACTCACAGATATGTGTTATTGGATCATTTTCCTCAATAAATAAATGACCAGATCTAATTTTTTTTACTCATTTGTTTGATTTGGTTCTCTTTATCTACTTTTAGGAATCGTATGAAAATCTGATGTAGTTTTAGGTCAAATTTATGCAGAAATATAAGTTCTGAAGGGTTCACAAACTTTCAAGCACCACTGTATTGTAGCTCTGCTTAATATGCAGTGTGCATAACAAATCAACCATTACATGGTGAATAACCCCTGAAGTTTGAGTTACTGTAATGTTTACTGTTTAACCAGGCATCCAGTTGTAAAATTACTGCTCCAACCACAACTTCGAAAAATGCCACATATTGTTCTGCATTTTGGAATTCTCTTGAAAAAATGCTGGAAACTTAGGGCGTCTTTGAGAAGCTTGATACTGAGTGGCAAACGAAATAATCCTATATATGAATCAGAATATTGCAAGTATTTATACAGTACTGGTGCGACATTTGTGATTTTAAAACAGCTTCTAATTTGGAATGACAACTGTGCCACCGAGTCTTGCACATGCCATCCAGTGCGATAGGTGGCTCCGCATCTCGACACGGGACCGAAGAAATGCTGGATGCACAACTTCCGTAACGTTACTTCCTGTGTGCTCACTTCCGGCATTTTGTTTCCCAGAGTTCCCTGTGAAGACTGCGAACAATGTGAGCATTTTTATTCTGTAACGACTCCCATATTTCTGTCATGTCATTTCTCACGCGAGGAGCTGTGTTAGTGGGAAAGTCGGGCATGGAGCTGCTTTTCTCATCATTTATAGGTTTTTGGCTGAAAGTGAATCAGGAGGAACAGGAACACAGACGGTGTTTTGATGTGTTTATATACTTCAGTGACTGTTAATACGGTAGTAGCGCTGGTTGCTGCTTTGGCTACTCTTCAGTTACGAAGTAAAATAAACAGCACACCAATATACTTGTTGAAAATCTCTGTTGTTACTTGACAGTACATTGACATAGACTTATTTTAAAAAGTCCTACAGTGTTACGTAATTTCTACAATGTAACTCTTAAACCGTACAAATCTGTTTATTTTTAGTGAAGCAGCTTGAGGAAAAAACACCTTTCTAGGGTTTGCTGTGATATCTGAGACAGAGTCCAGTGTTTACCCCCCCCCCCCCCCCCCCCCCCCCCC
>UFQX01000149.1:219513-456031 GCA_900497675.1 Arapaima gigas
AGTGTTTTCCCCCCCCCCCCCCCCGCACTGCAACGCAGCTGAATTATTTGATGTACTTTTGGGATGATGTGTAAACGTCAAGTTTGGGAAGGACGAGTAGCTGTGTTTTAGACAGAAAAAAAATCACATATTGATTTTTGTTTTTTTTGTGTCTTGTCCATATGTTTAACCCCTGTCTCAATATGTCTACCTCAGAGACTGAATGCAGAGATGTGAAGGGCATTTTCTGAAAGGAGCATAACATTTCTGATGTCATTCTGAATACTGACGGTGGTATGCGTGACAAACAAGAAGAGACATCTGGTGAGACCAGTCATGCCAACAAGACAGAAGGGGCTCCTGTTACTAATACCGCAGATCTGCCAGATGCTGACATTGAGGAGTTCACACCTGCAGTGCATGGACCACCTCAGAACTCCAACACAAAGACATCAAAGACTAGCAGTGAAACAAGCATTTGTTTACAAGAAACTTGTGTGACCCAGGAGCTGAATGGCTCTGCAGTCAGTACTGTTGCCTCAGTAATTGATGTGGCTGAAGCAATGCTGCCCTTAAGCAGTTGGAGCCCTGAGCAGGGAGGTAGAGGCCTTGCTGATGGAGAGGGGGCAATCAGCAGTACATCCTTTATCGGACCCATGTGTCGGCCTCAAGTAGCAAAGTCTCCTGACATGGAGGAAAAACTGAGTGAGTTTTACAAGGAACTGGAAGAGATTGGATCTGATTACAGCGTCAATGCCTGTCACAAACCTGAGAGGCCTGTGGAACCTGAGAAACCTCCGAACACAATCCCCAAAGAGGACACCAGGTTGAAGTTCAACAGAGACCACAGGCATTATCACATTCCTCATCCGTATTTGGGTCCCCATAGAGACCGCTGGCATGACAGGAGACATAGGCAGAACCTTTTGTGTGGCCTAGATGGTAAAGGGTGGGGTGCTCACTACCAGGGCCAGTGGCAGCATGTCCAGCATTTTGGAGGTCCACTAGACCCCTCTTTTTCTGGCTTCTATAGACCTGGGTCTTATAGGTCAAATGAAGGCCCATTTCCTCCACCCCCAGAAAATTTATACCACCCAAATTTTGGGCCACAAATAAGCACATGGTACAACTATCCTGAGACTGTGCCTAATGTTAAACATTGTGAATGGGATCAACCTTTTCCACCCAGCTCTGAGTTCACAGCTTATGATGACTATAGAGTTCCTACCATTTGTCATGGCTCTACTGATGGTAGTTACACTACGGGCACATTGTTTCATTTATCTGAACAGCGATATTCTGGTTTCAACCATAATTTTATTGAAGAACACAATCCACAACAGCATCACCCCAGGCAGGAGCATCATGAATCATTAGATTCAGGCATGAACTACCAGATAAGAAAATGTCCTCCTAATTCTTCATTGGTCCTAGTTCTGATGAGGGGATTGCCTGGATCTGGGAAGTCAACTTTGGCCCAGTGAGTTACTATAACAGCTTGTTATGTGAGATGTACAATGAAATGAAAATGAATATCAGCATGTGCTCGAATTTGTTTGTGTGTGTCACCAGCGGTATGAAGCAATTGTGTGTTTCTCTTCTGTTGGAGGAGATGGCATCTAAAAAATTGCTTGAGCATTTAATATGTGTTACAATAATTACTTATTTCCATGAAAGATATTTAAAGTCACAAGTTTCCCATTCAAATAAAATTTAGTAGTTTGTAAAAACTGCATAACTGCTGTAGGGTCCCCATAGGTGAAGACAGTGTGGTAATAGCAGATAAGTCACGACAACTGCCCACTTTCAGAGTGCTGTTTGCCTCATTCATGATTTTGACTGTGTTGGTACTGGTTAGTTAGTGGCTGTGCACTAACTGCTGCTAAGGCTTACTCTGTGTGTGGTGATTTTCAGGGAGCTACGATCCTCCGGTCCCAGTGGGCTAGTGCTCAGCACAGATGACTACTTTTATAATGGGACAGGCTATGCATACAACCCTAGTCTACTGGGAGATGCCCATGAATGGAACCAGAAAAGAGGTATCATGGTGCCTTCTGGAAGCCCCTGAGCAACTACAAGTTTTTCTTTCATATTGAACTTGTTCAGGACAACAGTACATTTACTCTGCTACAGATCTCCCATAGATATGTTACTCTGTTTCCTTGGGTCAAATCTTCAAATCATCTTCTGTCATGATTGTTTATGATTTATTGGAATAATGGTGTTTTGGATCCTGTTATTTGCCTTTATGCTTTTTGAATTTTGATTATTTTTAGCGAGAAAAGCGATGGATGAAAGCCGTTCTCCTGTGATTATAGATAACACAAACATGCAAGCTTGGGAAATGAAGCCGTACGCAAAACATGTGAGCCTTTTCTGTGCTATTTATACCTGTTGCTTAAGTTAAATCTTTTGTACAGTTAATTTATTTGTATATTACACTCAACATGGTTTTTAATCATAAATTTCTGTATTTTATTTTAACCCAAGGTTTGATGCTCTCTTTTACTAGGCTGTAGAAAGGGGATACTGTGTGGAATTCTGTGAACCTAACACCAGCTGGAGAAGGGATCCGTTAGAGTTAGAAAAGTAAATTTTCAGTCTTTGCTTTACATTTTACTCTTTTTCTTACCATAGCAGATGGACTCCAAACCTTCATTCTGAAATGTTTTTCCATTCAACATGCTTTGTCGGCCACCCATCTTATTAAATTCCCCACAGTTCTCCTTTATTCTGTAAATTTATTGAAAGAAGTGCTTAGAACTCCTAGGGGCACTTCACTGTTAAGTTTTAATCCACGATTCACATTGTTTCTGACTGTCTTAAAGTTGTGTGATGTCATTTAGCTCATTGTCTCTTTCCCACAATGACTCATTTCTGTGTTTTTGTTCCTCAAAAAGAATAATTGCTCAGTAACACCTCTACCCAGTCATCCACTATGGACTAAAATGTAAGGCTGATTGAAACTGTGTTGCAGTTATATGATGAGATGTTTATCTAGTCCCTCATAGGCCATCCAAACTGCACATATTCTGCCTTTTTCTGATGTGGACTGAAGACTCCTTAGACCACACCATTATCAGTAAAAATTATGAAAACTCATGAAAGTGCATCTGACCATGCATGGCCATGTATCATGTGGTCTTCTCTTTGTCTTATCCCCAGGCGGAACAAGCATCGTGTCCCCCGGTACAAAATAGCTCAGATGTTGGAGCGATTTGAGCTGCCTATGTCCTTGGATATTGTACTGAATTCCCAGGAACCCCCCCACAAAGGTCCAGGACGTTCCTCAGCGCAAGGCCGGAAAACACCAGAGACAGGCCCCCAATCCCACTGACACTCAAGGACCCTGCAGTGCTATTCTTTTTGACACCAGCATATGTTTACAATCAGTTTTAATCTGTTTATATCTGAAATAGTTTATTTAAAAAATTGAAATCCAAAATGCTCTCCTTTTGCTGGAAGCTCTATTGATTGAGGGACATATTTACAAAAACGGAACTGTTAGGCATTGGGTTGTACTGTATGCATTTATTTGCAAGACATTCATGATGGTACCACCCACAAACTGACTTGTGTATTGACAAGAAGTCTTTTTGGGAGAAAGGAACGTGATTTTGAATACCTATGTATAAAAATGATAATTTTTAAAATGTGATCCAGAATGAATGTCAGGAGAAACTAATGCTGTGGTGTCAAACACAGCAATACAGCAGTATTCAGGAAACTAACAACTAACGTGTTTTTTCTGGCTTATCTTTTTTTAATCAGAAATACGATAAAATTGGTTGGAAACTTGCAGGAATTACAACAAAATCATGTAGAAAAGCCAATATTGCACTGATTTTGCATTTTTTAAACATGTTTTGTACAAAACTTGTGCATATGATACTTTATATGTTATTTAAACATGTTTTAAAAAGTATAGAGTAAAAGATTGAAGCTTTAAAACAAACCTTTTCTCTGTATATTACTTCAAATTTTAATGGGTAAGTCCAAAAAGTGATGGTTACTGTCATTGGGAAGGTGTACAAATCTACACTTTGAAGCTGATTGTTATCTGCCTCACATAACTGCACAGTCATCACTTGACAGCTCCGTCTATTGTGGTAAACCTGTTTGAGAACGAAAAAAAGTTTTTCAACTAAGCAGAAATTTGAATATGGACGTAGTGTGAGTGAAAGGATGAAGCACAAAATGTACAGATGAAATGTGGAGGACGGATAATGGGTAGATGGAAGGAGGAAAGGATCGTGGTGCTTAGATTTATTAAAATAAATGTTCTATAACTCCGGTTTTAATGGCAACCTGCAAGAAAGTGAACAGGCAACCAGGTTGGACGGCACGTGCGACGGTGCACGTTGGCGTCATTTTTGGGGGATGGAAGGAGGGCCGCTCAGCATGAATCGGAGCAGGTAGGGGTGTCCTTGGGCAGGTGGGTTTGTGTGTGCTTGTGCCAAATGGCATTTTGCGTTACGTTTTTCTTTTCAACAATTCTCATGTTTGTATATAAATGCATCTTTTTTGTCTCCCACTGTCTCTGCCACAGGTTTGCTTTGTTTTTCTTTGGGCAGTTCTGCTCGCGCACTTTCTCGGCAGTTTAGTTTCACATCAAAACTGTTTTTCACATCCCTCTTTTCTTTCTATAAAACTTAACGCCAAACGGATCATGTCGAGTTGATTCCCTACGTGGTTACTACCGACTAATTTAATTTACTTTTATATTGTAAATGAGAACAACAGAAGTACTTAACATGGGGCTCCACTTCAAACTGTTATGTATGAGTATTACTGATGTTAACTAGTTAAGATGATTCATGAGAGGAATCCAACGTGCTCCTTTAATGTTGTGTCTGGTCTTCCAGGTTGGACTCCAAAACCCAACCATTTAAAGCAGCTCAAAAAAAAAAAAAACTTACAGAAAGGAATAACACAAAAATTATTTTCCAAACAGTTGAGGTCACTTTAGTATTTTCCCAATTTAAATCTGATCTGATTTGATCTAAGTGGGGCAGTAGGTCACATTCATTCTTCTCCCAGTTCTGTCTCCAACTGTCAAATAACAGAAATCCCTGAGCACAAACATTACTTTGCTGAGTAGAATAACAGATATTTAACTGACTGCTTTCCTGAAGGAGACTAACAACTTCAGATAATCTGCTTTACAAAGATGAGAGAAATACAGCTTGAGCTAAAAGAAATAAAGTTGCTAAAGATGAGAAATCTTTGTTTATATTAGAATAACTAAATAATAAAAGTGTTAGAGTTCCAACTATCATGTCGTAAAGCTTCATAAAACAAGCTGTAAAGCAAATGTCCTGTTTTTTGTATTTATAATTTTGCAGGTAAAATGCAACTTCCCAAAAAATTCAATTGGCATGGAAAAGTTCTAGGCTGATATTTTTCCATAAAGATGATTGAAATAATTTTATGCATTAAAATGAAATCTAAAATTAAGGACTGTATTTGAACAAAAACAGGTGTAACCTCAAACTCACATTATCTGGATTCAGCTGCAGTGTCTGTCTTGACAAAACCTAAACAAGTACAAATTCATTAATCAATTTTAAACACCAAAATAGAGCAACTTTTTTTCAGGCTTGTGTGGATGGGCTAATGTTTCAGATTTTTGTTTTTGTAGAGTCGGTGGGTACTCTTTCTGACTCCAGAATGACCAGCAAGTTCTGTCCTCTATATGTGTCTTTAGGCTTTAAAGGGGTGCGTCTATTGTTGCTGGTCATCGCCTGCTCTCTTTTCCTCAAACTTTTACCAGCATGTTTCTCTTTTGTCCAGAGAACATACGATAATCTCAAATCTGTCATTTCTGCTTCTAATGGGAGTTATGGCTGGATGAGTTCCAAGACTCATCTCCTTTACTTAGGAACATAAGTATGTTCTTAATTCAATTTGTTTATAACTCCAAAGTGGAATTTTTGAGGAAACAAGCCTCCTAATCTTGGAAAATCCACTTTATAGAAGTATGCATGGCTTGTTCTTCAGATGGTTAAAAAACTGTTCGGACTGCATCAGAGACATAAGTGCTTAAGGTATTGTCCTGCTTCAGTGTCCCTGCATGTTTAACCTTAAGTTTGCATATATTGCTTGTGATTAGTTATCTCCCCCATCAGCTTTTCTCTGGAGACCTTGTCTTCATGATTGATGTTGTTAGAACACACTAGAGGTATGGCCTGGTCCCCACTCTAATGCAGCAATGCAGCTTCACTCTGAACCCTTTCTAGGGTGCAATACTTTCACCTTCAAGGGATTGTTCACCATTGCTGTCTTCAGAAGGAACTGTGGGAATATTTGTTGTTTTTCTTGCTTGTGAAGCTGACTGCAATTTTTTTGTGTCTGTCCTCTTGGGGTTTAGTTGTACACATCAACAGCTGTTGGACAGTTAGTTATGCATATCAGCAGTAGTCGATTACATTTATGCTATACTGAGTGTTCTGGCCTTCTGCCTGGATGCCTCAGGGCAACTGTGTTAGAACTCATCTGGAGGAGCATCTTGACAATCAAGCACTCCCTCTTTCCTCAGCCAGACCTGCAAGGGCTACAAAACACTTCCCAACAGACCATGTGAAATGTGCCTGCCTGACCAGCTGTTTTGCAAATTGTGTTTCAGTCTGATTTCCTGCACCCTCTTGTCAAGAAGAAAAATATTTGTTTCAGTTGAGAGCAATAGGGAAGATAATAAGTTGTCTACAGTGCCACTAACTGAGTGCTGTAAGAATAATATCCCAGAAGCCTATTATGCTATGGGGGTTGTGGATTGATCTTTTAATTTCCCTCTTAATAGGGTTGTCGGGTTTCTCAGACCTTGAGATCATGAGCAGAGAGCCTTTGATTTTGAGTGACAAGGTACAGCTCTCTCTATTGTATACCTTTCAGAAATGGAGGGATGTTTGCAGTGGCTGACATTTGCCAAGGGAAATAAATGAGAAAAATCAACAGAACCATCTTAGAAATTGATTATCGATTTCAGTCCACATGCATATTTTAGATGTTAAGGCTCTTGTCAGGCATTACATTAGGCATTTTAAGAAACTAGATATTACAAAACAGCAGGGGTACTATTTTATGCATCTTGAATTGATTTAATAACAGCGATTTAGATAAGTGTAAAATTTAAAAAACGATTGATCAAGGAAAATAATATATAGTTTATGTATGACATGATTGTCCCGTATTTTAATAACAAAGACGACGGGCTGAATTGGAAGCCAGGCGCAACATGGCGTATACAGGGATCTGATGAGCTGGAAAACACGAATGGCATGATAGTCTGGAAATTGTGGGCTTTACCTGAGAATAGTGAAGTGAATATTCCCCTCAAATGATTTCTGTAAAGCAAGTTGCCATCTTGGGTGGGTGTGTAGGGTGATGGTCCTCTGACTAAGCTACAGCCAAAATTTATACTTGTTCAATACCTATGTTTCTCCGTTAAGAAAGATGTGTCAAGAAAAGAAGAAACACAAGATCATCTTTGGATTTTCCTTTTTACAGCTCTTTACACAGTAGTCTGCTGATGTCCTATGAAGGAAACTCAAATTTAGTACTGTGTTTCAGACTTTAGCCCAGCACATCATCTGTCACGGATTCTCGTATCCAGCCCAGCTCAGAAATTTATATAATATATACTTGTTTCATAACCTGTAGTGCTTTTTTGTAAACTTCAGAGGACTGAGAAAAGTCAATTAAAGTGAAAGATATGAATTTCTCTTAGTTTCAAATGGGCTTCATTAACTATTATAACTTATTAGAAGTGTTTTCACTTTCTTGTTTTTACATTCTTTTATTTTTTATGGGTTCAGGAGATGCAGCTGGACATGATAGGAAGTGGTATTATTTGCTTGAGCAGTTTCCACATGACAGCTGCAGTTTTTCAACATGTTTGCTGGGAGAGGACAAAGGGTCAGGAATTTGTGCTGCTAATTTCTTTTTTCATAGCTGTGGATTCTGTTTTCTGTTTCACTTACTAAAGTGTTTCTCTTTACGTTGTGTTGTGTTTACAAGCTGGTAAAACCATTTTAATTCAGTTGAAAGATATTGGGTTGGTCAATTTTACTTGTGCTTTAGTTCTCACAGAAGACATACTGTCATTTTTATTAATAGGAATATCCCCTTTATTCTTCACTGTGAACAACATGATTCAAAGTACAAGTTCTCTTTTTGGCCAGTATATTACAATTTTATATGCTTGTGCCCCAAATGAGAATTGCTGGCAGTTCGTGGCTGACGTGATGTTGTCATATAGTCAGTACTGTAGTAGACTGGGTGGCTGGGCCACAATTTTAGTTTCATATTAGATGGTAACCTAGACAGAGCTTCACTGACCTCTAAGTCATCTACTGCCCTAAGTATTTGAGCACCGATTATGTCTGGTTGATGTTTGAGAGAGAATTACATGCTGATACTGCAATTTATACATATTATTCTAGTCCTCAAAACCAATATTCTGTTTTAGATTATATATTTATCCCTAGTACCTTCATTCATATATGAATAGTGCTTTCAAATCATGGACCAGTGTTTTTGGAAATTGACCTCCTCCTTCTCCTAGAGCAAAGCAATGGGGGTGTTACACATTTTATTCTGTATAAATGTTCAAGGAAATTTTTTTCTGCACTGGAGGAAAAGTCAGCATTCATCATTTTCAAGTGCTGCTATTTGGAACAGAGCAAAAGTCACATTACATGGTCATCTAGTCACTCAAACTTCCTGTTAGCAAAAAAAAAAAACTTAAAAATCATACAATTAGAGAAAGACTTAACAGTCACCAACTCAGGCACATTGGACCCAGATAACCAGTGTGCAAGCAAATCTTACTGTGTATTGTACAAATCATTTTAAAAGGGTCTGTTTTAGTGTTATGAATTTAGGAGTAAGTCTAGGTCTTCTCTTGCATGTCATCTGAAGTCACAGTAGGATATAAAGGCCTTATGAACACTTTCAGTCCTAGCTACATATGACCTCTTCGTGACTTTCAGAGAGTGTACAAAGTGACTAGTTAGTGAGTGCTTTAGTCAGACTGATAGCCCACGTTTGATAGGTGACGTTATATTTCTCAGAAGCAATTTTCAACAAAATAAATGTGATCAAATTCGGAAAGGTTATCATAGACAAGTGTCTCTGAAGAGGACTGTGTGTCCATAAATATTCTCATGATGAGGTCTGCAACTCTAGCCAGCCTTCAAGAAATGCTACAGGGTGTAATGATTTACTTGTACAATTCTATAAGAATTTGACATGATATACCCTACAGTAATCTGTAAAATGAGCTCTTCTATTATGTGTCAGGTTTTAAATATCCCTTTTATTGCTTAAAAAGTATGAGCCTGCCCTGTTTTTTAACTTGATGCAAAAATGACATTTAACGGAGTAGAATGGAGTTTTTATGTGATATTTTGAAAAAGTTTTAGAGGTTTATTAACTTTTTTAGCCTAATTTAGTTTCAGTACTTTGACTCTTTGACAAAACTTACTTCAAACGGCTTTCTATTAGTCACGTACTCTGTAGGAAAAGGCTCAGGTTCAGATTCATTATAGCAGTTTAGGATAGTGAATTTAGGGTACAAGTTTTTCCAATTTGTTACAAGTAACAAGAGAGATAGCAAGAGTTTGGATAGATAGAAATACCTGAACATTGCATGAATAAATTTTGAACTTCACATTCTATTTATGCTACATATTAAAGAATATGAGATTAATAACATCTTAAACATATAATTGTTTGGTACACGTATGTATAACCTGTTTGGTATGATCAATGGATGGGGAATGGGATTCATTTCAAATTATGCAACTTTGTAGTCAAAGGTTTCTTCAATGGAACTGTCATGTAACCTGAGGACTATCTATATAGTTAGAGTTAAGTAAAGTGGGGAAAAAATTCTTGCTAGGCAGTTCACAGTTCACAGCAAGTACACAGCAATTTCAGCTCTGGGGTGGGCAATATATCGCATTCATCTAAAGAGAAAATAGTGGTTAAGTTTTGACCATCGAAGGAACAACTTGTTCTGCATAATATTGACTTCTATAAATATAACTGAGACTTTATTGCAACCTAGGTAAAATAGGAAAGACTATGGTTAGAGTTAAATGAAAAAACAGCCAATTTCAGAGACTTAATCTTTGCTTTTTAAGATTTTACTGGAACAGTGATCATTGAACTATTCAAAAGAGCTTTTTGTTATCTTTAAAAAAATTTTGATATGTTCCTCTCTGTTTTCCTCTTTAAACCACAACACAACTTCTATCCTCGAGGAAGTTATTAAATATAGCTAGATTGTTTTTTCACATATGGCAAATAAATGTATTCTGCGCTATGGTCCACTCCAGAAGCCTGCTCTACAAAAGTTCCCCCATTACTCATGGTTCTTGTTACTCATAAGCACGAAACATCACTCTCATATTTGGTCATAGCTTGGTAAACGGTGCTAAATAATCAGACTCATGTACATGAAAACTCATAAGTCAAAGACTCATATCCTGAATGTGGTTGACTGAAGTGTTTAACTCTGGTCCATTAGAAAAGTTACCATTTGTAGTGCTATATGTGCACCCATGAAAAATATTGTTCCTGTTTGCCCTCATTTTGCATTATGTACTATTTTGCTGTCTAATAATTTACAAAAGAAGAAGGTGATCAGGAGTAGCCAGGTACACCAAGGTTTAGGTTTTGGCATCTCAGTTATTCTTTCCTTAAGCCAGACTCCATAAATGTGGAGGTCTACAACATTTCCCTATCAAATGGAAAGTTCTTCTGCTTATTTCTTTTCAAAAAAAAAAAAGCAAAAATAAAAGCAACTCAAGTATGATGGCTGTTTATAACTGTATACCAATGGTATGAAAACATGTGTTTGCCAGTGTTTGTTCTACATACAAAGAACATTATATATTTGTTCATATCTGTAGTTTTTGCAGTGCTGTCTCTGCCTCTGTTTTGCTGTGGCTTCATTCTGTTCCCTTGTCAGTTAATAAAAAGGCCATCTAAGGGACACTTTTTATGGTGAATTTTGAGTAATTTCAGGTCGAATAAGAATTTTATGGTGTAGATGGCAAATCTTTGAGGAAAAGGATACATCTGTTTTGGTCAACAGATGTTCAACAGACATGAAGCCACAGGTGGAGATTGAAAATAACAAAAAACTGAGTGCAAGCATGTTTTTTTCTGGAGGATGCTGTAAATTAAATTATGATTTAGATTTCTTATTCAAACTGTTACCTGCCTGTGTTTTTCTTTTCTGCATGTCCTAACAGCGAGNAGCCACAGGTGGAGATTGAAAATAACAAAAAACAAGATGTTTTCAGTCATTGCATTGTCTGATGTGGACTGAGTGCAAGCATGTTTTTTTCTGGAGGATGCTGTAAATTAAATTATGATTTAGATTTCTTATTCAAACTGTTACCTGCCTGTGTTTTTCTTTTCTGCATGTCCTAACAGCGAGCACTAGGCTTGCCAGCATGCCTGGCTTACTCCAAAATTCAAACTCCTGAAGAAAAGGTCATCTACCCTCCAGGGGCTGTGGACATCTCTGACAATATTTCCAATGAGGAAATGGTATGCCACATTAAGGTAAGCAGACAAGGTGTTTTTTTCAGAACCTGCAGAATAATAAAAATTAAACAATTGTGATTATTGCAGGGCGGCATGGTGGCACAGCAAGTAGTGCTGACAGACCTCACAGCAACTAGGTTTTACAGGCTGCTGGTTTGCTTCCACCTCACTCTCTGTGGACTGTACTTATTCTCACCGTGTGTGTGTCTATGGGTACTCCACTTTCCCTCCTGTAGTCCAAAGACTTGTATTTCAGGTTGTGTGTCTGACTGTGGGTACCTTGCAATGGACAGGAATCTTTTCCAGGGTCTAGCCTTGCCCCCATTGATTCTGGAATAGGGTCTACACCACAGTGACCCTGAAAAGAATAAGGGTAGATGGGTGAGATTGATATGTAATGTGTGTATCACCATGCACTCCCCGATCTGAGACAACAGAAGATACTGTAAACTTGAATTTCAAATTGATTTCTGCTGTAATGACTTTCACAGTTATAGGGATACTTTCTGGGTTTTGAAGAGAAAACAGTTAATGTAAATTTCCTTCGATTAATTTTTTCATGGAGTCCGAGATTGTGATATATATCACCTTTTAATTTTGTCTGTCACTAAATCATTGAAAATCATTGAAAATACCGGTAAATATATTTTTTCAAACTTGCTAAACCCTTTTCAGTATTGACTGACTGCGAACATCAGTCAAAGTGGTACATGGCTTGATTGGAGAAGGACCGTGCTCAAGGAAACACTAAAGTAAAAACAAATGACCATAATCCCAGGACATTTGGGAATAGTAAATTGAAGGATGCACCTTGCTTACAACACCAACTGAAGATCCTCCAGATGTAGTTCAAAAACACGAAAACAGGATGTACTCAACCACGACCTGTCTATCTGCCCACCCTACAGTCCCTCAGCTGCCAGTGACTTTATTAGGAAGGTTATGATTAAAGAATATGGATTATTTGGTGTTTGTGATGAGTTGTGAACACACCAATCTGTCTCTTTCCCCACCAGCCAACTTACCTTTCCAGATGGTGGTGAAGAACTTCATGGACATGGATCAGGACTCAGAGGAAGAGAAGGAGCAGTACTTAAACCTGGCATGCCATTTGGCTTCTGACTTCTTCTTGACGCACCCCGATAAAGAAGTGCGCCTGCTGGTAGCCTGCTGTCTGACAGATATCTTCCGCATTTATGTTCCAGAGGCATCCTGTGCTCCTCTCGACAAGCTCAAGGTGGGCTGTCTGTGTGTACACATTCTGTCTTTCTTCACTGGCATGGGTATGTTTTTTTGTAGTTTTATTTATAGCCTCCTGACAAGCTTTGCGATTTTGAACTGTTTATTCATTTTACATTTCAGGATATATTTATGTTCATTACTCAGCAGCTGAAAGGTCTAGAAGACACAAAAAGCACCTGGTTCAACCAGTACTTTTATTTGCTGGAGGTTAGTAATTTGGGTGCAATTCAATATCCACATTGTAGATGCATGTCTATTTCTGTTCTGTTCTGTTCTAATGAGCCTTTATTCCTGGTTCCAACAGAACATTTCCTTGATGAAATCCTATCGCATCTGCTTTGAGCTTAAGGACAGTGACAAGATCTTCATCCAGCTGTACAGGACATTGTTCCAAGTTATTAAGTAAGTAGCAGAAGCCAGAAGGACACCTATGGAAATAAAGGAGATTAAAAGAGGTCACAGCCACATCAAGTCTATTCAAAGTGTGGTAATAGTACCTTATATAGAAAATCTTTCTGGTTTAATGTTAAAGTTATATCTTTATGTCCAGGCAAGGCTTTTCCACATTAGTGACCTATGTAATGCTACTGATGAATTGGTTAGGATGAGTAAAAAAGATATTTTGATTGTTGTCTTCTGTGCTCTAATGCAAAGTTAATTATGTAAAATATGTTTAGATTTTAATTTACATTTAGCAGACTGAGATCTTTCATTAGGCGGCTTGATTTGCAGCCCTTTAACTAAGGATTTCTGGAAAGTCACTGGAAGCCTCTGTTAATTTAGGATCAGCATTTTTCTGCAGCTTAGTGAAGGCAAGTTTGGAGCTGTGCTGTAAACTAAACTGAACTACTGCATAGTATCACGAAGAACAAGAAAGCCTAGTGGAAATGCTCAACACGTCATGTTTAATGTTTTTCTTATTTATCTGAGTGTTGGTGACAAGCATCACTAGCCTGGCTGTCTACCCTCAGGTTATTTAAGTAATATTTGTCTGCATGAAGAAATGTTTGCATGTTTCAGTTTGTTACTATGTATTATTTATAATTCTGAATGATTTCTGAGGATTACAGAAATTGAGTGGATACTGGTATAATGTAATGTTAAATAAAGACTGATTCTATTAGTATTTGTATCTTGCCCCATTTTAAAAATGAATGTGGTCTGTTATATTATTCTTTGCCTCTGTTCCCAGCAATGGACACAACCAGAAGGTCCACATGCACATGGTTGACCTGATGAGCTCCATCATCTTTGAGAGTGACACCATTTCACAGGAACTGTTAGACACGGTGCTGGTTAATTTGGTCCCGGCACAAAAGGTAACAGTTAGTTGTGCTATGTATGTTCTGGCCTTTTTGGTAATTGTACA
The DNA here is from genome assembly GCA_900497675.1 of Arapaima gigas. Classification (NCBI taxonomy): domain Eukaryota; kingdom Metazoa; phylum Chordata; class Actinopteri; order Osteoglossiformes; family Osteoglossidae; genus Arapaima; species Arapaima gigas. Next base: position 233,663 of record UFQX01000149.1, read on the forward strand.
CATTGTTTAACAGTTTGGTTGTTTTTGGAGCACTGAAGTGATGGATGTTCTTGCTGTACCTGACATCTGTGCAGAAAATGAACAAGCAGGCCTACAACTTGGCCAAAGCCCTGTTGAAGAGGACTGCCCAGGCCATTGAGCCCTGCATTACAAATGTGAGCTTCATATACACAATCATCCTGGTAATAGCCTAAATTTACTCTCTAATTTAAGATGACAGAACACAGTTTTGCTCGGTATACAGTCAGGTAAAATTCATGCTGAGTTTTTATTGTTTTACTGAGCATGCTTTGTTGGCCAACTGCAAGATCCATCTGTATCTTTCTTGCTCAGTTCTTCAACCAGGTGCTAATGCTGGATAAGAAATCAGTGAGTGATCTGTCAGAGCATGTGTTTGACCTTATACTGGAGCTCAATGACATTGATGGCCACCTCCTTCTTTCTGTCCTCCCTCAGCTGGAGTTCAAGCTTAAGGTTTGGTATCACCTTCAACATTATCACCCTGTCACTGTGAGTGCATTTGGTTTTAATAAGATAGCAAAGGAAGAGTCATGGATAATTATTTGAAAGAATCTGTGCCACCATTATAAGGTCTACCTAATAATGGTATGAACAATTTCACTATACACAGTAGAAAAATGCAATAATTGAATCGCAGATATGTGAAAATGTGGTGTGTGAGGTATTCATATTGACTGAGTGAAAAAACCTTAGATTAAGAACCTGAACATCAAGCAGGAGCACCATCAACTTCTTGACACATTCTGTAAGTAGGTGTGAGTGTTTTCCTCTTCTGATCTCACAGTTTGCCTATGTGTGCTGGAGCTGTGCTGCCTTGTAGAGATAACTGCCCACTTGGCAGTTTGCTGTCTCACAGGGACAAATGCCACCGCACCAGTGATTAAGAACTTGAATTTATTATATTTTTCTGTTTGACTGAATCTATGTACATGTATTTTTGTGAATCCGCATACAGGTCTTTGTGTCTTCCAGCTGAGTAACATTGATTTTGTACATGTATATTAGATAAGACACATATCTGCAAAAGCAAATTGTTATAAATTGATGTTTTTGTCTTCAAACAACCATAAAGTCAAACAAGTATTGTGATTTTAATTTTACATAAATTCTTTCCAGTGTTTATGTAATGGTGGACCAACGTGATAACGTCAGAGCAGAAATAGATGAGGCTTGTTGCAGCAGTGAATGTATCCTGAGTTAATCAAGTATTCAAACAAATGAAGAGAGCATATGTTCCTTCTTCACAGAGCAGTGACAACAATGAACGCCTGCAGGTAGTGAAGCTTCTGTCCAATATGTTTGGAGCAAAGAATTCTGAGCTGGCTTTGCAGAACAAGCACCTCTGGCAATGCTTCATTGGAAGGTGAGGTTGATTTCTTTTCAAGAGTCATCATTTTATTTTTTAAGTAAATAAAAAAGGAAATAGTAGCTGAAATAGTAGCGCTATACTATCTGTGAGTGTTTTGTTTTTTTAAATTTCCACTTGACTGCAAAAAGTGCACTACTAAATGCAACCACTTTAATGGTAAAACAGTTTGTGATTATTTAATGTGTTATTACGGTTTACCTTTCCACTGCCACACCTTTTTGACCCACAAAGTGCCAGGTAACTCATCAAGTGTAAACAAACAGTTTACAAACATTTGTACCTGCGAGTTAGTTCTTGAAATATTTAATATGGTTAGCAAGACTTTGTACTGTAAAGGAGAAAAGGTGTACACATAAACTGACAGCAAGAGCCAGGATAGTTGTTTAGTTTATAACTGGGTCATTCAAGACTGTTTAGGTTCTTTCTGGGAGTAAAATACTGCCATTACTCTCCTTCCTGTCTTAGGTTCAATGACATCCATGTTCTCATTCGACTAGAATGTGTGAAGTTTGCCAGCCAGTGTCTCGAAAACCATCCTGATCTGTCTAAGGACCTGACAGGTACCTGCAGCAAAACAAAGCTGCACTATATACCTGAGTTCATTTGTGTAGATATGGCTTTCTTTTAACCTACCTGGCTTCCTTCAGAGCCCTTAAAATTTAGATCACATGACCCAGAGGAGGTAATTCGGTATGATGTCATTGCGTCAATCGTGACAATTGCTAAGAAGGACCTGGCACTTATCAACAATGATCTGCTGAATTTGGTGCGGGAAAGAACCCTGGACAAGAGGGTAAGTTGTTTTTTATGGGTCACTGGGTTTGTGTTTGGTTCTCCTTGTGACAAGTCATGAGGCTAAAAGTCTGGAATCTGTGGAAGCAAGATATAAAACCCAACCAAACTTCCCTAAGCTGAAATCCTTTCTCCTTTATGAACCTCTGGACTGCAAACTGACAGGAAGAAGAAAACATGGTACATAAGATTGGAAGAGAGCAAGAGACATGTTCCTAAGTCAGTTTGCAGCCAGACATTCGGCTGTTCCTGCCTCTGAAATGAAAGGCATGCTCATGCTATTGTGGGAATTCTGTTACCGCTCTGTGTCTTATTTAATGGGCCGGATGCAAACAGTGCCTGTTGTGGGCAACATTCAGAGTGCAGTGTTTTAAAGAATACACAAAAGGAGCACTGAGATTGTAAGCTGGTTCCACATGTTTCTCCTTGCAATCTCATCCTAAGGACCCTGTTGCTGAGGAGCAAGAGGCAGCAATGAATATACTAGACCATGAGTCATGTTGCCTCGTGCATTTGAAAGATACAAAAGCAAGAGAACTTTTCCAGTGTAGTCACCATAGAGGACCTAGGAGTCCCCATCTCCTTCACAAGCCCCAACTTACCTATTAATTGGTTACGGTGTGATATGCGTTGTTGTTCTGTCTAGGGTATTTCTCCACCATTCTTAAGTACAAGGTGTTTCCTAATGCATAAGTTAAACCTATTATGCTTCTCCATTGCTGAGTCCTTTGTATAGCTGAAGGACACTGCAGATGAGGACTAATGCAAGAACTTTGTCTATGTGAGAAGTCTTGATCCAGTTTTTCTGTTGCTTATGTGGACCTATATGTTTTTTAAACCCTCCTTGTTTAAAACATCCAGTCCTCCTTGCGGTTCTTTTTCAGTGGAGGGTACGAAAGGAAGCCATGATGGGCCTTGCCCTTATCTACAAGAAGTACTTCCTACAGCAGGTGGCAGGCGTGGAAGCCACCAAGCAGATCTCCTGGATCAAAAACAAACTCCTACACATATACTACCAGAACAGTATCGTTGACAGGTTGGAATTATAATGAGATATTGTGTAAAATATCATAGTCTAAGGGCTTGGATTTCACCAGCTTTCCCTTGAGTGAATTTATTATGAATATTATTGAGATTATTTAGCAGGGAGCACTTTAAACTTTATAAGTAATTATTGAGCAAGTTCACTCCTTATTCACTTCTGGGATCTTTATAAAAGCATACCTGTTAACGCAGACTGTTCTTATATCCACTTTATTAAGCTACATATTATTCTCTATTCAGCTGAATTCAATTTTGAAAGTCATATAACTTATAAAGATGTTCCACTGCTGCTCATGGATGGAATAGTTCTTTTAATAGCTCTTATTATTACATTAATATTAGATCATTAATTATTTCTGTAGTTCAGCATTTAGTTTTTTGTTTTCCTTTAGAAATACAGGTATAAGTATTGCATTGTGCCTGGTGCAAAGTACCATTAAGGACTGAAAAAAGTGAAAGTGAAAGTTTAAAGCAGGACATTGATGGGATTCAGGAACAATGTACCTTGTTTTCCATTCTCCTCTATTTAGCTTTACTTGAGTTCTTGTACAAAGCTAACTGCTTAAACGTTAGAAATCGTTTAGCAAACTTCTAGTGGTTATGTTCTCTCCATCTCTTCATTTAGATACCGTACTGAAGAGCAATAGTAAAAGACAACTATCTGTTTCCTGTAATCTTGAATTTGATTGTTTGAACATTTAATGCAGAGTCTTGGTAAATTGGTCTTTTTATGTGTTTCAGGTCATTTGAAAATCACATTTTAATTAATTCATACAAAATAATTTTTTTTGTTTCAAAACTCACTGACTGAAATTGAGATATTCACAATAGTAAGTTTAATAGTAAGCCAAAATGTGAACAAGGTTGACTTTCCCCTTTAATAATTTCAACTTCAACTTTTAGTGCCAATGTATTGTTAACCAATAGTAAATTGAGAATACTAAACTATAGAAGGAAATACTCTATGTATCAAATGACCTTGACAGGTTCAAGTGGATGGGAAGCAGAGTGAAATTTAGGCCTCTCTCATAACAATTACAGTCTGGAAACAAACCTGAAATCCCAACCCTAAGGCGGGTAATCCTGTTAAACTGGTCTAATCAGGAAGATTAGCTGCTCCCTGAAGGAAAAGTTCAGAGGTTGCAGAGAGAAAGGTAATAGGGAAGCAAAATGAAGATAGAGAAATGCAACTGAAACATAATTTAGGAGCTATTCAACTGACCTGTCGTCCACTTTATAGTTGTCAGAGTTTCAAATTAAGCTTTGAATAAATCAAAATTGTTTGATATCTGAAATACGTCCAACACCATTGCTAGAGTAAAGAACACTCTTAACACCAGAAGTCAAACAAACCTGTTGCTATAGACAAACAGAAATAATCCACAAGCAGACAACTTCTTAACAGTTGCAAGCTGCATCCCTATGTTTTCCCATTCCACCTTTTTCTTTTCCAGGTTGCTTGTTGAGCATATTTTCGCCAGGTATATGGTTCCCCAAAACCTGGAGACATATCAACGGATGAAGTGTTTCTACTACCTGTACGCTACATTGGACCCTAATGCTGTGAAGTGGGTCTACAGGAGTCTAGTGTTTCTGTCAGCATTTATTTCTAATTTAAGAAAACAAAGCAAATTCATCACACAGTCTGAAATAATTAATTTGTGATTGTTTGACCTCAAGAGCGTTCCATGAAATGTGGAAGTGTCAGAACCTGTTGCGACATCATGTTAAGGGCTTGCTGGGTCTGGTCAGTCAACCAAAAGTGAGTCTGCTGTGTTTATTTTTTTTACCTTTATTTGGTATCTTTAACATTCCAAATAATAACTTGATTAAAAACACAACATTTTCAGACTCCCATATACAAATGCACATTTGAAACAATACATTTTCAGGTTGATTCAGTTAACTGATTGTAATTTGTCATCATGTGCCTCTCAGACAATAGTCACTGGGTCTGTTGCATGGCCATCTGGAACTTGTAATATATAAGAACATAGTAGAAGGTTTTGCCTTTCTTGCAAAAAATCTGATTTGGAATGATTAAAAAATAGAACAGAACCAAAAAATATTGATAAAAGAGCTGATTTCAGTGTCTTGTCTATTCTGTTGCAGAGAGAAAATTGCAGCCAGGCAGTGTTTTCCAAAGTCATGCTCATTACAAGTAGGTTATGCTTAAAGTACCACCAGTTTCTATTTTCTGTTTCGTTGAAAGCTCTGTAATCATAAAGGACAGAGTGATAGAACCCTAGACACTTATATCCTCCAGGGAACCTGCCAGATCCAGGCAAAGCCCCTGAGTTTGCAAAGAAGTTGACTCAGTTCCTGGAGGAGAATAGTAGCATCCGGGAACAGCTGGAGACCCTAGTTGACCCAACTTGCTGCTGCAAACAGGCTGAGCTCTGTGTGGTAAGAGTATTTTATCATATGGTGTTGGCCCTTTGCCACATCCATCCCTTTCCCTGGGTGGCCCACATTTTTCATGCAGATTGTCTTTTTTTGGCTGCCATAGTAAAAACTGTATGACATCTCAGTCGCTCTGCCATTGAACTTTTTATTTAATGATCTGGTTTGTCAACTTATGTAAATAGAATTCAGTACTCAGATTCTGTTGTGTATAGTTGCTACTGTTTTTGGTTCTGTTTTTTCCTTCACAGAGAGATATCAAAAAGAAGCTGCATAACCTCAAACAGTTAAATAACCCCTTTGTGGAAATGATGAATTCCCTCTTGGAAAGAATTGCGCCTGTTCTCGTTGACACGGAGTCCATCAGGTGTCTATTCAGACTCTGCTCATGTCTCTGTAAGCCGATCCATTCTTCCCAGTGATCCTGCTCTCTTCTTCACTACTTATCCTTCCCCCTCCCCCAGTGCTCTGATCAAACAAGTAAACAAGTCTATTGAGGGCACAGCAGATGATGAAGTTGAGGGAGTGCCCACAGACCAGGCCATCCGAGCTGGAGTAGACCTGCTGAAGGTAAAAGGGCAGCAGATTGCTGGACTTTTAGTTCTTACTCAAGGATGGATTTGTACACTGGCTGCTCTGCATTGATTGTGTACACAATTGGGACTGGAATTCTCTTTGTAATCCATTTTGTTTGCAACTTCAAATAGATTTTTATTTGAAATGGTTTTCTTTCAGTTTATGTGAGATACTACAAAATATCACATACAGTTACAACAAATAAGTGCGTGACTTTTATATGAAAAAAACATTTTAAAATATCAAAAATAAAAGCTCTTAAAACTTATTAAAGCTGTATCTGAGATTTTTACAGGAACTAACATCCATGCAAACAGTAAATCTCGGTCTTTCCTTTTTCAATCCATAAACATGTAAATGTTTGTCATCTTGTCATTGGTTAACCAACATAACACATCCTTTTTACATTGCAGAGGTGAGTTAAATTAAAGAGTTCCCATATTTTGATCCTATTTGGGTGACTTTAACACACTCTATTCAGCATGCACATGAAGATAAGTTGCAGGAATTTTACAGAAAACAGAAATTCTAGAAAACAAGAAGGACAGCATGGTGGGTGTAGACATGTATCTCTGGTTCAATCCTTGTAGAGTTTGCATGTTCTCCCAACGTTCACATGGAATTCCTCCCACAATCCAGAGACATATTTAGCAGGTGAATTGGTGACTGTAAAATGTGTGTGTGTCTGAGAGAGAGATTGCCCTGCAATGGAATGATGTGTAATGTGGAGTTTCCCCAGCCTTACATTTTTGTGGGAAAGACCAGTAAGTGAGGAGCGTGTGTAAAGAAAGCAAATTGTTAAAAATCTGTAATTTCACAATTATTAACCTGAGGAGAACTTCCAATGAAAGTTGGTGTAGTGTTTGATTGCTGTCTTTACTTTGCGATTGTCCAGTGTTGCCAGTGTTATTTTTTCTGTTTCTCCCCTCATTCCCAACCTGATGCCTCTAGGTGCTGTCCTTCTCCTACCCAGTGTCATTCCACTCAGCAGAGGCTTTTGAGTTTCTACTGGGCTGCCTGAAAATTGATGATGAAAAGGTGGTCGAGGGCACACTGCAGATCTTCAGGAACACTGGCAGCAGGATAGAAGAGAGCTTCCCACACATAAAGTCGTGAGTGTTGCTACTTTGAGGCGCTGTGTAGCACCTCCTTGCAGAAGGACTCCAATATTTCCTTGCAGGATAATAGGACTTTTCCAAAGCAATGCGAAATATTAGTTTCTGTTAACCTTTTAACCAAGAGAAAGCAATCATTATGATGCAAGCAATGGAACATGGGACTTTTTAATGTTTGTCAATTCCATAGTGTGCTACAAAACAAATTGGATATGAGAAGCTAAAACAACTGAAGCTACACAGAAGAAGTCAAAGCTCTGTTTGTCACCCTCTCAGTTTAATTCTTTTAGGTGTGATTCCAAATGAAAGTACAGTACTGTGCAAAAGTCTTAGGCACCTGTGGGAAAAAATGCAATACAGCGAGGATTGTTCCAAAAATAATGCCATGAATACTTATTAATCAATAAACCTTCTAAAAAGTGCAGTAGACAAAAAAAACCTCAATCAAATCAATATTTGGTGTCACCACCCTTTGCCTTTAAAACAGCATCAATTCTCTTATGCAAACTTGCATGCAGTTGAAGGTAGAGGTTGGTAGGTTCTTCCAAACATTTTGAGGAACTGGCCACAGTTCTTCTGCAGACTTTGACTGTCTCTGCATGTCCTCCCAGACTGACTTGATCATGTTGAGATCAGGGCTCTGTGGAGACTGTATTACTGAGATTGGGTGTTTGAGGTCATTCCCAGGCTGCAGAATGAATTTGGGACCAACCAGAAGCCTCCCTGATGGTAGATAAGAATCTACCTGTACTTCTCAACAGACATTGAAGTTGTGTGCCTAAGACTTTTGCACAGTACTGTATTTATGCTGCCCTGAGTTAGAAACACAAAATGATCCTTCACTAATGTTCAGTCTGCTCGATACAGATGAGGAGTAAATGAAGTCACCACTCTTCTGCTTCTTGTTGTGCCCTATAGGATTCTGTTACCAGTACTTCTGCTCAAAGCAAATAAGGGCCCCCCTCAGCAGGCCAAGTATGCCATCCACTGCATCCATGCAATGTTCTCAAGCAGAGATATGCAGTTTGCACGGATATTTGTGGTAAGTTTTAAATACTTAGCTTATGTCTTAACAAATGTGTTTTTATTGCATTTGGCACAGTTTATATACTCAGAGAGCTGGATGCCTACTCCAGCTATTTATATATAGATTAAGTAGCTTTCTCCGAAGTACAGAATCCTTTTTCAACAATTTAAATGTGTATATTTATGACACAACCTAGTTGTGAAATAGCTGGTATTTTATCAGAAGGGGTGTGTGTGTGTGTGTGTGTGTGTGTGTGTGAGAGAGAGAGAGAGAGAGAGAGAAATTATTACTCTGTATAGTCAGATATGTGACTGGCATGTAAAAAAGTAATACTGGCATTTTACCAGAGGGTCTGCATGAAATCATTACTCTATGTGGTCAGATTGATTCTTATTTACAGTTGTACTTTTGATAATTGTAAACACATTAGTGATAAACATGTTAAAATAAATAATAAATAAAATATGCACCCTGTCATTAAATATTTGTTCCTGCAGGTGCATTATCTTACTTATATTCTGCTGTGAGTAGGTACTTTCAGTTCTGTAAAGTAGTCATGGTTTGGTCTTACAGTCATGTCTGCATCTGCCACTGATATGGTTCAGAGGAACTCTTCACTGAAGAGTGTTGGAACTGGGAGTGCTGGATAATTTCACAGGCATCATATTCATACTCAGTATGTTTAACATGATAATTAAGGACCATATAATGCCATTATAATTTTAATGTTTCTCCTGCTCATGCTAGTCTCTACAAAAGAGCCTGGACCTGGCCAATGCAGAGCAACTCATCACCTCACTCACCACCCTGGGCCACTTAGCCTTCCTGGTGCCTCAGCAGTTTGCAGGACCCCTTGAGTCCCTGGTTGCCAACTTTATTGTCAAGGATTTACTTATGAGTGATCGGGTACGTTACACATATAACAGGTTCTGGTCTATCTGATTCACCCATAACCAAAACCTCTAACGGTGGCTGCAGACTGTTCATAAACAAAATGGACATATTATTTGCCTTGTTGTCTTGATCGAATATTCCAGACCCCTGCTTATGTCACTGTTCCACCAGGATAATGATGCGCTAGTTGAAGTGATATTTCTCTTTTGTAAATATGATGATTTTGTTGTATATATGTAGACTTGCAGAAAGAAGACGACCGAACTGTGGGTTTCAGAAGAAGAGGTATCTGCTGAAACACTCGCTAAGGTGGGCCCGAAGGTTTACCCTGTGTCACCTGGAGCGGGGCTCTCGGTCCAGGTCCTAGCCAACTACTGTGTTTGCTGATGATCAGTCCATTAGTGTGGGTTCTGCTGACCTTCCTTCAGCTGTTTGTCAGATCATTAGTATGATTCAAACAGAAGTCATTGAATTTTGTTTTAAATTGAGTTTGAGATGGGAAGCATTCACAGTAGTAAAGATATCAGAAACAGATGCATTTTGGAGTAATAAATTCTTCAAAAAATGATTAATTATTATTGAAGTTAAGGGACTGATACTGTTTGAATAAGTGTTTTTAAAAGCCTAACAACAATTGTATAGGATAGGCATAGAGCAAGTTTAAGTCTTCTTTTGGTGGCCACTTGTGTGGTTTTCAAGATAGAGGAGTGTTCTGAAGCAGTTTAGCTTTTCTATCTTTCACATATGTATTCAAACTGAACCCCACACTAGTTTGGGTAGAACATTTGCATTTTCCTTAGTACTGAGTTATTAACTAAGTATTTTTGGATGTTAGATTTAACTGAAATGTAATTATTACATTTTAATAATTAATCCTTTTACTGTTGCTAATGATTCCTCAGCTATTGCTTTCACACAGTTTAAGGTGATTTTAAATATGCAGTTCACATAGTCAACAGCACAGTTGAGACAACTGGAATAATCTCAATTCAGTCAAAAACTAGTAGGGACAATAATCCACCAGCACAAGAATATAGAATCAACATGAAAACTCCTTGCAGCCTTTCTTAGAAACATTAATGAGATTTTGAAAAATCAGGAGCATTCGGGTGAACCAGGACAGTGACTGACCTAACACAGGGGAAATACAGTAAATCATAGATTTCATAGATTTTGAATGTAATGTAGCAGCAGCATGGGGGTGCAATGCGTAGTGCTGTCACCTCAAACCACCTGGCATTAACACAAGTTCAAGTCTGGGTCAGTTTGTGTGGAGTTTGCATGTTCTCCTCATATCTCTCTGGGTTGCTTCTGAGTGCTCTGGTTTCCTCCCACACTCCAAAGACATGCATTTGAGGTTAACTTATGAATAAACCATCTGTAATATGCAACTTTGTAAGTAGATGTTTGCGGTTACACTGTGATGGACTGACACCCAATCTTAGGTGTACCCCCTCCCTCCCTTCCACCCAGTAATTCTGGGATAGACTCCTGACTGTTGCAACCCTGACCAGAACAAGCAGTTACTGAAAATAGATAGATGGCTGGAAGTATTTACTGGACAGAATTCTGCAGTTCATAAGTCAATACTTCCCTATGGGTCTCCCATATGATATGTTCAAAATGTATTTCAGAATGTGTTATGTATTATTCAGTGGATGTTTAGTTTTATATATACACAGTTTTATCTACCTTTGGATATAATGCACATTTGGTGATGTTGGAAAGCCCTTCTGGCCAACTAGTTTGTTAAATGGTAAATATTTTGCAGAACAGTTCTTGCATCCAAACATTGCCTGTGTGTGTATTCAGATCCAGGGTATCAAGCTAATGGTGAAGTGGCTATTGGGTGTGAAGAACAACCAGAGCAAGTCAGCTCGATCAACCCTTAAGATGCTGATGGCTGTTCTGAGCAGCAATGGAGATTTGACCAAGCAGGGCAAAATGGGGTAAAGCATTATCATGTTTCTTATTTACAGTGTTTTCTTATTTACCCACAGAGCAGGCCCTTTGAGAAAGTGTTATTTTATGTGTAACAGTGAACATCACACAAGATCTTAAAACAACCAGTACAGGTGACTATGTCAATGCATTTCAGGCCTGCGGACATGTCCCGGATGCGGCTGGCTGCTGGCTGCGCTCTGCTCAAGCTGGCTCAGGAGCCCTGTTACCATGACATCATCACACTGGAGCAGTACCAGCGCTGTGCGCTCCTCATCAATGTAAGCCCAAATAACCAACATTGTCCAGTCCTCTTCAAGGATCTATTTCATTTTCATCACTTTGAATAGTTTTTTTCTCTGTTTTGAAATTTTTGCAGTAAAGTGGTAATAGCAAAATCCTAAGTAGTTAGAAACTGTAATACTGTGCCTTCAGAAAGTATCCAAGCCCTTGAATTTTTTTCACAATTTGTTGCCGCTACATGTCCAAATTCTCCCTTCAATAAGAAAATTAATTTAACACATTAATGAGTGGAAAGAATGTATTCGAAAATTTTCATTTCACCGGAACAACTTACATTTCTTATTTAGTATCAAGGATTAATCCCTCAGTACTTTGTACATAGTTCTTTAGCAGAAATTACAGCTGTAAGTCTATGTGGGTATGTCCATTTGATCTTTGCACTTCTACATTTTGGAATTTTTGTCCATTTTTCAATGCAGAGTTCCTTCTAATCTGCCAAATTAAATGGAGAGCAATGGTGGACAGCAATTTTCAGATCATACCACAGATTTTCAATTGGACTGAAGCCTAACCTCTGGCTAGGCCATTGCAGAATGCTAACTTTCTTTTTTCAAGCCATTTCTTAGTAGTTTTTGCTGTGTGCTTTGGGTCATTGTCCTGCTAAAAAATTAATCTTTGGCCTAAACTATCTTTGGCTGACTAAAACAGATTCTCCTCAAGGATTTGCTTTTATTTGGCTTCATCCATGCTCTCTTTGATGGTAACAAGATTTCCAGCTCCTCCTGCTCAAAAGCAACCCCAAAAAATGATGCTGCTACCAACCATGCTTGACTATAGTGATGTGTTACCTGGGTTTTGGGCTGTATTTGGTTTGTGCCAAACATAGTTATTATCTTTCAGACCAAAAACTATGAAATTTTGTTTCAAACAGTTTTGGGTTACATGGTTTCTAGCAAACCTCAGGCATGGCTTAATGTTGGCCTTTCTCAGAAGTGGCTTTTTCTAGCCACTTTTGCAAATTGGCCAAACCTGTCAAGTGCTGAAGACATTGTTGATCTCAGTTGCTCCCATTTCATTCATTGAGCTCTGCAGTTCAGTCAGTGTTGTAGCTGGTCTCTTGGTCACTTTTCTGGCAATAGCCCTTCTCCAGTTTCTCAAGAACAGCCTGTTGTTGGTAGTGTCTGGGTTATTCCATGTTACTTTTTGTAACATTCTCCAGTGTTTTTCATTCCTAACATCTATAATACCTAAAAGTCTCTGCAAAATCATTAATTGTTAAACAAATAGGTTTATTTATTTAAAATGAAATGTAAACAAATGCAAGAACTCACAAGGAAACAAGGAAGCAGCTGATAAGATGCCAGTGCACACTTCAAACTTAAGCTTTGGATAAATTTGGATAAATCAAACAGATTCACTTCACTGGGTCCTCAACTTATGAACACAACTGGCTATAGAAGTTTGTTCAAAACTCAATTTTTTTGTGAATCCAAAGTCACTTTTATGACTATAATCAAATCATAATCAAAAATAACTTAACAATACAGACTTTCTTCAATTTATTCAAATATCTGCTTCTGTTATAAGTTAGATAAAGCTACAATGGAAGAAAATGATTTACTTAAATAAAACTTTATTTATTTAATTTTCATTAACCATTTGTCCATTGCGGGGTAATGGTGGTCTAGAACCTTCAATCTTCAATTTTTTTCCATAAGAGGTGGTAATTTTACAATCTTGCAACAAGAATAAATTAAGACTTTTAGGTGAGGAATCTGTGTACGTGACAATGTAATTACAGTGTGAATGTGTGCTTCAGGACAAGTGCTACCAGGTGCGTCAAATCTTCTCAGAGAAGCTGCACAGAAGCCTCTGTCAGCTGCGTCTTCCAATGGAGTACCTAGCAGCCTTTGCGCTCTGTGCCAGGGACCCCGTGAAGGAGCGCCGTGCCCACGCCCGTCAGTGCCTACTCAAAAACATCAGTGTTCGCTGTGATTACCTGAAGCAGCACACCACGGTTGGTGGTAAGACCCCTGCCTTGCACTCCCTCCAAAGTCTTGCAACCCATTGGACCACTGCAAGACACACCTGTCACTACCTGCATCATCAATACTCCTCTTCCTTACCTTTGTCTGCCAGTTACTCTGTTTTGTCAGTAGAATTTAAATTGATAGGCTTTTCTTCCAAAGAACTTTGTTACAAAAGTTAGTAATGATAATAGGGAAATTTTTTCTTCTTTTGATCTTTGCAGAAAAGCTGTTCTTCCTCCTGCCGGAGTATGTTGTGGCATACATTATCTACCTACTTGTCCATGACCCCGACTACACGACCGTGCAGGATATTAAGCAGCTCAAGAACATAAAAGAGTGAGAAGGCTTGCTGTTTGCCTTTGACATAGTCTAGAGTAATAGACCATTTGTTCTTGGCATAGTCCAGAGCAATAGACCATCACTCCAAATGCTGTTACAGTTTAATGACTTGTCAAGCAATTTGAGTGCTGAAGCCATATGTAATGATTGGAGAAGGCCTAAGATGAAATGTTTTTGTATAGTTAAACATTTATTTTAATCACGTTCAAGAAGAATCACATAATCAGTGCTGTCACACAGGATCAAACAGAGCATCTGTGCATGTGGCTAGCATGCAAAACTGATATTTTTCAGACATTATCAACAAAAATAAAGAGCTGGATAGGAATATCATCACTGAACAGTAGGAGACAATTCTGATGGTGGCTGTCAACTCTGACAGTTCTAGCAACTGTGTTTCTGATCGCAACAAGTTCAGATGATGTTTCATAGAGAGTGATCATCTGCTGTGTCCAAACTGCAGTAAGCCGTTGCATACTCACCACATTTCCTTTTTATTGGCAGGTGTTTGTGGTTTGTTTTAGAAATCCTAATGGCAAAAAATGAGAACAACAGTCATGCCTTTATTCACAAAATGGTGCAGACCATAAAACAATCTAAGGATGGCCAGGTGCCTGATGACACCAAGATGAATGAGGTAGATAGCATTTTGTAAATGCCAATGAGCAACAAAAATGCACATAAGTACCTAAAAAGTGAGCAAACTGTGATAATAGTAAAGCAGAATACTAAGGTTAAAGTATGTTGTTATAATAAAAAGAGTATATGTTATATACCCAGTGGTAAGAGGTTGACCTTTGCTTTGGTTAACAACTATGCATGGTGGGAACGTCCAGGGTAGATCCCAGATGAGTTTGGTTCCACCTGTTTGGTGGATTTTAAAAACTGAATTTTATTATTTGTATTGCCTTGTTGTAAACTTTACTTCATAATCTTGCCTATTTGCTCAGAAATTGTACACAGTGTGTGATCTGGCCATGGACATCATCAGGTCCAGGAGCAATACCTACAACCTGGAGTTACCGAAAGACCCTGTGCTCCCCTCCCGATTTTTCACCCAGCCGGACAAGGTTAGTCTTGCTCTCCTGTAACAAGGATCTGCTGCTGTAGTTGTTATAGTTACTCAGGAGACATACATGCTCAGTGCCTTGACATTTTTGTCCTCATTCTTTTTCATGTTAACAAATCTTCCCACTTTTATACCTTGTTGAGCATAACTCAGTTTCTAATATCTTTCAGGATTTCATCAATAAAAAAATTTATCTTCCTCCAGAAATGAAGTCCATTTTCTCTACAGGAAAGGTAAGGTGACATAAGTGTGTTGATTTACCTTCTAGTTCAATAGTATTGAATGTTCAGATAATTGACATTGAGGAGCCATGATTCCTAGGCCTATTCCTAGGCCTCAGCATTTCTTTTTCTTAAACGACATATCTAAACACATCTGTTCCTTTGTTTTGGTCTTCCATGTGTTTCATCATATCCCAGATCATGCACCAGTCAAAGTTTGGTACTGTCCCGGGGACAGTAAACAACCCGTTCCCAGCTAACTCTTCACACATGGAGACTCTTAGCAACAGCAGCATCAATTCCATCCCCAAGTCCCTGGGGCAGCACAAAGCAAGGTCAGGACATGGTCCTTCACCTCACAACACCACAGAATCTTAAAAATTGTAATATCTGAAGATAATGTTTAACATCAGTGAGCTAGAAAAAAGTGACAGTTAAGAATTTTGAACCTCATAGATTAAAAACAAGTGTGCTAGGGTACATTTTTTTTATGGAAACAACACCAAGAAGTGTTGCGACATTGGGGTATTGACTGTGCTTTCTTTGTATTGATCAATGTGTTTTAACCCTTGTAAAATTTCAGAAATAAAAATAACGAAAGAAGGGCAGCAGCATTTAATTTCTTTACAAGAAAGAGACATTTTTGATTTCTTGGTCTTGGCTTAGTTCTCAAAGCAAAGCTGTTTGCAAGCAGAGAGGGAGTGGGTTGGCAATCATCCAACAGAACATTTCCATCCAGCTGTGAAAATTTAATTTAATTGACCTCCTTTGGCTAGCAGTTCATGTTTAATCAAAAATAAACCCTTGTTAAATGCATTCCCTGTACAATGTAAAACCTGAGATATGATAATATTGTTGCAAACACTCACTGAGCAAATTGACTCTCCTTAGAGACCCAGCAGGGGGAGGTGCTAGAACACAAAGCAGCGATGTGGACCAAGGCAAGAATGAAGATGTTACCATCATGAGGGCATCGCTCTTTGGGAAGAAGGACAAAGGAGATGATTCCAGCATGCTTTGGGTATTGGTTCCTTCACCACCCTCCTAACACAACACCCTGAAGTAAGCAGAGTCAAAGAGAAGGACAGAAGGGCTGTGTTCAGTTTACCTTTTTCATTTTCAGCAATGTTAGGGTTCAGTATAGAAGTGGTGTTGTGCTACTTTACCTTAATTTTTTTTAGAATTCATAAACATTTTTTGTACAACAGAAATTTCTATGCATCCAACTTAGTATACCTTTTGTTGTCTGCATCACAAAAAGAACAAAGTGATCTTTGGGAAAATTATTGTAAATTGCTTTAATTCACTATGGGAAAAATACAGCAGAAAAAAAAACAATCAGGCAAAATGCATTATCATGTAGCTCTCTGGCCAACATCAGCTCATATTAAACCATGAAAATGCCTATATTGCTTTAACAAATCTTCAACCTTGTTACAGAGGAAAGTTCGACATCAATTCTCATGATCCCCCTGTCTGTCACACGGTAGGAAAGTGACAAGCCTCCCCATGAATTCAAGCGCAGAGCAGCCACCAGTCCGGGCTCCAACTCTAAGCCCAAGCGGGGCTACAGAAAAGCAAACACTTACCCCAAAGTTGATGAAGAGATTGAGGAAGAGATGAACGGAGACTGTGAATTGAAACCCAAGACGCGTAGGCGAGCCAGAATACCTTGGAGATCACAACAGAAGTAAAGCAAACCCCTTACAAAATTTCCACTTGTTCACATTCATACAGCCTCAACCCTGTTCTGTTATAAGTTTCATGCTCCAGAATCCTTGGGGGCTACTGTCGTGTCTCAGTGTTAATTGCCTCAGTTTCACCTCTGACTGGGTGGATGAGCTCATATATGCACAATCAGATGTCACCTTCAGCATCCTCTAAGCAGAGCTTCAGTACACCATTTGTATGGCAGATGTGTCCAGCTCTCCCATTGCCACTCACCTGCATCATTATGGAAGTAATTTGGGATGCATTTCTGAAGGGATATGACATCAGTTTGACAGTTCTGCCCCTCCTTGGATTCAAGTTTTTCATTACCCCATCACTCCTTAACATTTAGCTTATATTGTGATCTGCTCTGCACAGCTTGGGTCAGCTTCGCTGTTTGAATGCTTTTGTGCCAGCATTTAAAAGACCATGAAGCTCATTAGTAGCCTATCTAATATAACCTGTCATTTTCGATTGTGATGATGTGACTGTATGCTTCAATAATGCTGGCACATTGTGATTTCTTTGTGCACGTGTGTGTGTATGTGTGTGACTCCATCTTAACTCTGCCTGTAAATGACTCTTGTGTTGGCTCTGGCTCTAAGTTTGATTTTGGTTCTGGCCCCAAGGAATGGGAATCACTCCAGAGAAACAGGTAAAAAAAAACACAAATGTGGTGAAGAAATGGAGTCCTCTCCTCCAAAAAATGATGAGAAGCTAGAAGAAAATCAGCTTAAGGGTAACTTCACACCAAGAGTAAGAACCTTTATTGAAGATTTGCTTTTAGCCAGCTAGAGTAAGATGTCTCTTAATGTCCATATCTTTGTTTATTTGACCAGATCCAACGTAAGTCAAGCAGAAAGAAACCAAGGTGAAGGTGGGAAAAGGAGGGTATTGGATCCACAAAACTTTCCACTGCCTTCAGGCATCCCTCAATGGATTAAAAGTCAACGTAGTTGTATTTAAAGGAGCCTCATGTGTGCAGTTGACTATCTGTATGCTCACATGATATTACCATACACATTATTACCACAATTGTTTTTATTGTGTTACACTGTACGCTAGTTATGCATGAAACTAAAGTGAAGCAAATATTTATAAATAATCTCTTTAATGTCTATTTTTTATGTAACTGGAGAGGTAACGGTACACTGTCAACACTGGTTTGTGTTTTGGTGAAAAATCTCTTTGGTATAACCTTAACAGTTTTTTCAGTTTCTTCAGCAAGACCGTCTAATGCAGGTGACCAGAGCAGGCTTCTCATAGTGTAACTTAGCAGGCCTCCTGCTTTTTAACCTAGTGGAATTTTGTCATTCAGGTTATCTAACCTATTCCAAAAAGTTTGACTCTAATGGGCAGCAGAGGTTGTCACTTCAGCCTGCACTACAGAAGACAACGGGCATTGTGCTGAACTCTTTGTCTATCAGTTTCCTGCTTGTATGTATGACTGGCAGACAGAGGTGTAGGAAATGCTATCGTAATGCATTTTCTTACTGTGTAATGGGCATTGCATTGCAGTGTTAAGCCCTCTAGCTCCATAACTTCCTCCGAGGAATACCTGATAAATGTGAGGCAGCAGCCTATTGCATCGGTTTCTAAGAGAGATTTTTTGAAGCGTTCTGTGCCTATAGGGAGAGAGGTTGGTGTCAGCACAGAACTGTTAATGGGTTTGTCATTGAATAGAACTTCTGCATCAGTTTTGGGGATCAGTAGTGCTTCATGAATAAAATCTTTGACAGGATTGTGGTCTGACACATTGCTTTAGTCTTGTGTGTGTCACTCTAGTCTGACACATTTCTGTACTGACAAATGTGTCATTCAGTTGCACCATGTCTTGACCAAGCCAAGTGAAGCCCACACCAATGTAGTATGATGATCTAACTGTTGTAACAATAGAAGTACTCAATATGAATCACTAAGCAGAAGATGGACCTGCTCTTATTTTGGGGTTTTGTTTTGTCCAGGCCTACATCCAATGCTAATACACTTCAAGATAAGCACTTTTCATTGTTAAAAATATAATACTTGCCCCGCTGGGACCTGAATGAAAACCCTTCTGGTAAAAAGTCCAGTTTATTCAGCCAGTATTTAATATCTGTGTGGTCTGTGAACAGTGACCAGTTGTAAGACTTATAGGACCTGTCAGTCAGATGCTCCTGATTGACAGCTTGAATATGGTGCTTCTGTCACTTTGGGACTGAATGTACTGAGAGTAAAACACTGAAGGGAGTGAAGTTGACAGGAAAATACATAGATCGGATTCTTGCTGAAACATTCCTAAAGACAGCAGCTGAGTGACCTGTCAGTCCTGAAGGGATTGCATTTAAAAAATGGACAGTGACTGTATTATCGAAATGTATTAGTCATGTTCAAAGCCATGAAACATCTATTACTCCCCCACACACAGAATGACAAAAGCAGTCAATGTTTCGAGGTGTGTGTGTGTGTGTGTGTGTGTGTGTACTCCAAAATCTTCTAACAAGCTTTATGTTGCTTGGCTTACCCGACTCCACTGGTGTCAAGGAAAATGTTTAGGTGTTAAAATTGTAAAGTATGCATGTTTACGTCACTCATATGAACAGCACTTTAAGTATGCTTAGCTATGTCTTATTTTTGCGGACAAATTTGACCTTTTCTAACGCGGATGCTGAGTTTGGTGTTCTGGCTCGTTTAAGAGCTCGTCCCTTCGTTCAGTCTCCGTTCATTCAACCACGATACATATTTTTAACAATGCTGAAGTCACGTGAGAAAACTGTCCAATCAAAAGCGTCTGCTTGTCTGGACGTCACGGTCCAGGCGGAGGTGGAACACTAAGCTACGCGACCTCGGGACGCGTTGAGCCGGGGATGTGCGGTGTGTCCTCGGTCGCCGTGTCTCACTCACTCATCTACAGAGTTACTGAACGCGGTAGTTTACGGATCTGCGGTGAGAGGCGACGAGCACCCCGTCCATCCTCACGGCGGCTCCGTTGCGATGTTTAGGGAGGTGCTGTGTGACAGACGCGGGACCCCGTGCAGCCCTGCTAGGGAGCAAAGTTAGTGTTTCTGCTTCTTATTGTCAGGGGAAAACGGGCGAGTTTCTGCCGTGGGACGTGGCGGCCATGCATCGAGAGGTGAGTGTTGTTTCGATTTACACATCATTTAGACTGATCAATGAACAGGGATTTGTGTGTGTGTGTGTGTGTGTGTGTGTGCGCGCGCGCGCGCTTGAGCAGCACACGAGCTGGCAATGTCGGTGTCTTCACTCAAGACACTACAGACTGTCGGCAAAAAATGTTTCCCACAAAGAAAAAGTTGGAGCAACTTTCTCACATCTCACAACTTTCTCCCAGGCCCAGCTTGGGCGCATAATTTACATGGCCAATTACACAAAATATTAGGTTACAAAAAACATTGAGGATTTTAGCTACAAAGTGGAAAGTCTAAAATAAGCCTTCATTCCTTAATTTATGTGCTGTATGCACTCAGTTGGAGATATTGACACTTCTTGCCTACCTGAAGGCTGTTTTTGATGCAAGAACATACAGTGCTAGTATATTGTCTGTCTTCAGTGTGCAGAGGACTACACCAAAATAGGGTGTTGTTGCAGCACTGCTTCCTGTGAGTTTGTCTTCCACTTTTTAAGAACTGAACACAATCTCTGCATTGCCGGCGTAGTTTTTGTCCTTCCGGTATTACCTCACAAAACATATTGGAAGCTTAATCACAGTTTTGGTTAAGAAACAGGGATTATAGTGTTGTGTTTCCAGAAATCTGCTTTGAGATATAATGCATAGCTGAATTGGTGGCCTGTTTATGTTACAGGTGGGATTGAGCCCTGGATCTAATATGCTGATAATGCCCTCAGGACTGAGGTCTATACTACAGTCATAGATTGGCACAGGCAAAACGGGGTCTAGTGATCACTTGGTGACCATGTTTTCCACAGCAGGAGATGGCCTGTGAATGAGGGTTATGTTTTGGTGGCTTGTTGCTGAAAAGGAACTTGCAGACACACAAAAATTCCATATTTTTGAATCAGCAGGTCTACTGAAAGTCCTGTGTTCCATCATTGGCAAATCAGTGTTGGGATTTGGGGTGGAAGGGAGTTGCTGGTTGGGTCAAGTGGTACAATATTTTTTATATATGAAAAAATTGTACATACATCTTATCTGTGTATGTTAACAGTTACTTTTTTGATGACAAAATGACCTCTAACAATGAGTTTTGTCAACTGTCAAAGTTTTTTTTTTTTTTTTTTTTTTTTCCTCCCCCCCATATTTTGAATGAACTTGGCAGCTATTTCTGATTCTGCACTATACTATCAGATTTATCCAGGTAATGCAGATCTTTTATTTCCACACTAGGCTTGAATGTCATATTAATTTATCATTGTAAGGGATACACTGCCTTATGTGACAGTTAACATACACCAGTTTAAGTATGGGCACAAGCATCATCGTTCTTGAACATCTGATTTTTTATATATATATATATATATATATATATATATATATATATATATATATATACACACACACACACACACCAATTTTGTTAACATTACCTTAATGCAAGGTCAGGTGTTTGAAAGCACTAATTCGGCTGATTTAATTCTGCATTTCAGTAGAGTCAAAATTGTTTTTTCTTCAGCACTAATTTCATTTTTCAACTATGGTACAGTTCCCTTAAATTGCTCCCTTAACTGCTTTAGGGTTTTATCTATGTATAGATGTATGTTGTAGTAAAAAAATGTGACAATGACACAACCATGAAGAACTGATTTGTTTTGGTTTATGCAATGCCTGCTGGCATTCTAATTTCTGCAAATGCCATTCTGCTCACCCTCAGCACTGTTATGGTCAGAGGTCCACAGTTGGTTACATAATGTCCTTTGAATTCTGTATTTTGAATGCTGTGGAACAGAGAGGAGTATGGGGCAGAATTCTGAGCAGAAGAGCAGGGACATTATGTAATGGCTTATCTCCACTATCCTCTCCACCAAGCATTAGTCTAAATGACCTACAAAACCATCTCCATCACAAAACCCTGAAGTCAGATTCCTTACTGGGTGCAGAAGACAAAAGAAGTCATTCTATAAGACATTAATTCCATGCATTTCAAAGAGGTGTTCTGCTCATCATGCAAGGGAGGGGTTGATTGTGAATGCACTGTTGAGTGCTTTTCATATCAACTCAATCTCATGGAAATGGAAAGCAAGGCTGTAGAGGTTTTATAGTTGGGTAGAGTGGTATTGGCACACAAGATCAGAGCATGTCTGTCCACCTGCTATGTTTTCAGCACCCAAGTGATTCCAATCCTCTGTTAGAAACTGAAAAGTTTGGCTCAGTTGGCCCTGACAGCAGAGGGGTAGACTGAAGAAGCATTGAGTGTTCTGAAGTATGGCAATGCTCTCTCCATGGGTCATTTTATTTTCTGACCTTAGTATCTCTAGTTCAGTTCAGTTTATCTTCACGAAGCAGACTTCTCACACAGTGACACAGAATGCTGGAAAAGATCAGGACACAATAGAAAGCTATAACTGATATTAGCCTATAGATAAGTTTAGCTAATTGTTTAGTAACTTTAAGGACTATACTAACTAGTAGGGCTGTAGAGTAAGCCACCTGGCAAAAACTAGGTCCAAGATGGGAAAGGAACTTGTGATGTTGCTTCCAGTGTTGCTTCCACTTAGTGTTCTTTTGAGTGCTCTGAGTCTCTGGATGATACCCAAGTCCAGCAACTGTGAAGAGGCTCTCTGAGCATATATAGGATTGGTTCCTGTCCATGTGCGTTTGTCTTGTAATGAAGAATGAATGTAGTGAAGCCTTCCTTGAGGGATATGTGCTAGATGTGGGTGGATGTGTGGGAGGTTGGAGTGCTAACATTGCCCGTCCTTTTGTCCAACAACCCATTGCTCTCATGTCAACGTACCTGGTGCAGCATCAGAATAGCAGATATGTCAGCAGGCAGCTACAACACACTGTGTAAAAGCATCAGCAAAGATGAGACCCATGTTATGTAATAATTGAAACTACTTGTAGCAGAAGGAACATTGCCGCTCCAGAGAGCTGACTAACAGCCCCAGGAGGCAGTGGGGGATGGGGGAGTGGTGTGTCTCTGAATGCTTTATATATCCTTGTTGGACAGATTGTTCTGGAATGGGTAAGCACTGAGTCCTCTGTTCCCTGACCCTCAAACTGTCCTCTGTATCCTCTCAAGAACTGCAGTGGATGAAGTTAGAACTTATTTTCAACCTTGACAGTGTGACTGGCCTGTGGCAAAAATACTCATTATGCTGGCAGTTGTCGAATATGGAACCTTATTGTTCTCTGCTGGTTTTTACTCTTTTGCTGTACAGCACGCAACTGCAGCAAAGCAACAGGGTCGCTGGATTGTAGATGAGTTTTGAAGCAGACTTTTCAAAGACTCAGTTGTCTATAGTGGGTCAAGTAACTTTTTTAAATCCCAGAGAGACAAAATTGCACAGCAACAATTGAATTTTAAAATGTTTAAGTTACTGCATAGTATATGCTATATATTGTAGTTTATTATAGATATAATTACATAAGACATAACTGCAAATTATTAAAACGTATCACAATTACGTAAAGCTCAAGTGGAAAAGACCTTGGGGCAGACCCAGGACATGCTGGAGGGATTATATCTCTGAGCTGGTCTGAGAGTACTTGGGGATCCCCCAGGAGAAGGTGGAGGCCACTGCAGGGAACAAGAGAGTCAGGGACCCCCATCTCAGCCTGCTCTCACCGAGACCCTCATCAGCACATGCGGGACAGAGAACTGAATTCAATATGGCAGTTAGCAGAAACAAAGTAATGGATGTGTGTTCCCCTCATAGCTTTCCTTGATGTATAATGATGGTCAGTCCAGTTTTATGAAGATAGGAATCTCTTTGTTCATGCAAGAATCAGAGAAAGCTATTTGTCTGGGCAGTCACATACAGTATACTTGGGAGAAGAAAGCGCACCCTACTGAACACAGAAGGCTGGCAAATGAGTACAAGAATTGTCAAGGCTTCAAGCAAACATAGAAAAGGAGGCCTCTCACATGCCCCCCATAAATGATTTTATGAACTCGTTGTTACCTTGTTGTTCAACAGACCTGTAATATACCAAGCTTCTGTTTTTCCAAAAAAAAAATTCCATACCATGTGTCTGGGTTATGTCTGGCTTGTGCTAAAAGCCATTTTCTTCAGAGGGTCTGGATAGTTGGCAGAAACATAACCGTGAGTTGTAAGTGATCGTGTGTTTGTATGTTTCAGTCAGTCCCCCCCCCCCCAGAGGGTCTGCAGAGGGTCTCATGCCAACTGACCAGTGACTGGACTGGACTGCAGTGAATCACTTCATTGGCACCACTGGTAGTTTAGTTCTGTCATAGCTGCTGTGAGTGAGCTTGATCACTGGAGGCCAAGTGTCCATTTGCCCACATGGCTGTTGACAGGCAACACTTGAGGGAAGAGTCTTGTACTTAAGTGGCTTGCTGATGAGCATCCCTGGGAACATTATTTGCCCTACTCCTGACCCTTCTCTCAGCCCAGTATTGGTGGTGTAAGTGTTAGCTAAGGTGACTTTGGACACAAGCATCCTCTGATTAGATAAATTATGCCTTTCAGAGCTGAGGCTGTGCACAGTGGGTTTATGACGGAGGCCCTGAGGAGGGGGCAGCCATGGAAGAGGCCGCCAGCCAACTGGAGCGGGACCATGTGCACAGTGTCTATGAGAAGGTAGCACCTCATTTCAGTGACAGCCGCTACAAGGCCTGGCCCAAGGTGCAACAGTTCCTGCTGGAGCAGGAGCCTGGCAGCATCATTGCTGATGTGGGTATGTGACCAAGATAGCATCAGCCCCCTTGCTATTAACGGGATTGATCACAGCACCATGAATGTACTAGCTTTAGACCACGAGTGTAAAATTTAACCTTCTGCTTTGGTTGTGTCAGCTTTTGTGTACTTGTTTTGATATTAAATTTTAAAATTCCATTTGTTTCATGGTGCATTTAAGAAATACTGTATATTGGGGGGGATGTTACTGTGGCTGGTAAAGGTAAGGAAATATCAGTTGGCCTTACCAGTTGCGCATGTGTTGGTGAGGATTGTATTTTCATTGTTAAACACAGCTTTAAAGCCTTAGCCCTCAGTTCCACACATTCAGTATATGCTCTTCTGCTACCTTGTAAGCCTGCTGGCATGTTCTCTGTTGCCTTTAGCAGTTTGTCAGTATACTGGGTGAACTTTTTTCAGTTATCATTTGAATAGCAAATTTGCTTTTGAAACTGCCAAGTGTGTTAGAAAAGCTAGATAGCCCTGTGTCAAGCACAGACAAGTTTGCCGTTAAATTCCTCCCTCCCCCTTAGTCAAACAAAGCTCAGCGCATCAGATTGGCAGGTGGTGACACCTCCTTAAGTATCTTTTCCCTGCTGACCTGTTACATTATTTTTCTCTATCAGATACTGTGCCTTCTGATCAGTTTTTTTATTTTTAATCTCACACTTCATCATGCTTGCAGTTATACATTAGGTATTTTTTTTTTTTAGCTTAGTTTAGGTCTTTCACAGCATATAACCTGCATGCTACAGGTCTTGTGCCATAACAAAGGCGCTATATGCTGACCTAGTGCTACGTAAATGAGCTGTACTCTGGGTGCTCATTTGTGTGTATCTTAAGAATGGGCCTGATTGATCTGCTGTTGCAGGTTGTGGAAATGGACGGTACCTTCACATCAATGAGCACGTGTTCAAGCTGGGCTGTGATGTGTGTCGCCCGTTGGTGGAGGCAGCCCGCTGTCAGGGCTACGAGGTGCAGGTGTGCAATGGACTGCGGCTGCCTTACCGACAGGGCTGCTTCGATGCCATCTTGTCTATTGCAGGTATTGACGTCCATCACTACACTTCTAGTTTAAAATGCTACTGCCTTTAATTAGTAAATAGTTGTTACTCAGCAAATGCCAGAAGGCTTGATATGGAGAAAAAAAGACCAGCCATCTATTTTGCAATAGGAAATCAAGGCAAAGCAGGTTATCATGAATTGCAAATACAAATATTAGCCGATGTTTGTGAAATGCTATAGGATCAGTATAGAATGACTTATGAGGTCACAAAATACCATTAAGTGTAACATTTAGTTCATGCAATATTGTTTGCTATGTGTTATCTGCTAGAGGAAAAAGCCCTGTGGTAGCCAAATAATCTCAGACAATGCATATGATTTCAGTGTACTATAAATCTTTTCAAGTAAGACTGAATTGTACTGTTGAGATTTTAAAGAAAGGAAGGTGTGTATGCCAACTCAATGGACATAGTTTGTGTTCACAGTTAAAAAAAAAAAAAAAAAAAAAAGTTTTGCAAAACAGTAAAATATTTTGGAAGTATACATGATGAAGTATTATAAAAATTGTATAATACTGAAGGGTTCTTCAAGTATTATACAAGTAGAGATACACTAGAGATACACTTGAGACAGGCTCATGATTTCACTGCTGTATGTGGCAGTTGTTATAGTGAAGGAGTGACATGGATGATGAATGTCTGTTTACCACTAGCCAGAGCCATCCGTAGTGTCTCATAGATATTGTGCCTTCAAGGACTGAGTGAAAACAAATCAGTCCGAGTTACCAGGTGACGGACTATAAACCAGAAGGTTTTGGTTTCCTGGACTGCGTGGTCACCAGGCAACACATGGTCATTCCTCTGGGATTGTGTTCCTGCTGTATGGAGCAGCAAACATCTGTGAGACTACACCAGTTGGAATGGGCAGTGTTTTACCATTATTGACTTCTGAATGTATGTATTAGGAAATTGGACAGATGTATACCCAAGCATACCAGAATGACAGAGTCAGATAGTGGAGTAGTTGCTAAAGAGTTTGAGCATTGATAGGAAGGGAATTCTTGTAAAGCCCTTGACTGTTGGTGTCTCACTTGCAAGGATTTGGTTGTATAACATACAACACTGACTCATAGTAAGCTTTGCAAACAGCAAAGTCTAAACTATCTACCAGCTTTATTTTTGATTTAAGGCAATAGAAGTTTTCTCAAATGTATGTTTTTAGTGCTTTGAACCAGCTGTATGGAATCACCAGCAATCTTCTGTCATTTTTCATCACAACTGCACGTTATAAAAGCAGCTGTGTTGATTTCCAGTGATCCACCACCTGTCCACCAAAGAGCGCAGGATCCGCGCCATAAAGGAGATGGCACGTACTCTACGAGTTGGAGGCCGCCTCATGATCTATGTCTGGGCCATGGAACAGAAGCGGCGCAAATTTGAGAAGCAGGATGTGTTCATCCCCTGGAACCCAAACCCCCCCAGCACATCCTCCCACCCAGGTAAGGCCAGGAGGCAGGCGATCGCAGCAGCCTCTTGCATAGATGGTGATGACAAGCACAGAAAGGCAAAAAGCACATCTTCTATGGTGGATGAAGAGGAGGTTGCGACTACAGTCCACCAGAGCAGCCGCAGCCGATGGTCTTTCTCTAGGTCCCTGGATTCAGTGCTAGACTTTGGAGGCTTGGCAGTGTCTAGGTCGTCCACTAGGGAGCTCAACTCTTGCTCTGATGCTGGGGAGCTAGATGGCTCCAGGATTAGCCGGCGCACCCGAGGTGTGGAGCTGTTAAGGCAGTTCTCTGGCCTCTTTTCCTCCTCACGGAACGACTCGGAGGATGACGTCTTTAGCTCATCCCCTGATCTGGAGGAGCAAAAGGAAAAGTTTGACCACAACAACGGCATCCCCGACAGACCAGAAACCACTGCTTCCATCATCAGTAGCTGTGGGTCCATGCCCCTGCCTGACCTGGTTCCTCGCCAGAGAGAGCGGTCTGCAAACATGTCAGGGGGAGAGCACCTGGGCTCTGAGGGGGGGGCCCTACAGTGGCAAGGCAGTACAGAGCACCTTGGAGAGGGGGGAGAGGAGGTGAAGGCCACGGACTCTTGCCTGCGGTACTACCACGTCTTCAGGGAGGGGGAACTGCTGGAGCTGATCGAGAATCACGTGGAGGAGCTGCACGTACTGCAGACCTACTTTGACCATGCCAACTGGTGTGTGGTTGCAGAGAAGGTACAGGTATGGAAGATATAAGTGGAGGTTGCAGAAGTTATATTAACTTATTTTTATTTATCTATTTATTTATTTTACAAGCTGGAATTTGATCAATATTTAACTTATTTTGAATTAAGATTTGCACATGTGCAGATGTTTTAAAAACAGTGTTTTAGGAATAGCTGTCTAGAAACTTTTCTAATATTTTAATGGTTCACCAATAAAACTGTACTAAAGCTTTGCTGTTTCTCAACATAAATAGTCACTTATCAAATTGAAATATACAGTTGTTTTATCAAAGGGGTTAAAAAAATTGACTAACAACCTTTAAATATCTGGTTAATTTTTTTTTTTTTTTTACATATTTTAGAGTTTTTTTTCCAAGTTTAAACCAGATTGGAGCTTCATTAACAATAAAAAGTTCTTCAGTAATCACCTTCCCTTGACTGATACTAGTTGATAGTTTAATGAATAAAAGTAAATGTAATGAATTAAAGTACTATTAACTAGGGAAGTGACTACTTGTGTTACTTATTCAACAAAGCTATGAATTTCATACAACTCCTTACTTTAGTGTCACTCATCTACAAAATAGATTGTACAGTAGTGACACCATTTTTTATGTCCTGCAGTGTAGACAGATTTAACCAGTTCTGGAGCAACCAGTCACAAAGCAAGCATTGTGTTGTTCACCAGCTGTAATATATAATAATGGTAATGATGGTAGTGATGGCTGCTTTTTGCCACAGGACAAAATTAGCTGCTATTGAAAACCTAATGGCTTTTAAATGTCACACCTCAATAGATGTAGCTTTGTGTGTAAAGAGTCTATTTTACAGTGATTTTAGTTTTAGCCAAAGAACTGTGAACGGATGTTTTATCCCAGTGCTCTGTCCTGATTGCTTAACCCTTGGAGAAACCAATGTTGTGTCCCCCCTAACCTTGCGTCATGTTGCACAGAGTACCACTCAGCACTGAACCACAAGCACACCCTTTGAAGTGTGTGTGTGTGTGTGTGTGTGTGTGTGTGTGTGTGTGTGTGTGTCCATGCCCCCCCATAGAGCTGTTCTGAAGACACTCTCCTGTTTGACAAATGAGCTATAGTGACACGTCCATCTGACTGAAGTTGCTGTCTGACTTTAAGAGTGCGTGAGAAGTCCTTATGATAAACTTGAAGTTGTCTGCACTTTTTTTTTTTAATCTTGGTCGGTGGTTATTTTGTTGTGCCATTGTGAAGTTTTTTTTTTAAATTTGCTGCACAGTGTCTCCTTATCTTATCTTGTTAATCTGCCTTTATTTTAGTTTGTTTACTGGTAAATAAAATTTGATGTGAAAAATGAACTATTTCCAGTTTTGTGCTGTAGTTTTATTAGTGAAAGGAAAGTCTTCATCTTGGCCATGTTAAAATGTGGAATGTAGTCAGTAAAATATATGCAGCTTGCATGCAGCTAGTAGTAAGACAAGGTTGCAGTTTTTTTTTTTTTTTAAATGTGTACATCAAATATATTAAGACAAGTGATTTGAGACAAATGTGGATTCAAAAAATGATGGAAGAAATATCAGTATGTGTGATATGCTGACATTACAACTACTAGAAAGGGAAGAAGAAAGCTGTCATGAAAACTGGAACAGCAGCAAATTTGTGTTTTGTGTCAAAGATGTGGAAGTAATTCGCAAATGAACAGCCAAGGATCTTGAAGTGGAGACACTAAAAAACCATTGTCACTCTCTCTCCCTCGTCTGTAGCAATGGAAATTTAGCAATGATATTTGGACACAAATGGAGAAAAGCATCTGCTAAATCAAATCTAAATGACTCATGCTGCTCTTGTCAGGCAGTATGTGAAATCCAAATTTTCTTCTTGTAAACCTAGTCAAATACCCCAACGTTTTGCCATTAAAAACTCAAATTCTTGTAACTCAAATGGTTGTATCTTAGGCATGATTAAACAATGGCTTGATGGTGCTACATTAGAATTTCCTGCTGCCATCTTTCACATCAATGGGCCAGTCTCAAATGCACGTGTGAGATCCACTGAGGAATGAGGGGTATTTGGTGTGTGGGCTGAAGTGCTTTCAATTGGTTTAAACTACACACAGTGGTGAATCAATCTTTGCAACACCAGTGCTATAAATATTATCTTCTAATCTGGTTAAAAGGAAAAGACTTACTATATCAAAATTTATTCGGAGGAGACACTGGGGCAAATCTTCCATATTAACATTGTTTTGTCAGCAAAAAAGAAAAAAGCCACAGTGAAATACTTGGGTTTCCAATGAGGATATTAATACATATCTCACAGGAACTACTTCTGCAGATTAACTGTGACATTAAAACAAAACTGTGTTGCCAAATGACTTCACAGCTCAGGTAATGTATGTGAATGTAACACCTTTACAGCTTAATTACTTTCAGAGGAACAAATGGAGGTGAGCCTGAAATTTCTCTCTCTAAAGCTCAGTCTCTGTTTGTCTGCCTGTATTTTCTTTATGCAGAGCTTTGTTTTTCAATCTACACCCTAAAATCGGGCACACGGGTACGTGTCTCCTTAAATGAGGTTTTTGCATAGTCAAGTTCATAAAACTCCAGAAGGCTACTTGTTATTTTGGTCATTTCAGATTTGGTCTCTAATGAGGCTTGGAGAAGCAAGAGTAATGATGCCACATGCTTGAAACTTCTAGGTTGAAAGTTCATGTCCTTAACTTCTCTGTCACCAACCTGCCACCACCTGCATTCAAACACTGTGATCCACAGAATCTGTTTCATCACAACAGACTAAAAGGAACTATTCTCCCCAAAGTTGATTTTGCTTTTGGCTATTCACCTGTTTCATATCAGCAGCAA
The DNA here is from genome assembly GCA_900497675.1 of Arapaima gigas. Taxonomy (NCBI): domain Eukaryota; kingdom Metazoa; phylum Chordata; class Actinopteri; order Osteoglossiformes; family Osteoglossidae; genus Arapaima; species Arapaima gigas. The sequence continues at coordinate 264,332 of UFQX01000149.1, forward strand.
CTCACAAGCCCTTCACTCCTGGAGAAGCCTGTCCTCCTCTGCTCTGCTGGACAGGTCTTACCATGTATGAAGTTGTCCAGGTGTTCCTCTGTGTCAACACAACTAAGCAACTCCTTGAAGCTCAGTTTGAGTCGAAACTTTTTAGCACAGAAATGAGACAAAGTTCCCGAGGTACACATTAAAAAAACAATCACCCACATTTTCAGTATTATGTCCCCCTGACAAACATTGACTCACCTGTCCACCTTTTATGACTTGATCCTGTCGAATGAAGTATATGTTCCGGAACTTTGCCCAGGGAAATCTATGGCTGGGCGGGATGTTGCACACATGCTGACTGTGGTGGACGATAGGAAGCCCTGTGGAGCACTTCTTCACCTGAGCAGGAGAACATGTTCAACCCGGTGGAACATTGTGGGAAGGTGCGGTTTTCTGGTGGCAACAGAAACTCAAAAGCTCAAAGATAACCCGAGTGCGTGAAATACTGCTGTTACTGAAATCAGTATTTCAGTGACTCGGTTTTTCCATTGTTTCATTTTTTCTTCATTGTTCCAACATCCCACTGTTTCGGTGTAATTTTAACACTTATCGGTGTCACGTTCCTCCACATATGCTTGCTACTTCTGCTGTCCTGTAGACTGTGCGTGGGCCCCACCAGCCATACCAACACACTACGCTGGAATCACCACTTGCTTTTGTATTTAAAAACTCACACGTTACCAGTTTTGTAAAAACGTCTGGAAGCTCCGCAGTTCTAATGTAACACCAGCAGGGGGCGATTGGCAGGTCCGGATGAGAATCAAAATTGCCCTTTCGCTGTTCACACAGAATCACAATTAGACACGATTATTCAGCTTTGTAAACTTTTTACATTTTTCACTGCAATGAAATATAACATTTAAATGTACAGGTTAGGCAATGGTTATGATTTGAATTTTAATGTGCTATTATTTCGTTTGTTGTCCAGCACTGTCGACTAGCGGTTGAAAGCGGCACGTGCCTCAGTTTTCCTTCGCGCCCTTAGGCGCAGGTCAGGACACAGCAGGTGACCGTAGGACGTCTCACTCTGGAGTGACTGGAGAAGCGAAAGCACTGCTGACCTGGTAAACCATCTCATTTTCCTTTTAGCTGCTTAATGCTGAGTGCTTAAATTTAACAAGGGTCTTCATGCTTTTCTCTTGCTGCTGAAAAGAGGAGGTAGTTAAATCTTTAGGTCTGTCCTCTCGCAAACTGAAGGTTTCTCATTCAAATCCCTGCTCCTGCTGGAGAAGTTAAACTCAAGGTAGTGCTTAACCTGCAGTGACAGATTAAAAACGATCTGCTGTGTAAGTCTGTAAATTATTATAAATAGCTTGGTATACTAACCTAACATAAACTGTCTTGGGCAAAAGTGTGACACACATGAATACATTTAAATGTAAGGAATGTACTGGTTAAGTCTGAGATCATGTTCCTCTTCTAGAAAAGAAGGCGTTTCTGTCTCCAGGTGAGGTGGAACCATTCACCCTAATGGAGGGGTTCAAGTACATTGATCTTTTCCAGGTGATGAAATGGGGGAGCGAGAAACCGAAAAGCAGATTTGTGGAGCGTTGGCAGTCCTGTAGACACTATCAGTCAGTAGCAGTGAAGTGGGAGCTGAAATTTTAGATAAAGCTTTCAGTTCACACTAAGTTCGTATCCCCAGCCTCACCTGTGGTAACTAGCTTTGGGTAATGACCAAACAACATTGTGGGTACAAGTGGTCAAAATGAGGTTTCTACCCAGGTCTGCTGGCCTTGCTCTTCATACAAATAAGGAAGCAATAGCCCAACAGCGTGAGGAGTTTGGCAATTGTTGTAGTGGAGCCACGGCTCCTCCAGGTGGAGAAGGAGACCTCTGAGAGGATCCACATTTTCAGTCTCCTTCCATCATGACCCACACCATGAAAATCAGGTAGACAATACTTTTCGAAAGAGAAGTAAAAACCTGAAAGTATGTTTCTGCCCCAATTTAGCAAACAGTGACAATTTTTTGAAAAGAGAAACATTTCCCATAGCACCCATTACTTCCAAGATAGACTCTGGATGCACCTCAGCATAAGTGGCTTCAGTTATCATTGAAGTTGATGTCCTTTATGTTTCAGATTTACAAATTTTCGGTTTAGCAACGTACTTTCATTAAGGTATTTTATGTTTGCAGATCAAGGGAGTAAGAGTTCGCCACCAGTAGGTGGTGCTATCAATCAGCGTGCAAAGCTTCACTGATTCTGTTTTACCACCTGTCGTGGACTATGTGCTTACAAAGTGCAGAACTTAAAAAAAAAAAAAAAAAAAAACCTTATTTCACATTGTTTAATATTACTCCTATACTGTATATTAAAAGTACAATACCTCATACAGAGTACACCAAGGCCTGATTCTCCATTATAATTTCTTTTTGTCATAGATTTTCTTGCTATGAGCTGTAAAAAAGGGACATACAGTACCCATCAAAAGTTTAAGTACACTTGGCAGAACCTAGAATTTTTCGGTAAACTAATTTGATCAGGAAACCAGGAGGCATTACTTAGCTCATCTGCGGCAGTTTTCAAAGATGTAGGATACTTGTGTTTTGCTTTATGTTCACTGTTCTGTCTAGTTCATCCTGTATAACTATTCCCTGTATGTTTGAATTTACACTTTTAACTATGGCAATATAACAACTTTTTTTATAATGCCTCCAAGAATCTAATACAATAGTTTAAATACTGTGCTTAGACAAAGTATGAGTTTACAGTTCTTAGTTATTTATTCATTTTTTTAATCTGTTACTTACAATATTAAACCCATTTATACAGCAAGATATGCTTACTGTACTTTCATCAAGGGTACAACAGCAGTGGAATTGGGTTCCAAGGGCTACAAGTGCAAGTTATAAGACTTTGTGAAATTTAGTTCAGAAAACCAAACCTATGGTCAGCTGTGATTGAGAATAGCAGTTGAGACCTGGTGTATCCAAACAGTTCTGTTGAAATATTCAGCTCCTCCACACTTGCAAAACTCCTACGCTTGTCCGGAACATGTCCCTGGTCACGAGTGTCCCAGACAGTGCAAGAAACCATTGGTTTTTTCTGTCTCCAGTTCCTTCTGGAATGAAGCCTTTGTTTACCCACCAGGCAGAGATGTTCCCATGGCTCACCCAGGGCTGTTGATCGTGCTCCAAACGCCATTCTTTGGATACCTTTGACATTGGGTCACGTTGACAGCCTCAGACCCTGCTCTCCTAGAGTAGGCCACCATCATGCCTTGATCCAGTAAGATACCTCCAACATCCTTGTCCCTCATATGTGACTTCTGACCCCACATGTTCTCTATGCCTTCTTGGACTTGGATGAAATAATAAAGTAATTCAAAAGTAGCTTGTGCCTTCAAAATGACATTTGCTGACATTTCCTGCTTTCAACACAACCTCCAGCTCCTTTCATTTCAGTCATCACAGGAAAAAAAACTGTAAACTCCCCTGACCCCCTCATTCCCAGTATGTATTTCATATTCTGCACAAGTTGCATAATCTATTGACTGAGTGTGTGGCACCAGCAGGTTCATGAATGTAAGATTTCTAAAACCAACCACATTACATGTTCACTTAATTCACCTCAGCAGCATGCATTGGCTTCCATGCTGCTCTGTATCTCAGAGATAGACTCAGCAGCACACTGAGCCACAGCCTGAAGATATTCATAAAACTCCTCCTGGTTTCCACTCCTGGGCCAGTTGGCTTCTTCATTAGACAGCCCACCCCCCACATGCTGACTTCATCTGTTAGGGTAAAATTCCTGCAGTATGGACCTATTTAGTTTTTCTGCACCTGTTTTTTAAATCTTTTTTACGAAGCTGGTTAAACAACATTCAACAGTATAGTGAACAAATGTTTCTCATTCAAATTCACAGGTTTCCTACAATGTTCTGTAATGTTCTCTAATATGGGTGTTTGGTTGGGTTTCAAGAATTAAGGTTTGCTTTGGCCTCAGCGCTTCTCTGTAGCTGCCCTGGGCACACTTGCTGTTTTGGAGATAAACAGTGATGAAATGGGGGGACGGTGCCTGTGGATGCACTCTGCTGTTCTGTCTGGACTGTGCAGCAACCCAGTACCAGTATGTACCACGTACATACTGTGACAATGACTGACTTTCTATTTGCACAATACATGCAATAGAAATCAGGGTAGGGCAGCAGACATTTCTTTTCTAGTGTGTGATTCCCCCCCCATTTTAATCCCCATATCATTTATTACATACATTAAATGAAATGTGACTCACCCCTCCAGACTAACTATCCGTTTTATGATAACTGTTCTATCAACTGCTGGCTATGAGCAGTTAATGGCACGTGCCAATTTACAGAGCAGATGAACATCCCTGATGTCAGTCTTCATACATTGTTCAGGACTTTTGGAGTCAAGAACATTCATTTCCATGGACATAACAGGAATGTTTACTGGTTCTGGACAAAGCCTGGCTGAGTAACACTACGTGAGGAGTCAGCAGGTCCAAGCTGGGTATGAATGCCTTCTGCTGTAGGGATTTACATATTGGGTAGGGACCATTACTGCATACAGAAAAGGTGCAGTACTGTCAGTGAGAAACTTGTAGTCAGATTGGGGTATTGCTTCCTTATTCGTACTGTCCCCTGGGACAAGTGAGCATGCATTTTCATGGTAACTCTCTTTACCACAAAGAACCACTGTGTTGGTTTCCTCATGAGCAGATTTTATGCAGAGTGGCCATATTGAATAGAATTATTACTGATCCTTCATGTCTGCTGATGTTTTGTGTGTTTTTCTGAATGGGTGTGTCGGTTTGGGTCTGATGGTCATTTATTAAGCATGAGGAGCACATTCCATTCAAGTACTTTATTCCTCGCTGACCTGAGAGTCCCTCCCCCTTGGGTTGCTAACATTGTGTCCAAGTTAGGAGAGGATTCTCCCATATGGAGGTCTATTGTTACTCGCCGTTTGTTTTAAAAGGTGTTGCTCACATGTCATTAACCAGTTTAAAAACAAACATTTCTAATGGTTTGTAATGGTGTTCTTATACTTATTGCTCATTTAACCAGTACCAACAGTCAGCTCCCTTAGTCTCATTGCTGTTGTCTGGGGCTTAATCCTCTGAGGCTTACATGTCATGTAACCCCCTCCCTCTCTTCTGGAACAGTTGTACCCCCTTTGCCAACTCCTCCACCCCACCCCCATGCCTGTGATGTTGATGTGGGAGGGGGGTGGACCCTTGCAACCAGGACAGTCACTGTTTTCCATTACCATGTCACTCCGAGAGTGTTTCTGACAGAGGAGGATTTATTCACACACAGCAGAGGGACAACACACACCCTGCAAGGTAAGGCACCAATATCCATTAAGTTGACACCATTAGAAAAATTGACTAAATTAATTTTTCAAATTGAGGTATTGGTGTATATGTATTAAAAACCCCAAAGAGAAACAAAGGAAGCAAGACGTACTTCTGTACTCTCATCCTTTCCTTCACTGCTTCATCTCACTCTCTGCCACTCTCTGACAGATGTTTACATGCAAGTTCAAGGTAGCTGTTAGAAGCAGGTTGGAGCAACTGACTGCTTTGTGTGTGTGTGTGTGTGTGTGTGTGTGGGTGTGTGTGTGTGTGTGTGTGGGTGGGTGGAAGGCTTGCACTCTTCTTTTGAAAGACTAGTGAACATGGACCAGGTAGGAGGTTGAGGTGGTGGTCACTGGCAGAGACAGCTCTGATAGGTCATTTGATGGGCTTGGAGAAGTGGGATGCTGGCAAGTGTGATGGAGGAGTGGCAGCTGTCTGCCTCTGTGGTGCTGATCATGAGACTATGCTGTTCCTGATCCTGGCTGATCAGGAAGAGAAGAACAATGGAGGAGACAGGTGGCATGGACACCCCCAGGGGGCAACACATGGCCTCCATCATGTGCAACACACACACACACACAGAGTTAGCGTTAGCATCTGCCCTGCAGTGTGATTAACCAGTAAAAGTCAAGCTCCCACTAGTTCATTATCTTTTTTGCTCTGTAACAGTTTATCTGTCTTTTTGTTCTCTTTATTTCATTTTCCCCACAGATTCATTAATTTGCCATTTATGTTTCTTTTATTTCAGAGTAATTTTTAGTTAGTAAAGTACTCTTGAATTGTGCTTCAGTGGATCCGATTGGGATACGATTGAATAGGTGCGAGGAAAAATAATCCAGATTGTTCCTGCACAAAGCCGGATGAATGAAATGTCAACAAAGAGTGGCGACACTGGTCCTGGCAGAGTGTGACCCCTGTTCAAATTTGGTTAGTGAAGGCTCCAGAAGGAACTGGTTCTTATCAGCCTGTGTTTTTTGTTTTGCCCTCAGACCTTCATAGGCTGTGTCAACAAAGCTGGTGTCTCTTTTTACCAGTGTAACCTGCTTCAGTTTACTGAACGTTTTGCTGAAGCTGGTCCTGCCAGTGTAGTTTCATCACCTATCACCCAACCCCCCCACCTCATGGTCTAACTATGATCAGTAAAACAGCTTTGTTTGGTCACTATTAGAGCATCTTAGTCTTCTACCACAGTCCATTACTCCCTTTATATGAGGCATGTTCTAGTCTATTGTTGAGTGAGATGGCGCTGCAAGTTGCATCCCTAGTCAGTGTTGTGAAACCTCTGGGGTGTCTGTTAAGCCTCATCAGGATGTACATGAAGTAGGCTTCAAGGATGAAAGTTTATGGGCTGTGAAGTCAATGACCTTCAAAGACTGGACTCATCTCTCTCAGTGTAGCAGCAAAAAACATTCAGGATCACTGAAGAATTTTACATATTTTTGTTTTCTGCAGTCATTTGCAATCTTTGTAAAATACTGCTATGGCCTGTTTCTGCAATGATGGGGACATCACTTCTTATCCTCAAGGTGATCAGTCCTAGTTTAGGTACAGACACATGACAAGCAGAGTTTGTTTTCCTTATATCCCCAAGTACAAATTGCAATACCTCCAGGAACTGCAGTTTGTACTTGGTGATATAAGGAAAACAAACTCTGCTTGTCATGTGTCTGTATCTAACGATCTTTGTCTGTTGGTGAAATCCATTTTCCCCTGAGCTGTATGTCACTTCATTTCTGGAAAAAGCCTCTGCTAAATGAAAACATGTCAGTGGTCAGTGTCCATGTCACAGAGACCTATGGCATGACCTATGACTTTTTTGCTCTATCAGTATATGAACCATGTGCCAAACTATGCCACGTGCCTGGAGAATGGAGTGTTTGCTGTGAAACCAATGTCCACAGCCGCTACGGATAACACCTTGTTGTTCTCCAGAGTTCTACACACTTACCAGGTCAAGATGGCTCGCACATGTGGAGGGCATTTGCTGTTTGGATAGCATAGGCTTGTTCCAGCGGGTGAGCGGTGTTTTGTTGCTCTAGTAACTAATATAACTAACACTCGGCTGCGTCAATCCGAGTGCCTCTCCTTTGACGTGACTGCGCATTTAATGGCTGATGCTGAATCCATTTTATGAAACAAGACGGTTTTCAGTTGCATGTGGGGAGGTATTCAGGCCCAGGGCATAGCTGAAATGATCCAGGAAGGAGAGGTTCCAGCCTGGGAGGTGTTTAACCATCAATGTTACTGTCTCCACTCACGCACCTTGTTCTCCACTGCAAACAACAACAAGTAGACTTTCATGCTGATGAGTTCCTGCTGACCTGGAATCTGCAGGCTTTCGTTTGTCTCAGCGTCATTATCCCAGTAATTTTTTTTTATTACTGGATTTATTGTTTTGGTTTTTCTTGTAGATGCTTCAGTCCACAGAATATTTTTATCCATTTAAACAGCAGGATATTTTTCTCAAGCATGTCACATTCAGTGCTTTCCTTATGAGTAAAGTTCATTCTGGGACTCCAGCTAGCAACATACAGGGTTGTATCCTTTAGTCTTTAACTGTGCCGCCTAATCCTAGATGGTTTATATGGATAAAAAACTAAATGTTAACACTGGGGCAACAGAGAGTTTGATGATCTTTTTTTTTCCTTTCTTTTGTCTTTTCGATAACGTAGCCTGTACTTCTGTCAAATGTCCCAGGTTTTAACCCGTTCCGTTTTCTTTTTCTGATTTTCATGTTTCTGTCAGCACCAAACATCCAGCAAAAGTCAGCCAGATCTAACCAGCAGCAGATGATTAGAGCAAATATGACTAAAAGATACAGTGATCACACCTGCCATTTCCTGTGGTATTGCAAGCAAAAGTAAGCATTTCCAAAAAAACAAGGTTGAAAAGACATCTTAAAAGAGAGATGACATAATGGCAGGCCCTCAAGCCATGCAGTAATGAGAGTATGCCCAGCAGTAATATGATCATTCTTAAGTGAAGACGTGGACGTTAATAATGCACATACATTTCATTAGCCCCATCCTCCCTGCGGTGTGCCACCAGACAGGCCTATTCCTGCTCACAGCTGCTGCTTGCCTCCAACAAGGTGGGGCTTATAGCACCTTCTGGGACATGAGCTCCTAATTGACATGACTCCTAATTACCCAAAGCGCTTCCAGTGCTGTCAGGGGGGTGCATGATATTCACTAGGTTAGGTGGGAATTGATTTGAGTGGTAGGAGGGGTGGGATGGCTTTCACCTGATTCTGGTGTCACACTGGAAGCCCAGGTCTGCTGAGCAAGGTTGAGAATCCAGGATAGACACTAAAACAGCACTCCAGTTTTACAAAGTAAAAGGAGTACTGGGATTTATTTCAAAAATTTGCATGATCTATTAATTCTGTTTGGGTAGGACCTAGGTTTCCCAAATATCTGAAAAAGAATGATATTTTGGAGCTCCCTCCCCACATGCGCATCTGTTGCTGGCTTTGCATAAATTGAATACTAAAAATGAACAAATGAACAAACTCTGGTTTATATGTTCTGTGACTCAACATCAGGTTGAAATCTGGCAAAGGAACCAAAAAGTAACGTGTAACATCTGCATGAGGTCTGCGGAATGTGTGGAATCTGCATAAGAACTCAAGATGATTGACAATATTGAGTCAGACTTAGAGGTATTGCTGGAACATTCTGCAAATGGACAGGGTTTGCATTGTGGTATTTTAGTCATCCTTGCAGTGCCAGTTTATGAAAAACGCCCCACTGAACGTTACACAAGTGTTATCGCAATATCTTCAAGAGAAATAGACTGGGCTTGTGTAAATATTATGTTTCACACAAACTGATTTGGAACTACTGTGATACACTGCAAAAGTAAGTTAAAGCTTTGTCAAGACTCCATCTGTTCATAATCACAGCGATCCAGGGGTGATTCTGGGAACTACTGACCTAAAGGTGTGTTACGACCTGTTTGCCATGTCTGTTCATCAGAGAGCTCTCTTTACAACAGGCACATTCTCTCATGCAGACATACAAACTTTAAAATCATATTTTATTCAACTGCATTATTATTGTTATTCATCATATTTTTGTTGCTGCTCGATACATTTGGCCACACCTTTGGCAGCTTGCATTTGTTTGTTTACTATGGTACATTATATTTATTTACAGAACCACTTTTGTCAGTGATCACTAATTTACACATTTATACACCTGAGTAATTATTACAGTATCAATTCATAGCAAGTATCACAATAAAGGGAAATACCGTAGGATTGTGATGCAAATTGGGAACCTTCCGAGTGAGATAACAGCACTGTATACAGTGCCACCTAGAAAGAAACCACTGGGATAACGTAAAGTTTTCAGATAAACAGAATTCAGACCCACTATGCTGGAGAAATGAAAAATGCTGCCCGCTGAGCCACATTTTTCATATAACTCCTTCAGCACAAACCTTTATAATGTATTATGCAATATAATAGGTCCTGCCAGTTCCACAACCGAATGGTAATTTATTTAGTCATCATAAAAGCAGGGGACCATTCCATGGCCTGCAGGTGGCAGAGCAGTTAATTAATTGCATTTGTGACTAAAAGGTTCAGTATCACAGTAGACGAGCAAAGCCCCAGCTGCACCACTGAGGTGACTTCACCTGGTTTGCCCTCAGCAATCCACCTGATCTGGCTGTACAAATGAAATAAATTGTGGGCAATATTAAAGTTGTTGGACAAATAAATCACGTAAGTGAGTCAGTCTGGCCCTGCGGGGCCCTTGCAGAGTCAAGCAGATCCCTCCAGAATGGGGCAAAGGATTCGTCGCTAGACACCTTCACTACAGCAGGCTGGCCCAGTTCAGAAAATTCTGGGGTACAGAGGGTTCTGCAGGCTCTCTGCGAGCCTCTCCACCTTCCCAAGCTCCCTTCTTGGACTTGGCTGAGTGCACCATCGGCACGCCGAACACCCACCCCCCAGCATTCCGCCACATGTTCCAGCAGCACAGCTGGCTCCCTGCCCCTCCCCCTCCTACTTGTCAGTTTAACTCCCGCTCCTACTCACCAATTTGCAGACCGCAGACTCCTCACACTTTTCACTCCCATCCAGAACAGAAAAACTGATACTGCTGATAAGGAGACCAAAAAACACACCAGGAGAAAAGGATGGCTGTAAGGAAATTGCTGTACTGTTTGCCAAATATTTCACAGTAATATAATAAACTTCTCCTTAACCCTCTGGAGAGCTTTTTCAAGAAGAAAACTTGTCCTTGTGTTTGTCCTTGGACTTAAACTTGCCAGCTTTTGAAAAGCTTTTAAAATTATTTGTATATTTATTTTTATTTAAAAAAATTTTTAAACACTTATGCGTTTGATTGGTTGTGAAGCTGAGTGGGGAAAGTTGTCCAGGTGACAGGTCAGGTGTCCACTCGCTGACCCATGCAGCTGCACTGCATTTGGTGAATGTAACACTCTGCCGTCTCTCACTGTGAGCCATGCGTGTTTGTGGTGGAGAAGCATTCCCCCCAAGGGGTTTTCTGCATTTTTTACAGACAGGAATGATCAATAGGTATGCAGTGGTGGCGTAGTGTGTGTGTATAGATGATAGGAGTGTGTGTGTGTGTGTGTGTGTGTGTGTGTGTGTGTGAGAACTCATGGTGAATCAGTTGCTAAATCACTTTACAGACACACAGAACAGTGCTGAGCTTTAGTCGTCTCAACAGCACATTTTAACCAAACCTTGGATTTGTGTGGTTTGCTAAATAATCATCCCAGCGCTGCGGAGGAGTTATGGGGAGAATGTTGACTTCACCCCCAGCTCTCTTTAAATTCTGGAAATTTAGTTTACTTTGTCATCCCTCTGAAACTGAATTTCAAGGACATAACTGGTCCTGCAGTGCTGCTCTTCAGATCATCTCTATGGGTAAGACACCTCCTGATGGTCTGAATTCCAAAGAAAGTGACTGATTCCACCTTGACCCCAACCAGACGTCAGTCACCAAATTATTTCACCCTGAAGCACCAATAGACGGGGGTGCCGTGCATCTTGCACAGGGAGCTACAGCGATCTGCAGTGTGGCGTAGGTATGCTGTAGGCGATCCTCTTTGGCCTAGCACACACTCTGCAATCCTAGGAATCTCCTGGGCTTGCAAGCAGGCTGCTGAACCAAGCCCCTTAACACCTGGCTGTCAGCACAGCCTCCTGTCCAAATAGGTTCCAGACTTCTTCTTGGCTTTTCAATAACTGAACATCAGTGTACTCTGCTTCTTGGCTTCAGAAGATGGAAACAATGTGTCTGGATTTAGGTGAGTTATAGTCTCTCCATATAGGTTCAACCTACTGTTTTTGAGCTCCATACTTAGTCCTGAGACCTGTCAGCTTGAATTAGTGCTGGAAGAAAGTATCTGAGCTTCTACTCAAGTTTGTACCAGAGACAATTTAAAAAAAAAAAAAAAAACACAAATTAAAAAATTATTTGGTATGTTAAATCCCAGCATGCTGGGAATAAGGAACTTATTAGATCATCAAATATGTGCCAAAAATATATGACCCACAGATACCAAAATATTTATTTTAATCTCTTTAAGGTCTATTCAAAATATCTGTGGGTGATTGTTGGAGTCGTTTAGCCTTTTTTGGAGAGTTTTCTGAGAGGTTAATGACCAGAAAGGATGCAAAGCTGACAGATTTTTACATAGTTTATATGTAATGTCCCCACAGCACGATAACAGTATTTTATACTCTGCATCTTGTGAGCTACAGGTTTTATAATAATAAATTTAAACACTACAGATCGTTTTATTTAGCACTCAATCTACATGTAACATGCCAGATTAGTCCACTTGGACTAATAATAATTACTTAAACAGTTGAATAATGGGGTTAATGAAGTACAAAAAACAGCACACGCTGTTCCTGAGGTGAAGGATTCTAAACCTTTACCCTACAGTACACAGCATAGGCAAACTAAAACTAAACTGGACTGTGAGCTGCCACTCATTCATTCAAGAGGTGGACAAACTAGGCTGTGCTTTCCAGCTGATGCTCCATTTATCATGCCAAAGAGGAGGTGTTTACACGCTGAAGCGATAAGAGAAAGAAGCCTCCAATTAGATAAAATTTCTGTTAAAATCTTGGTCATATAAAAAACACCTGTTTTTGATTCTGCTGGCATTGATAAACCTGTAGTTTGTGTGGGGTGAGTCACCTGCTTTACCTAATGATATATCATATAAATTGTTTTATTGGACCGTACTCCTGCCACTTTTTGTTCAGTGGTCACGAGGGTATGGCAGAATATTCTAGATTCTTGGGGTGTTTTGTCACAGCAACAGTGCTTGTGCGTGTAAGAGAAAGTAGAAGGGTGGCCAAGCCTTGTGAGGATAACCAAAATTAAATGGCGCCCACAACTAACGTAGCCTATTTTCTAGGTAGCCCTCGTGGAGGGAGCTGTGGGGTCAGGCGCCTCCAGAGCGTGAACAGAGACGTCATCCCCGCCACAGCGAGCAGGTCACTAGCCATGTCCTCCCCCGTTGTGGCTGGGGCAAGAGCTGCCAAGCCTCCTGCAGTCGGTGTTGGTCCCTGCAGCTGAGTGAGAGCAGCTGAATGGATAAAGGCTTCCTTTATGTGGGCCCAGCCACTTGTTCAGTTCTTTCCTCCAGCTGCTCCCCGCTGCCCTCCAGAGGAGCTGGCACAGCTGAGGCCTCTGTGTTTCCCTGCAGGGTCCTCCATGCCCACGTAGTTCCCAGTCAGCTTTTAATGCTGGCTAGCTACATTAAATAGATGTTATTCCCATTTTCAGTCTGTACAGAGAAAATTAAATCCAACTGGTGGTCTTTAACCCTTTACCACCTTCTTACGCTTGCTTGTGTTATTTGTGACTCTCATCACCTGAAGTCAATCCGGCATGACATTTGCAGTTGGAAGACAGTGGTCTTATTCACATTCAGAGAACAACTTGAAACCGATGAGTTGCATACTTAGCAACAGTCTGTAGGTTGACAGCAGCTCATGGTACAAAGAAAGGAGTTTAATAACTTTACAAGTGATCATACGGTACAGCTCAACTCTAATATGCATGGAGTGGATCGGCTGGAACAAAAGCAGCTGCAGGGCCCTGTATCACTGATGCATGTGCTTATTCAAACCACGGTGAAGGCTGAGCAAACACAGATACTGGCCAAGGACATTTGTTGCAGCTGAACTTCACATTGAGGGGGAACCGTCTAATCATAAACACACTTCAACACTCACTATCTGGCTGCATACAAGGACTCTTTTTGTTCGTGGTGTGTGCCGCCAGCTTGTCAGACAGCACAGATATAGGTAAGGTAACCTGGGACAGAATCTGTGTTCTAACATCTGGCTTCAGTGCTGAAGTGAAAACGTGTTTATCTTGTTCTCTTTGGACTTTTAACTTCCTGATCAAATATGGACCATATGGCAGAAACGCCATTTTGTCATTTTATGCCACTTTCTGTGATAAATGGATGCACAGTTCTAAGCAGATGACAGGATCCAATGAACTGGCAGAGGCTGAACAGCAGGTGGGGTAGCAGTTGAAGGAGCCGGAGTTATTGACGGAACAGCAAAAATTCAGATTCCTGTACAGGTGCTGCGGTTGTATCCTTCAAGTTCAACGCAAAAATTTTGTCTGGGTAAATTCCTGAAATATGAAAGCAGCTGACAATATGAATTGGTTTGCATGTGGGTAGTCAAAAGTGTTACATTCATTTGATCTCAAGATGTGGAGTGGAAAGGCCACAGGAGACCGACAGGAAGAGGATGGGAGAAAAGAATAATGCAGCTGATTTTCTAATATTTTTGAGTGAGTCTATTCCCTAGTGACGCTCAGGGAGTGGTCAAGTAGAGTCCGTGTGTTGATCTCTATCCATGAAGGCAAAGCTCAACTCATCCATATAGCTGGTTTTTTGCTTACATGTCAAAGGGGCCTTTAAAACAGCAAAACTTTCCCAATATTTCATTGTAAGTCTTTGTCTACTGGCCAGCAGTTGGTGATTGAAAACAGTTTCTAGAAGGACTAATGTGCTGGTTACTTGCCTTGTAGTGAGATATGTAATCTGACCGAAAGTTGTGTGTCATGCTGTATGGTAGGTTATGTCTCATTTGGCGTTATGATGGTAAGACTGGTGCCCTGGCGGGTGATTTGAGACATGTGGAGGGCAGTGTGGGTAATCCTCAAGACCCCCAGGCCCTTACACACAGACATTAGAGTCTTTCTGGTTTCCCAGCCAGATATCAGAGCTTCACCAAGTGGTTATCTCCATAACACGCAAGCTCCCTATCCCTCCCTCTCTTTTTCCCTGGGAAAGTCTCCTCCTCCCCCCGGCACGTGCTCCCCCCCTCACAAACCCAAACCACGCACCTCCACTCACTCTGAACGCACAGGGAGCCTGGGGGGCTGAGCTCTGGCTGTGATGGCAGGGGCCCCCGGTTTGTGACTCTGCTGTAAGGGACTAGAATGCGCCAACGCTCTGAAAGAGCTCATCTCTCAACAGGGTGAAGGTCACCCTCCGCAAGAATCGGTCAGATCTCCAGAGATGCCACCATGGAGTGGACCGAATTAGGTTTTTCGATGCAACAGGTGAGGCATCCTTGACATTTTCTGTCAGACTTCTTCCCTGCAAACATTTGCCTTCACACCTGGAAGGTCTGTCAGACTTGTTGGCACAGGTGTGCAGTGACTACCCGAGAGGTGCAGGGAAACGGTACCTTGCACAAACGCATTTCTGACTTAAGAAAGATAACAGATTGCAGTTGGTAACATGTAAAACTTGTTAAGTATGCTCTGTTTCTGTTTATTTATTCTGACCTGGACATAAAAATCTAAGTTATGTGTAGGATTCCATTTTAGATTAAAGCAGCCATTGCTGTGTTACACATTCCTTGCGTTTTCATACATTTCAGTTTCATTTTTTAAAATCATTTTAGAAAAGAGCCTTTTTCATTTCCCTCCTTGAAAAATTAATGCAATTTAAAAAAAAAAAAAAACTTTTAGAGTTTCTCATTGGCATTAATTTCCAGTCCTTTAATATGTTAAGTTTGTCTTCATATTTTTATATGGACAATGAAACCTTTGTTTCACACTGTCACTGCTTGCATGTTTTTTACCAGTCTGCCAACAATTCGTAAACATTCTGTTCACAGCATATACATGTTTTCTCAATCAAAGCAGCTATAAATTCGCACTGTCTCATTCTGGCAGTGATTCAGAGATCTCAACAATGTGATCTGTTTTGCGCCTTTGCAGGAACATTTTCCTCATTAGTATAAGCATACAGCTACAGACATGAAATGAAGCCATATGTGAAACCTGAACACAAATAGGAAAAGGAGATATTTGATAATGGGAATTTAAATTGAAATATAGCCTGCCTTTCCTCTTTACCTGAAACGAATAACTCAGAGGCAAAAAAAAAAAATTCCCAGGTGAACAAAAAAGGAAGCAGTTACTCTCATGTTTCAAGATGAACATCTTTGATTAAAGAAATGTTGCTTTATCGTGTGAAAATCAAGATGACTTGAACCAGATGGATGAAATGTAGGTTGACAGCAGCTCATGGTAAATGGTAGAATGAAGTTTAATTAGGGTTATTATCTATTATTATTAATGTTTATTTAGCTGATGGTAACCTTCTGCTTCGTCCAGTGTTAGATAAATAACTTTACGATGACCTATTTATACAGCAGGATGCTATATCATATCATTCAGGTTAAGAAGCCTGTTTAAGTGGGATTCAAAAGGGGATCCATCCAATTGCAAGGTGACAGCTCTCAATACAACGTTGCTTACTGCGCCGACATGCTGCTATCATGTCACAATGTGTTTTATACAGCTCCAAAAGGCACCTTATTCTTTATCTGTCTTTAAAATTTAAAGTGCAGCACTCCTACCAGGTCAGGGGCTGCTGGAATTCAGCATGTGTCAGATCACCTGAACTTGTTCTGGATTGCGGCAGAAGCTCTCGGTGTCATTGAGATGCATGCGCCATCGTGTCAGTCACCCAGTACCATATCAGTGCTGCTAGTTTTTAGGGCTGTATGTGACATAGAACTTAAGACCATGGACCTGTATTTTGAAGGTTGATGGTTAAAGCAACACTACCTCCCTGTACCGCAGAATATTTGGTCAAAGTACTTACTGTGAATTTATACCGTAAAACGCACTCCTGCAAGATTGGGCCAAATGCAGCTAGAACTTATTTATATGATTGTCAAATATACCTGTAAAAATATTGAAACCTTTTCCCCTTGTTTTATATGTCGATGTATTTGCACTTCCTTGATGCATTGTTTCTGTATTAGAGACCCAATACTGTTCTGTTATTTGAAAATGTGTCAGATATGCAATAAAGTGTGAATTTTGCATTGTGGTCTAAATAAAAGCTGACTAATAAAACCATGCATAAAATAATCCTAAAACTGTCAGACAAGTTTGGTTAAACATATTTTGTTGGCTTGAGAGTTTAAACATCTCATTATGCCATGAAAATTTATAAACAACTGGCTCTTCAGCAAAGTTCCAGACAAATCTGCCAAAACCACTGCTTGAAGCGGTACTCCTTGACAGTACTCAATGGCACACAGTACCGTCACTTCTGCATTTTGCTGTTTGGAGTACAGGGATGTTTTCTTGTGTCCTGGCACTTTTCATAAGCTTCTGCTGCTCTTTTCTGTCCCCAGACAACCAGACTCTGGTTGAGCTTCTGTCCCAGCAAATGACTGCTCTACTACTGTACTACATGGCTGTTATTCATAATACACTCCTAGTAACATTTCATTACCCACTGTGCCCTAAATTACGCTGCAAGTCAGTTTGCATGCTGCTTTCCAACCATTTTTTCAAAATTTGCATCCTCTTTATTGAATAAATATATTCTGAGCATCTGCAGTATCTTCTATTTTTTTATTCACTGTGGGAGTTCAAATTTCAGCACTTAGAAGTCTGCTAATATGGAACAATATCCACACCAACATTATGGATCATTAGAGAGTACTGGCACTTTTTTTCACTCTTTAAACATTGTTCAAAACTGTTTAGTTGTCATACGTTGTCTACCTTTTGCCCTCACTATGGGTAAACTGTGGAAGTCTGAGGTTATTCTTGTAAGTCAACATTCAGAAGAAATTAGTTGCTTCTGTAGTTTCTAAGTCCCATTTGGGTTAAATGTGCGACTTGGTGAGTCAGAAAATGAAAAAAACACGAGAATGTGCAGGATTCCTGTTTGTTAAACTGAATTTTTTTTTTTGCTCAATTTGCATTTTCACATACCTCTACAAGTCTGTGAACAGCAGACTGGTTACATACTGAAGTGCTTCTGTTGACCTCTCCACAGCTCCTGTCTCCTCTTTTTATATTTATTTTGTATAAAACACTTCGTAGCTGATATTCACTGCTACTGTGTCTGTTACAGGGTCCCGGCTGCACTGATCTCTACTAGTGAAAACTGAAGGCAGACACGGACTCCTGTCCGGGTGAGTGGAATATCCCTTTTTGTTGGAAATCATGGCTAGACCTTATACTGCTCTCACAGACCTGCATATCCGCTGTATACTTGAAGTGCAATTATAGCTTGTGGAATGGAAGCTGTTACCATGGCAACACTGGAGGAATCACAGGCATTGCCCGCACCAGCCATGCCACCTATACCTAGGAGGACCTTTTCAGCGCTGGACAGCTCTGCAGGACAGGTGGTGGTAAACATTCCATCCTGCAGGGATGGTCTAACAGAGGGCAGAGACATCACAATTCAGCCTGAGCCCATAAAGCAGAGCATCTGGGAGGTTTCCAGGGATCTGGAGATGGCATGCCACCATAGTGGTGTTATGGGGGACTACAGTAAGGGTTGGCCTGCTCCTCAGGCCTGTGCTACAATGACACTGGATGGCATGAAGAGGTCACTCCATACAATCACTCTGCAACAGTTACCTGAGGAGAGGGATCGAACATCCAACCATAGGTTCTCTCTGCAAGAGTCAAACCATGATTCTAATTTGCTTGACTCCCTGGAAGGGGTGAGCCATCACCCTTATGGTATCCTTACAGAGAGCTGGATGAAGGCAAAAGATCCAGGCAGAGTGCACCCACCCGGGGAACTGGCCCATTCCTTGTCCGAACAAGGCCTCCTAGAGGGGCTGGGCCACAGACCACAACTACCTAGCCACCAGGCAAAGGAAGAGCATGCTCAAGACCTTCTGCTTTGTCCTGAGGAAAGCGGTGATATGATTTTGCAGTCAGACACACCAAAACAAGGAATCCCCATCCCCGTTCTGGTGGTGTGTCCAAAGCCTTCCAGACCGTCCATCCCAGTCACATGCTGTCTAGCTCCTAAGCTGACTTCTGGCCACCAGGAACGTCCACACATTGTGAAGCTCAAGCCTAGCTCCATCACATTCTCAAGCTGCAACTGCCCTGCTATTGGTGGCCGGACCCCTATCGTCCTTGAGAACTTGCATGGCAGAGTGGGGTCTTCTTTAAAGAGCAGGGACATGCTCCCTGACCTGCTGTCACATGAGGCCCAACAAGATGTAAGTGCACTAAAAGCCACATTTCAGCTTGTCTCTAAAAGTTAACCGCAATTCCACCATGGTTGCTCGAAATGTATTTCCAGATGGAGCTAAACGGTTAGGAATAAGTACAGATTTTGGAAAGTGTGACTAAAAACAAATCTTATTTTATAATTTTCTGTACCAGACTTGCTCTCAGGAAAAATGTATGCTCTATTTATACTTTTCAACCACATGTGTAATTTTGCGAGTTTGTGGTATTGTGACATGTTATTTTTGCTTAGGCCATGTTCAGTGCATATTTTCAGAGGCTGATCTCAGGCCAGAGTGCGAATTTATGTAATAAATTCTGAGAACCAGGCTGGTCTGTTTAACACCAGCATTATGACCGGCAAATGGCATTAGGCAGGCCATTGCTTTTCCTGAACCACCCACCACTAAACACATCTTTAGGAACTGCTGCCTCCTGTATATAGCACTGTGGACATTTGTTTTACAAGGCAATGGGCAGAATAATGGCAAAGAGTATGGACTTGTAATATGAAGCTTTTGCTTTTTAAGTCCTCAGAAGAGCCCTTTAGATGGGTACTTAATTCAAGGCAAATATCCAACCCTGTAAATAGGTGAAAATGTGTATGTGTCTTTGGACAAAAGGACTGACGTACCACCTTAGTAATAAACTTATTTTAGCTTACTTTTATGTGCATAGCAATGTGAGAAAATTGCAAAAACTGATTTCTGTCATAAATAATTTCATTTTGGAACAAGGAATACTGAGTATGGTAGTGTGAAGAACCGTGAGTAGCTGGCACTTTGTTCCACGTCCTACTGCTCCTCCTCTTCCTCAGTGAGCTGCAGAACCATGTAACACTGAACATGTCACTTCATTACACACACTTCCGCGTCCTGAAAAACATCAGGACTATGGTGCACCCTCACAAGCAGTTTGACCATACTGTGACCTTCGGGTGGGATTGTCTCACTTTTACAGTCATGCTGTAAACTTGAGCATACTTATTATACATGCCCATGTTCAGTTTATTGCTCATCGTAATGAGAGGAAACAAAACGTTAAACGGTATGCCTGTGGGAATACAGAACAAAAGCAGAAGCCAAAGCTGGACTTCGCAGCACTTGAGCTTTTGCCCTGTGGACGGAAACATCAAGTGTTTAGAGAAGGACTTCAGGAATGCAGGGAATCCTGCAACGTGATTTTTAAGCAGATACTGGAGCCTACAAACCAAACCCTACTGCACTTTCTCCAACCTCCTTGGTCCTGCTGTTAGAGTTACACACTCAGGTGTTATTCTTGTGGCTCATAGGTACTGCTTTTGACTAAAAAAAAATTACAGTTTTTACTACTTTGTAACAATGGGTATTTAACTACTGCAATTCACATCAAGCACCTTTAGAAAAGGTGCAGCAGCAGAGACACTGCTTTAACTTGAACTGGTATCCTACAAGTTACAGGATGTGTTCTTCAGCAATATGCTACTTTCAGCAGTGCAACCTTAAGTAATATGGCCATAGAAGAATAAAAAACTGGAACCCTAAATCAGTAATGACATGAGGTATTTATAGATAATATTTAGGAAAGAGAAGAAACCTCTTTTTGACATTTATCTAAAAATATTTTATATTTCTGATGATAAAATAAATTTTATCATTTAAAATTCAATTCTCAATGACACCATAAGGGGAGGGTAATGCTGTGAAAGTTTGGTTTGAGTATTTAAGCTAAGATTCATTTTCTTTTGTTTTGACATTGTTCTATGTTTTTTTTTTTCCCCAAGACAACTAAATGTACATTGGGATAACTTCTTTGCTCAAGCTGTAAGAAATTTGGTTGTTTTTTCATGGATGAGGAAATTAATTCTTAAACACCCCCAGAGATTTTCATTTAAAAGAGCAGGAAAAATTTAGCAGTGATAAATCTCAAAGGCTAGAAGGCTAGAACAGAGGTAGACCATAAAAGAAAGGATGCAGACAGTTGAATGTGAAGACAATTCTTCTTATCCATTATGTTGCTGGTTTAGAGTATCTTCCTAGTTTTTTTCCTGTAAAGATTTAGAACTACAAGTCAAATAGTTGGGTCTGATCATTTTCATCTCATCTGCAAATGTGCATCTTTCTTCCTGGATGTGGACAGCATTAACCTGTGTGTTTCAGCATTAGGTGTTACAACATTCCACAAGCGCTTGTCAAGGTTCAACATAAGAGGGCGGTGTTGCTGCACATTACACAGTGTCAGCCACTTTGTGTCAGCTACCTTCCTGCTTATGTCCTTTTTGTGTTTGCAGTGAGGGTTACGCTTATACTTCAGAATTATATATTCCATAAAAAGAAATGGGCTGCCCTGCGGATATCTCGACTGCACAGTGGTAAAATGGGTCAAATCGAGTGGCTGTGTAGCCACTCTTGGTGTACGCGGTTGAATGTTTGGGAAGCTATGTTAAAAGGGACCCTTGTATGCATGTGAATGTGTGACTGCCTCGTCCAGCTCTCTCCTGAGCACTCGTTGTGGGTGGCACGAGGAGGGCTTGCTGCCCAGAGCTGCAATAGGGCTAGACCAGTTTGTGTCTCATTTCCATGACAATGGGCAAAGGCAGCAGTTTTACAAAGTGACCAGTTTTCTCTACCAAAGTTGCAGTCTTCCTGCTGGATATCTTTCCCCAAAGATAGCATCAACAGATGGATACGTTGGGGAAGGGTGGCTGGGGGGGCAGGGGTGACCCATGCCTGCACGGTTACCATGGCAGGGCTTTTTCCCACCTTCCAGAGAGTGCGCGGGGGGGGTGGGGGGGTGGGATGGCTGCTTTCTCGTACTTGGCTTGGCATGCCCTCCAGATTCCTCTCCTTCTGCTTCAAGGCACATGCTTTCCGAACCCCTAGCATGCAATGTGGCTGACCATCAGCGGGGACATGGACACTGTGAAAGCAAATGTGAGGTTTGTTTGACTCAGATGCCTGTCAGCCTGGAGATACTGGCACTTTTGGGGGACGTGGAAGCTGGGCTGCATAGCCTGTTTCCACAGGATAATGCTTACCAAGCCACAGGGACAAATAAGCATGAGCAAAGGCAAAAATAGACACTTAAACAAATCCAAAACCCATTTTGCTGCTTGTTTATTAAGACATTTTTAGGAAGGAACACATGCATCATGCACTGGCTGCATACAGCAGTGAAAATAATGTCCAGCCCACTGTTTTTATTTGGCGTTTTTAAAAATGTAAGTAAATGACCAGAAAGTTTTAGATTTATTTGTTTTCATTTAAAAAATGCCAACAGAAAGGGTAATCTCTTATCTTAAAAAAAAAAAAGTGTTGAAATAATTTTGGCCATAAACCTTCCTTAAAAATTGCTAATTGGAGTTTGAAGGATATGCTTGGTTGTAATGGTTATGAGATAGTGGTAATGTGGCAGTGTGGGGTCATGGGGAAGGGGTCCTGTGTCCTCCCTGACCCTTCCTGACCCTAGGGTCCATATCCTGGAATGGAATTTTTTGAATTAGGTCACTCCTTTAGGACTGCATGGAGGGGAAAAAAATGGCATTCCTGCCACTCATGATGTCCTGCAGTGTGACCACACCCTCACACTGCGGCACTGAGAACTCATGAGCTTCATCACTTGTAGTCATTGCAACCCCCAGTAGCCATTTCTGAGAAATGGGGTTGGCGAGTACAGAAGTCCTCTGTGTCTTGAAGGGACATCTGGAATAGTCCCGAGACTAACTTGTTCTGCTTTGTGGGGTATTTGGTTCTTTGGTGGATGGAGTGGGCTCTCTCTCCCATCCTTTCCACATTCCAGCCAGTTTTCAAAGCTGGCCAAGCGGGATCTCACACAGACAGTAGGCCCTATGGCTCTGTCTGTCCGTCCTATGGACAACGCCCACTCAAAGGAGCAATTGTGCAGGGGCCATCAGGGCCCTGGGGCGGAGGCCTGTCACACTCAAGCGCCTGGCTCACATTTACTGGAACACATTCCAGGAAATGAACAAACAGCTTTGAAGGCCTGGCATATTTGGAGTTAGAGCTGTTGTGCAAAAAGCCCCCGTGAGACTGTTTCACAAGCCTTAATACTCAAAACAACCATCCTACACCCCCCACAAACACTGTTCCTGCCCCCAACCCAATTATAGCGATGGCATTCATTTATGGCTCAGGGATGGAGGCATTTCCTGCAAATATATGACCTCCAGCCTTCAGATTCTCTAATGCGCTTCATGCCTGTGTCCAGAGAGTCTATATTTGACCCTAGGGGTCAGGAGAACAGTGAAAGCCATGGTGAAACGTTCAACCACCTGTCCCACTCATCTACACGCACCTCGTGTCCTTCAGTTGGGCAACAAAGCTTTCCCCGAAGGGGATGTCTGCTGGAATGTGGCATCTTAGCAGGCATCCAATACTCTTGTGCTTCTTCAATGAGATATAATATTCAGAAGTATAGGCTTTCTCTTTTAAAGTTACATTGAGCTCTGAATTCTGTTTGTGCCAATTTTGGCCATAAGTAACAAATTGATCAGCAGCACAACAGGACATTATGTGTCCTTTGTCATAATGAATGTGAGCCAACGTATGTGAAGGTAAGTGTTGGTTTTCTCACCTGCTGTTGCAAGACACTTTAATCCCATCTTTCCTAACTGGCACTTGCGTTTGTCTCTGTTGGGAGCTGGCCCATTATTACATTATTCATCAGATTAAGACTATTTTATCCTAAGCAGCTTAAGAGGATCAAAGTTTGTACATGTGGATATCAACTCAGACAATTCAGCTTTCGGGTTAACAACTGCATTTGAGGATATCGATTCAGCTCCCTCTGGTTTGAACCTGCAGAGTTATGCTCTGAGACTTTGTTAAACAACCAGTATGGGTCTTTGACAAGCTTGACATGTTAGGACTGCGGCCAAGAGCTTGAGTGGACCTTTGCAAAACCACAACTTTCTTCGGGTTCTTCCATTTCTTTTCCTATGATGCCTCTCTTATCCTACCCCTAAAACAGGAGTCTTCACTGGTTCTGTCACCCTGGTTCAAGACCATGACTCATCTGATGAGAAACCTGGACCAGCTCAACGCGGACATTGAGGAGGCCTTGAGTGGCAGCTCATCGCCCGCTGACATGCCCAGTGTCACTCGGAAGTGGCCTGTGAGTGGCCCACGTGTGGGGGGGGGGGGGGGGGGGAACAGGGGTGGCTGTCATCTGCTCATGATTAAGACGGAGAGGCAGCACGACGGCCGTTTANGGGGGGGGGGGGGGGGGGGGGGGGGGGGGGGGGGGGTACACGGTGAGGTGCCCTAACAAACTGCAGTGCTATTCTACAGCTAGTCTAACATGCAGCACAATCTAATAACAAAAAAAATAGGCAGACTGATATTTGAAGTCCATTATGTAATATTGAAATTATAAAGTTATAATTCCCAGGTAAAACAACTGTGCAAAACAAAAACTGAAATGCATAGTAAAATTTCAGTCCACCAACGTGTGGAAAATCTCATAGTTATGGATGTTATTCAGCAGCAGCAGGCCTCGTTTATAAGAGTTTCCCATCATAGTAACATGAAGTATTGCTTCAAAGATTTTGATCGTGTACAATAACCTGCTTCCAGCCAAACGTCCTTCATCAGACAGGCACTGGAAGATTTCACATGTAATTCACAGTAATTTTATCATTTTTGACAATAACTTTGAAGGTTGGCAAGGGAAAACTAAGTCATCTTGGCTTTTCCAGATATTTATGTCTACTCTAGCTACAAAGTACAAACAAAGAATTTTTTTATTAATCCATAATCATCATCATATCTCATCCCAGATGTAAACATTTTCATCATCTGCTAATGTTTAACTGCTCTGCATCAACGCCCTGCTTTGTGCAGTTTGTGGATTCATAAAGCCCCTAATTTGGCTCCATCACAAATTCTTTCAGAATTCTTTTTTTTGGTGCGATTTAATTCGAAAATCATTTTTATTCATCCAACCTTATGATACTAATTCTTATGATACTTATGATACTAATTCATCTAGCAGTACAGCAGTGCAGTTATTTCTGCTTCTTGTCCTATATAATTAAATTAGCAGTATCATTTTCCCTGTGAAAGGAAATCTCCAATAAAAGTGGCCCCCATTTTTTCACCACACAGGGAAATCACATTTAGTCCCTGATGAAGACAAACATATCTTTGCTACACTTCCTGGCCCTGTCTGTAAAGACAGCCAGAGTGCATGTGCCCCGTGTGCTTTCCATTGTGAGTCACTACATTTTCTTCTGATAGATAGATTCATTGTCTTTCTCAGATCTTTCTTGGATCTGCCTTATAATTTGTCGTCAACAAGAATTCTAAGTTGAGTCTTACACTGGGAATTCTCTCCAATGCAAAAGAAATATACAATCATCATGCCCTGCTATTTAAAGGTGTTGTGTCATTTTCTGTGTGAGTGCTGTGATCAGCAGTGGTTCATACTGAGAGTTAGAGAAATTAGCAGTGTTTGACTAGTTTTTATTACACTGGGCGAAAGACTGAGTAGTGATACAAATAGACTGTGTGTGTGTGTGTGTGTGTGTGTGTGTGTGTGTGTGTGTGAGAATCCAAGCTTGATGTGTGTGACTATAGTCTAATTATGCATACACTTCATTAGAAATAACAGAAAGTGTACCAGTGTGTTTGAGTCACGACTGTGTGTTAATGTGAGCTATAACTGCTGTATTTAATCCACTCCACTTCCGTGGTTTCAATTGGTCTGTTAGTAGACTCCAATGGGAGCACACTTTCACTCCTCCTTGAGTCCATTGTGTTGTTTTAAACCATTCTCTGTTCCTATGGTCAATAGACTTTGCTACTTTGCTTCTTTTTCTGTCTTTGGGGTTTAAGGGTCCATGGCCTCACCCTCCAGGTTCCTGGTTCCGAATCACTTAGATCCATAGCTTGTCTGTAGATCTATACTCATGTTGGACTCAGTCTGAGTTGAGCCACTGTTTTCAGTAGAACTGGAGCTTCAGAGATAGATATGCCATTGTCCCTGGGAGGCCACCCGCAGGACCATGCGACCAGTGGTCACAGAAAGTCTCTCTCATGTTAGCTTGCACCATCTCACTGACCCTAGTAGCACAAAACAGGAGGAACAGAAGCAGCTTTTTTCTGGATCCGCTAGCATCTCCAGCACAGAGAGTGCTGTTGTATCCCTGTTTGTGTGTGTGTGTGTGTGTATATATGTCTGACGTTGCCATGATTTAATCTAGTAAAAGGAAGTGCAGCTGTACAGCGTGTGTACTCTCTTGGGCTTTAGCTCAGACCTGCTCCTTGTCTCTTGAGAGCCAGTTCAGAGATATACCACTGACTACTGGCCATCAGCACAGAGTTCATCATTATATACGGTGAACTAAATCTTAGCTTTTCTCATCCACAGTCTCGCTCCAGTCCTTTTTTTTTTTTTTTTTTTTTTTTTACTATTATACTCAATCAGTTCATATCAGTCGCTGCGCTTTTTTCTTTTTTGTTTCCACGCAACTGACCTGATTTCCTGTTCCCTGTGGCAGTCGTAGACCCCATCCTGTCCAAGACTTTTGCGGTAGGCGTGATTGTCACTGCTGAGTGTTGTTCTGTTGTTGTTCCAGTCAGCCACTTTTTTGGGGACCACAGCATACCAAGCCTCAAGTGACCACAGCAAATCCTGCAGTGTGGATGACACAGGATGCCAAAACCCGGATAGCCTGTCCGCCCTGCACCAGTCTGCTGTACAAACCAAACCTCATCCCAGTAGACAAGAGGTAAGGAATGGAAATTCTTTACCTACCCTGCCTCCTTTCTCACTTGATATCACCAAGTAAAACCAGTTTTTTTCTTCTTTTTCTTCCTTTGTATCCAGACTCATCATGTCTCTTGTCTGACCACAAATAAGCATACCAGAAATCACTGACTTTGGCAATTTTTTACTTAGGATAGTGATTTTTAAATACTTCAGCAGGAGAAGGGTTTGCAGGAATGGCTGCTAGTGAGCAGGAGGACTCTCACAGCAGTGTGTGTGTGTGTGTGTGTGTGTGTGTGTGTGTGTGTGTGTGTGTGTGTGTGTGTGGCATTAGGCTCTGCTCTGTTGTCTGTCTCAGTTAGATGATGGCCAGTTGGTGTGTGTAGTGGAACATAGGCCCACCTGACAACTTCATTTGGAATGGGTTGTCACACCACGGGTAGCCAATGTAAAAGCTGTGGTCTCAGTAATAAGAATAATGCTGAGCTTTTGGCTGGATGCACACCACACAACCCCAGGTCTACAGTGTGCAAACTCTCAGTGGACTTAATTATCCATAAAATATACTGGGTATTTGTGCTTCCAGGCATATTGCTGAACTTCCACTGGCAAGCAAAAAAGAAGCTGTCAAGCGCTTATTGAAAATGAGCCTTCTTCGTTCCAGTGTTACATGTTTTTGTATTTCTATACCTTGTATTTGTTGTGTTTGTTGTGTTAAGTTCTGTAAAGTGACTACGTTGCCAGCTGTACTAAGTCAATGTAATGCACCACCGGCTGTCATATTTTCCTTGGGTTTTATAAATATTGTGTAAAGTTGAATCCCCACTGGAAAATGCCCGGTTGTGCTAATCCGAGGTTGGGTGAGAAGCGTAGCTGGAATGTGTCTTTGGCTGTCCCAAAGCTAGGTTTCCTCTTGTCCACAAGCTCAGATATGCCACCCGCTCCTGTAAATATTTGAGGTCTGCATTAGGCTTAGAGCCAGGCAATGCTTTGGTAAACAAAGATTATATAGCGTTTAGCAGGAACGCTGGGGTAAATCTTGGCACTGGGTGGAACGGGACAGCTTGGAGGGCATGGAGATTTACAACATGCGTCTGGGGTCAGGTGAGAACTGCGAAGAGAAAAGCCTTATTGTTTTCTTAAGAGCATCTGACTGCGCATCAGTTACAGCTCAGGACCCCAGTCACACATGACTGCAGACACTGCTCACTGTAAACATGTCTTCTGAAAATAGTACAAAAACACGCTTCTGTGTCTGATGAGTTTTTAAAAAGAGTAAATAATGATGATAATAATTGCTTTTATACAAACACTAGAGATGATGGCAAATGATGATGGTCAATGATGGCAGTCCATGTAGGATGGTAACTATCAATCACAAAACAAGCCCATTTGTGATGTAGACAGTGTCAACATACAGAGTAGCATTGTCTTTACGATGGGTATATTGTCACTGGAAGATGACAGAGCAGTTATGCTGAATGGGTTGCAAACTGTCTCACTTCAACAATTTGGAAGATAATGTAAGCAATGACTTTGCATATGGAATTTTGAAAGTTACTTTATTATTCATGGATAATAAACATTTTATTGCCATTCAAATTGAATATTATATGGCAGGTGTGTGCCTAGTTTCCAAAATTCATTTGATTCTGGACTTTTAAATTTGAACTTCATTAAACCTCATAGGTTTGATTTATAAGGCTTTTGCAGCTTATTGAAGATACCAAAGACCCCCCTGGCAGGTGTAAACGTCCTTAAGCAAAAGTAATGAAGTGTTGGTCAGGGATCCTTTTCTTCAACTATAGAGAACAGACTAAGTGTAAAGATAACCTTTTCTCTGTTGTAGATTAATTAAAACTGAACATGGAAATAGTTTTATAGTGCTTCTAAATGATGTTTTGTATTACACACATTCTTGGGTGTTCCTGTCATGTCTGCTTTAGCTATGAGAACACAGCCTTTCCTTCAGACTGGGGAACCTAGCCAGATGTGTTTGTGTTAATCCCCACATAGCTATGGCAAGGCAGTGCTAGGTACGTTTTGTATCCGTTGTGGTGGGAATCGTGGTAAAGTGTTCTGGCAGGACTGCAGTGAGACAGTTGAAAGGGTAATTGGATTGGAGTGCAGCAGAATGACTTGGCTTTGTGCAATCTGGATGAAATGAAGCCTGATTCTCAGAGAAGATTATTGCCTACAGAAAGCAGACCTAGGCCTTCAGAAGCCCACAAGCATTCGGGCAAACAACAACACACTGCAGAAACTGGTAGCATGAATAAGACAGGACCTTGAGGAACCTCAGAATCAAGTGTTACAGATCCCTGTTTGATAACTAAGTACACAAAGTCAAAAGTCATAAAAACTGAACATCAACTCTTTAAAAGGCTTTACTGAGTTTTGGATTAAGTGTTTTTTGACACAAGTGGCAGCTACTTGTATATGAGATGGTTATATTTACGTGTGTGTGTGTGTGTGTGTGTGTGTGGTTTTGATACATATATAATGAATTCTGATAATGGTTCTGATTTAATATATGATTACATAATATAATTATTTATTGGTCCTTTTTTATATCTTAAACCATATATTTTTTTTGTATAACCCACAATGGAGGAAATTGTCATTACCTATCCTCATAACCATTTAAATGAAAAATGTAGGATGGCTTCTGAGAAACTGACTGAACTCCTTGTCACCCTCCTGTATAGTGTTAATATGTAGTATGGGGGCTTATCCTCCAAGTGCTACATACTGTAAAAAGGATAACAAAGGGATACGACTAAGTGTTGTGGCCCAGCCCACATTCCCTTCCCCTTACACAGGTGTCCGAGTGGGGGGCAAATGCATGAACGAGGAATGGGAGACTGGGCTGGGTGTTGCTAGGGGCCTGTGGGGGCTGGATTTGTTCTGCTTGGTGAGGAGTTAAGCCGCCATCTGTGTGCAGCATAGAATGTGTAACTGTGCTGTAGCAGGCAGGCTGCTTGTAAGCTGTGCAGAAGCAGGCCTCTTTCTCCCACTCTCCTCACACTAAGGTAAGGGAACGACAGGGGTCTGGCCATAGTCAGAATAGTGGTTTGAGTCAAATTGATTTGACACAAGCGTCTCTGGACCTGGATCGATGGAGAAGCGGCAGCCTGTGGATAATTCGCCACAGTAGCGTGGGACTGGAGGACCCCTGCTTAGTCTTGTCTCTCTCAGAGTGGGTGTGTCTTCAAAGTAGCCTCACAGCTGTGATAGGGCAAAATTCTCAGTCCTTGCCTTCAATAGCGCTCTTATTCTGGGTCTCCAAGGCGGTGAAATGACCTCCATTAGAGTCATTATTAAATGATGAATAACGCTCCTTTAGTGTTTTTTCTGACCAAACACAGCAGCCCTGCTGAAGACAGACACACACCAGGCTATGGTACTCTCACAAGGCCAACTCAAACGCTGCACTCTGCCTTTGCCTGTTCCATACCAAAGCCTTGATCTTTTGATAAAGCTGTGAAGTTTGAAGCTGTGGCAAATCCTGCTGACCCCCACTGCCCCCGGTGTGCTTACTGCCACCCAGGAGTCCAGGAAAAGGGAGCTATCTTCTTTGTGTTTGGGAAACCATTCAAATGTCTCATGTCCCTGCTTTACCAGGCTCCCTGGGACAGGTGGCAAACTGCCCACCCCTTACCCTTCCAGGCACCGCAGGCCAGCACACCTGAAAGCACTCTACTGTGGGATAAAGTGCTAACCTGGCTCCAGAGAGGGTCTGGCCTGGTGCCTAGGTGCACTGGCTGATCTCTTGGCTGGCTTCATTTGCAGCTCAAAGCCAGGGGCCAAGTGGGGTTGTTCTTTCACCTGCAGCATGGTCAGCATGCTTGGGAGTTCCAGAGCAGGTCAGATGTAATTGTTGTGCATTCCAAAGCTGCACATCAGCTTTTGAAAAGAAAAAAAAAGTGCTTCACTCAAGTTTAATTTGGGATAATTCATTTTCCTGTTTCTTTTATATGTTGACAAAGTAGAAATTGAATTAAACCTTTTAAAAGGTTTACTTTGAGAGATGTTATTCATTTCCACAACTGCTTTCTTACCTGCTGATTTGCTATGGTTTATCTTTCATCTGTGCTCATGGGAAAAAAGCAATGTGTTTGTTTGTTAGAGTACTTTGGATCTGTCAGTCTCATTTACAGTCATTTTACCAGGAATTTCACCACTTCAATTCTTTCAGATTGGGTTTGAGTACATCACCGTCTAGCTCTTGATCCTTAAACCTCTCCTTCTAGCTCATAATGGTTTTAAAGATACAGCTAGTTTCAGCTTATGTGTGTGGATGGCTAAGAAAATATGATCCAGTGAGTGTTTCTGTAGAAATTAGGTTGACTCTTCTACCACCATAACGGAACTTAGATATTCTGGTCATAAGACTTGTACTAAATATAACACAGTTTCCTGCTGAGAAGCTTTAATAAAATGGGAAATTGGAGGACACTGTACTTTGGGGACCACATCTGGCTTAGCCAGCAGATTCCATCTCACTTTGAAAACTGATACTGTGCTTTTTTCAGAAAGAGCATTTGGAAGGTGTGGGGGAAGGGTTGTGGAGGCAAAGTATTTCTGGGTTCTGCCTTTTGAATTTCTCACTCTGAGATTTCACCATTTGGCATTTGTTCTGCATGGGCCCCCAAATGGCTCTATGAGGTACACCCACTGAGCCCATCGGAGGAGATTTGTCTTCATCATGCACTTGCCTGACTAAAAATTTTAAATGCCTTCCTAAACATCATATATATCATCAGATAATATTTTCCATAGCTGTACCACTGTGACCAGAACATGCTTTTGATTAGTTGTGCATGCCAAACAAAAACCCCAAATGTGAAAGATTTCACAGACCACAAGACAGAATTCATACTTGTGAATCACACCTGAGAGAGGTGCTTCAAAGTGCTTTTTTTATGTGAATTAACTGGGTAAATCATAGCTGAGCTTCTCAGTGATAAAGGACAGAGAGGCACTTGTGTACATACCAAGCGATGTTTGCTGTAAAAATATATGAACTGAAATTTTCAAAAAACTTTATGCATCCCTGACCCTCCTTCTTGGTCCTGGCAGTTCTGCAGAATAAAATTTG
Source organism: Arapaima gigas (assembly GCA_900497675.1). Taxonomy (NCBI): domain Eukaryota; kingdom Metazoa; phylum Chordata; class Actinopteri; order Osteoglossiformes; family Osteoglossidae; genus Arapaima; species Arapaima gigas. The sequence continues at coordinate 296,043 of UFQX01000149.1, forward strand.
TCAGGGGACAATACTATGCCACTCAGTGCTTCAGAATTTGCTACTACATCAGCATCTCCTAAGGACTTATTAGCTGCTTGGGGGGTAGCCTGCTGCCAGCAGTAAGAAAGTTCATTAAGCAATTCATTTTATAGCTGACCAGACATATACAAACAGAAACAGCATTGGGAGGGTGGAATATTATCTAACAGTTTTGCATATCACTAATAGTTAACTTTAAAATTTAACAAATATGAAGCGCTTCAGTGGATAGACAAAACTTGAACATTTGCTAATGAGACATCAATACATTGTTGAATAGTTTGTCTCTTGGATTCCATTACATTATATGCTTGTTTTTCTGCTCAGAAGACAAATAGTTCTGTTACTGACCGGTGAGATCCTGGTCCCATTGGCCTCTATCCAAGTACACTCATTAAATGAACCTCCTTCAAGTCAGACATGACACTCTTCTGTACATGTAATAGGATGAGATGTTTTTCTACCATTTGTGTCTTTACAGAGCAGTCTAAGTGTGCTGTAAAATGGGGCGGCACTCACCCAAAACCATAGTCACCATGGAGATCTGACTCCACATTGCATTAATGAAACCTGTTTGTACTATTATCCATAAATTTAGCAGTGCCATATTCATTGAAGTGGTGAAAGTGTTCCAAAGTGTTTTGTTTTCCTTTTTAAGGTTGGAACACCATTTGAGAAATAATGCTGCTCTTTTCAGCACTGTGATCACAATGGTTGAGTTTCTAAAAAAATCTAACGCTTCTGCTAAATCTTGAAGAAATAAGATGACAGTAGGATCAGTCATTAAGCCATCTAATTCAAATCACTAAACTCACTGTACTCAGATGGGTTAAGACGGAAAATAGAGCTCCTTTTACCCAGGGGAGAATACAATCTCTATTACTATAGAACTATATAGCTATAAAATCTAACTTTCAAGATTATGGAATATATTCAAATTATGTTTATTCATAAATTCATATGTATAATGTATAAATTCTCACTCTGAGACTTGATGGTAGTAGCATCAGTCATTAAGCCATCTGATATGTGTATTCAATTTAATTTTGTATTGCATAAAAAATTTTGGTTGTGTGAAATGAGATTTGTTGCTCAATGAAACATCTAAAAAATAAACCCAATAATACATACTGCACAGACCATTCGAAATACTAGACAGTTGTGAAATATTACAGAAAATGAATATATTCCATACTTGATTGAAGTATGTCTTTTTTCAACCACTCATTCCTCATTCTCCCTAATGTTCAAATATTTCACAATAGATGTGTCATATGAAATTAGGTAATCTTACAAAATTTGGTCAGTATAAATGAAGTTTTGTTTTGCTTGCAGCACCTGTTGCCTTTTTAGAGCTGACATGTAAGTTAAAACACTTATCTGGTAGCCTGATCACTCCCTATTCCTCAGCAAGAGCACTATGCTCCTCCACCCCTCACCACTTGGAAGTCCGACTCAAAAGGGGACAAAAACTGAACAGTCTTTAGGTTGTCAGTTTTGGGTTTATATGGCAGAATGAGATTTTTCCTTCTCCCTCAGAATTACTGAATCCCTTCCAGCACTCAAGAAGGGTCTCAAAATACTTCCAGACTCAATTCATTCTTAACTTTCATTCTTGATGAGCACCAGCAAAAATACCAGATACCAGACAAACTATTCTGACAATTGCATATTTGCATCTAAAGCTCCTCACATGTTGTGAAATGTTTACCCTGTTTTGTAAGCTGCGTTGGAGTAATGTGTCTGCAAAATGAATGAATGTAAAAGTTAATGTAATTTGCAATAATCTGCTGTGAAGTTAATGCGAATGAAGTCTTTGAAGAACACACAACGTTAAACTAACTGCTATGTCTTTATTCTTTGCACAGTTTTGAGACATCATCAACATTTTGGATGAATTTTTTTTCAGATTAAAGGTGTCTGTCGGCCCATAGGGCAATTTTTATTCTTTGAAAGATGTACAATGTTTAATTGAGGTTACTTTTATGAGGACTGACTGTGCAAAAGATCAATGCTGGTTCATCTTTCTTTTCAGGGCATCAAAAAATGAAAAAAGCAAAGTGGCTGAGGGTGTCATGGTGCTGAGACACAGCCAGTGAAATCGCACTGGACCTCGAAACATGCTCATGCCAAATCTTCTGACTGTTTCGTTCCTGGCTGTTTCTTATTTTAAAACTTAAAATGTCTCCATTCATACTGAAAATAAATGTCTGAGGTTTCATTTTCACGATCACTATAAATATCACTCTGACATATTATCAGGCACTTGTTTTTTGCCACAAAATCATGTATTTGTTTTTTGTCTGTTAGGAAACACTGGCTCAGCTCTGCCACATCAGAACTCAGGTCATGCATCTTTAGAGGAAAAAGGCATTTCAGCATTCAGTATTTGACCACCATGAGGCTTAAAGACCCAGTCCTGTGACTAATTCCCTAGCTTGACTGGGATGTTACCTAAGATTGGGCTGGTTGATTGAAGTCTAAGAGACACGGAGAGGGTGGATCTGTTCAGGTGAAAAGAAGATTAGTTTTGGAATGTTAAATACCTCGCTTCCCTTGACCTAGCAGGTGCTACTTTCACTTTGAATAAGACCTAAAATCCGTTTTGCTCACATTTAAAGCTGACATATGTCTGTGTAGTGCCATACTTTGGACAGGTGTTCATTCAGGGTATATTTGCACTAGAACAACGCATCAGAGCACCTGATAACTGAGTGTAATAATTCTTTCACAAATCGGCATCTTCTTACTAAAATATTTTTTACTTCCAATTCATGGTGACTGTTGCAATGTAAATCTTTGGTGTTTAAAAGACAAAAACTGTTTGTGACCATTGCTGCAGCTAGAATTTTATTAGAATGGATATTTTATGCAGTGGTTGGCTGGAAAGATATATTGGTAGTGTGTCCACTTCAGCTGAATGCACAGGCATCAGACGCAACCCAAGTTGTGCTTTCATGTATGCCTGACTGAAATTTCTGCACTTCTGTTCTTACAGGCAGCTGTGAAGATGAGCCCTGAAGAAGCAGGTAAGCTGATGTGTTTTTTAAATTTTTTTTTCAAATACTTGAAGTTTCTTTTTATTCCATTTCTGTCCTCAGCTGCTCAAATTAATTGATGTTAAATGAGCACAGAGAGAACTGTTTTGTGTGCCAAAGGTGGATTGTTGACACAGATTGTTGTGAGGCAGTAAAATATACCTCCCCAGCCCTGGCTGCATCCTTGCATTTTAACTGGCATCAGCTTTCTTTGCGGCTCCCATTTCTAGACTGCTCTGGTGAACTCACGGATTATGATGTTTTGGTATTTTCTGGAGTTTGTCACTTTACATGCTTCCGTACTTCGGGCTGAAAATCTGCTAACTAGAAACCAGAGACATTTGCCTTTATCTGTATTCGCATCGCTGCAGCGCAGAGGTCTGTTCTTCAGTAAGCAACATGTTGTGGAGAGTCCTGTCAGTTTCCGAAAGCATTCCCTCACATCAATGTGAGAGGTTACTGTTCGCCTAACAGAACCAGTTCACTGTGAAAAATAAAGACCCTTTTGTGCGCTAAGAGCACAAAATACAGACAAAGATTTTAGATTCTTTTTGCTGATCTGTTCCATGATGTCTTATCTAGCTACATTTCCTGTTAACACTGCTTCTGTATGTGGTGTTGTACTGTTCTGATCTTATGCCTACACTTACGGACAGAATTTTCTAGCATCCTGAATGGCATTACAGCTAGACTCCAACATGTACTGGGGTTCGGTTCTGGTGACATTGTTGTAAGTCAATTCTGCCGTAACTCAGTTCGATCACAAGTCCCCTTATGTCTATTATATAAACAGCAAGGATGTATAATGTATATTAGGGGTTTTTATATTTTTTCAATAATTTCATATGTACTGTTAAAATAATACTCTTATAAGTCAATAGTATAAATATGGTGTAGTATTGTAACTATATTTTAAAGCTGTGCTGTAATTTTAAAGCTAACAAAGCAACGAGAGGGGGTGGCTGTGGCTCTCCCATGATGCATTACTGACACGTTCGTGTAAATATTTCTATGCACCAGACGTGGGGAATTGTAGGGGAATTGCTGACCCTCTGACTGTGCTATATGAATGCTGATGTTAACTCATGTTAAAACAAAAAAAAGTTCTCATCTCATAGTATCTACTGGTTCCCACCAAGTAACCATGGCTGTTATCAGTTTCTTATTCTTCACACACTTTCTGCCTTTTATATGAAAGAATTACCTTGTAGAAATGCCAGTCTGAATGGCTTCCAGCCATGCAGCTGGAGCACTTTCCATTTACGCCCAAAATGAAATGCAAAATGTTACAACTAAACATCAAAATCTGAAAATAATATAAAAAGTTGGCGTCATTTGATATCGCATACATCATAACTTAGGGACTACTTTTACTGTGGCCTGATGGCTGCAATTGCTGTGGCAGTGTTTTAAGCAGGTTGCTATTACTTTGGTGTGAAGGCTGACCTCTGAAATTGTGCTGCAGCTTGCAAGGTCCTATTGCTCTGGCCTGAGACAAAGAGTGACAGGCGCAGGTGCCTTGGGTGTCTCATGAAGGGAACATGCAAACAGCACAGCAGCCAACTGGCTCTCATTTTAGGGCTCCTTTAATACAATAAAGACTCGCGGGGGGGCAGTTAAAATGAGGTTGTGTGCCAAATAAGCATGACTGATGTGCTATGTGGGAATATTTGGTTTGGTATGAAGAGCAGCCCCAGTTTTCTGAGAGGTGAGCTGGGGGCTGGAGTAACTAGGTTGGGAGAGCTGATGGGAGTATTATTTTTTGGATTTCATTCTAATTAAATCATTTCAAAGCCCATCTCGTGTGCGTCATATGGGTGATATTCATGGTGTTGGGTTTAAAGTGTCTTGTGAACAGTTCGGTATTTTGAGATCACTGTTTCCATGTGTAGGAATAGCCTTTCAACATTTTTCATGTGACTGTACTACCTGGGATACCTGACACCTAGATTTCTCTACCATTCATTGTTTTACAATGAGATTTTCTAGGCAGCTAGAGCTTTTGATTTAGCTCAGCATTATTGGCACTTTCATCTGTTGGGAAGGAACAGATATACAACAGCTGTCCATTATACTTGACTTTTGAAAACAATTTAAAAAAATGATAATGTCAAATAATATTTGAGGCATGTAAGTGGCCCTGTGAGTCCTGTGCAGATTTTGTAACGTGACATAAGGAGGACAACAGTATAGTTTCTGGGATGAAACCTGAAGTTTGGGGCAGAGGGGACACTGACTATGCTGCTTTGAATCTCAATTCCAGATACAATACAAAAATGCATAGATATACCATTTCAAAAGCTGATAGGCCTTATGCAGGAGTAGGTGCACAAAGATATGGCAGTTCTTGAACACACAGCATAGCTGACTACCTCAGAATAAATTCAACAGTATGATGTTAGAACTTCCTCACAATCCTTTACAATTTTACAACTAAACACAAATGGTTGACAGAAATATGTAGTTCATATGTCAGTTGGTATTGACGTGACCAGGGTTGTAGTGCTGCTATTTTAATTTACCTTGAATAATTTGCCTGCAGTTGAAAGTAAATAACATTTTGTGCTGCACTTCAGTCTTCGTTGGACTGTGTATCTCCACTGGAGGCATCGGAAGTCTGTGAGTCAACAGTACCATGGTAGTGTATTTGAACAAGGCAAATGGTCCTTGTTTGAAGAAGAAACTTTTGCTCTTAGCCATACACACTGTTGTATTTACTTAAATCTTCATGGCTTTTTACTTCATGTTAGGTATACTGTCATGAAAATCCTTAAAAACACCGCATTTGTAAGCTTGCTTTAATAATGTGCTAAAAAATGCTCACAAATGCAATGTGAGGATTGCATGGATTTGGCCTGACCCACAACTTCACAGGTCGGATTTTCATTCTGTTACTGTCAGTTAATTAAATAGATCCAAAGTTGGCAGTTTGGGATTTATACAGGTTTTGGCCAAAAAAGCTACACTGCTGACATTGCAATTTATTTGTTACTGCACTTGAATATTTTATTATATATATTTTTAGTTTTATTTTTATTATAGTTTTTTTCTTTAACTCCCTTAGCCAAATTAATATGTGTTCTTTAATTTATTCATGTTGTAAACTTACGTTTTTCACTTTTACCAGGTTCAGTAAATTGCTCAAACATGTCACTGCAAATTTCATGATCCAAACTTTTGGACACAAATCCTTAACTGCTTAATCCTTAACCTGCTGGACAATAACTGGCCTTGCAGTAAGAATCTCTGCCCGTTTGTTTTGAATCAGCTGCACCTCATAGTGCTATTTATCCTGTCTCCCTCCTAGTCACCATGGCAAAATTTCCAACACACTGTTAAAGACACCTAAAAACATTTTTAATCTCCTCATCTTGTTATGCAACAGCATACCTGAATGCAGATATCTCCTGAGTGCAGAAGGAGCTTAGCTCTTGGTTATATATCAGTTCTCCCTCTGTCTATCTCTCCCTGTTCCCTCTCCCCATCTTCCACTCAATCTCCAGCATTTTCCTTCTCATCTTTCCATCTCTTCTCCCCCCATTCCCTCTGTTTAGCTTTTATTGTTGTTGTCACTCTTCTGCAATTACTCCATTTTTTTCACCTTTTACTGTTAACATGTTGTGATATCCTGTATGTTGGGTCTTATGGCTTTCTGACAAGAACTGGGAGGGAAAATCCTAGCTGGTGCTGGCCTCTTGAGTATCTGTCACTCAAATTTAATCATGGCATTGAATGTTCTGCTACAGTGCTAGATTTAGTGGCTGACATATGCCCTATATTCACATGAGCAGTTACACAGCAAAGTAAACATGTGAGCAGGGACACTGCAGAACACCAAACTGACTACAGCACAAACAAAAGTGTCACATGAGCACAACACATTTTTGCCAGTGCAACTAGCTGAATTTTCTGCTGGTGTTTGACATTTAGGCTGTCTTTCATATAATTTTCTATTTTTGGTTTGGGGGATAAGCTAACCATTGCATTATGGGATAACCAGTTTGCCTCGGTAATATTAAGTCATTAGACCTGTCATTGAACCAAGAGCTTGTGACAATGGTTGAATATGCCTCTAAGTTGCTTTTTGTTGCTGCTGTGTCCATGTGTGTTTATTGCTAACAAACAATATAAAGGGTTCAGACGGTCGGGGTTTTTGAGGAAAACCTTTACTTAAGATTGCAAACACTAACGTCGCTCTCATGCTGTTGCTTACACACACTCGCTCACGCTTGTATATATATTCATACATTCAGTTCAGACCAAAGTATACTCATGGGCATTGAACCCAACCGACATAACTAATCTAGCACAGACTCATGCACTACTGCGGCTGCTTGCACAAACATTGAAAATTCCCTCATGCTCAGCTCTTGTTGTTTGTAAATGTGAAAAATCAGCCTCATATTTGGTTGTAACTCAAGAAAGGATATTAAATGATTTCACTTGTATATCTGAAAACTTGTAGGTTTAAGACTTGTGTCTCAGATGATGGCTGTATACGGTAGAATAAATCTGCAGAGTAGTGTGTTTTGTAAGGACAAACGACTTAATAGCCAATGTTTAGGCTATGGCAGTGGGCGTGTGGTTGTGTGCATGTTTTTTGGTTATGTGAATCTCCCAGGGTGAAAGTTCACAGGGAGTAGAGGAGATGCTGGTGGGAGTGAACTTTTCACCACTGGGGGCATTAACCCCATCTCTTGATTAGCTGCAAAAATCTCCACAGACACCAGTGCTGTGTTGGAGGCTAAAGGAGGCAATAGTTGACTACTTTAAAATCCAGCTCCCCCCAAATTTCCTTGATCCCATAATCAGGGGTCAGTGCTGTATTGATTTTCACTACCTACAACATGCAGCTTTGGGTCACAGCTTCGCCGGAGCTTAATTTCTTTTCAGGGTAGTCAAAAGTGGGCAGCAAACCAATAGCTAGACACCTTCAGGCATTTGTTAGACTCCACTACTGATAAAGTCACCCTCTTTTCTTTTCAAGAAAAAAGCCCACCAGGACATTCATGGAAAAATAATGAACTCTTGTGCTCCAGTTGTTTGTTTTTCTGGGTCTTTTTTTATGCTCCCAAAGCTCCACACAAATAGGCAGTGAGATAGTTTGGATTTGTTTAAGGAAAGCACAGACATACAGTAAAAATGTCCCCTGCCCCCTGCATTCTATCCCATATTATTTTTAGGCACATTTTGCAGATGATTCATAGCCCCCTTTCTTCCACCACCTTGTCCTCTACTTTGGTTACAACAAATGATTTTCTCCACTCGTAACTTGGAGGGTACACTATGAGCATATGATGCAACATGCATGTTTCCTACTGTGATCAGTTGGTTCTGAGGATTTAAGTTTACAAAGTGATGCCTTCAGGCCCATGCAAAAAAGAACAATGAGACTGAGATTGACATTTGACTATGCCTTACCTTGGAGGACTCTCAGATTGAGATAACTATCAGCAGAAAAGGAAGTGGCTATGATCTGTAGTAATGTTGAAAGCCACAGTGGGGAACAAGTTGTGATACATCTTTCAGCTGTCCTCTTCAAGTTCATATACATTTTGTCTCTCTAAGATACATAAATATGCAGAAGCTGATGCCTGCAGCTTCACTCACCCTGAGCACAAGAACCCCTAACTCCTTTTTTACAGTCCTGACCAGAATTTCAAAAGTTTCCTTCCATCATTCTGTAATGAACTTTGGCAATTGCAGAACATTAATAACATAATAATATGCCCAGGGGCAGATTTACTGGTTTGGAGGCTCTAAGCAAATATAGTTTTGGGGGCCTTACCAGTCCAAATTCTAACACTTTTCTATATCTTAGTTTTAAAAATCAGGCTTGTTGTAAAAATACATTCTGGACTGCTTAATAGAAGAGCAATGCAAAAGTCCAGACTCTATCTTGAATGTATGTTAATCTGTGAGAGTATTTTTATCCACCCATTTTCATTAATTGCTTAATCCTTAGCTGGGTCATGGCATCCCAGAGCCTATCCTGGATTTACTGGATCCCACCGCATGAAAAACAAGTCCATATGTAATACAATTACGTACTCAGTAATTTATGAAATAAGAATTTAAGAACCTGTTACATATTTTTAATGTTACTGTCATGGGTACTTCTTTCCTGGGTGGGAGCAGTGTGTAGTTTTTCCTTGTTAAGAAGCTGAGAGAAAAGAAAAGTAAATGGCTTTTTTTCCGAATCATGATCAAATCACTGACTCTGTGTGCATTTTTCACCCACACAAGGAAAATTTATACATGCCATGCACCACAAATACAAGACAACCCAGTCAATCTAGCTTCTCATTTCCAAGTGTTTTCTTGTTTTCTCTCTCTCTCTCTCGCTCTCTCTCTCTCTCTATATATATATATATATATATATATATATATATATATATATATATACACACGTGTGTGTGTGTGTGTGTGTGTGTGTGTGTGTGTGTGTGTGTATATGACAGTTTCCTTTACTGTTGATTGTCTCTGACTTGAGGTACTATAACTGACCATGCCAGACCAGGCTAACAGTCAGTCAGTAGCCACTAGCCACTTCAGCCCTACCAGCTTTCAACAGGTATGCAGTGATAATGTTAATAGTACCAAGGGGTGCGTCATGCTAAAGGCAAACAGCATGTTCTACAGAATCCAGAATGTGATATGAAGAAATAATCTAAATAATCTAGATATGTAGATTAATGGTAGATTAATGGTGACAAGACTTTAACAGTAACCTAAAACATCACGCATGTTACATTAAAAACCTTGAAATGCATCCATAACTCTTTAGAGCTTTAGTCCTTAGTCCATTTATCATTGGTGAACATAACATTATGCTATCTTGCGTCATTGTCAAGTCAGTTGGACGTTGCTGCTGTTAAAACTGTTTGTGTGAGTATAAATTTTCTAACATGTTTAAATCTAGCTATGTTTTCATTTGCATGCACATAGCAGGAGAGGATGTCTGATAATTGAAATAAAATTAAAACGTGGATAATTTACTTTTACTGTTAATAAGGGATTGTGTCTTTAAACCTGTCATCGGTCTTTAACCAATTTGTTCTGCCTATATTTGTGTGTTCTCTGTACGTAACTGACTATCCCAGACCAGGTTAACAATCGACCAACAGTCACTTTGGCCATTTCAACCTGTAACACACTACATTATTGTGTGTCATATATGTGTCTGAAATTCATTCTGTTACACTAGGAGCTCACTATCTTTGCTGTCTTGTTAGCACTACCTCTGTTCGGGTTGTCTTGGAGTTGCATAGTACTTGTTTTTAGTGACACAACAACACGGAATTGTCCATTACAGCCTAAACTGGGGTGGTAATCTACTGAAAATAATAGCTGTGACAGCAATTTTGGTATGTTTCATAAACATAGTTGCATGTTATTGCAACTGAAAACAGCAATTGTGTAGATGAATGTGAATTTGCTCTGAACAAGAAAGTTGTGAAAAATTGGTGCAAGGCTCTGCATCATGTTTAAAAAAAAAAAAACAAAGAAATCAGATCTGGCCTAAACCCATGTTGGTTTTAACAGACAAAGCTGGAACATAAATGTGTCATTAAATGGTGAGCTGCCAGAAGAGGACTTTCAAGACTCCACAGGTTCTTGCAAAGAAAATATACATTATGGATTTTGTTGGTGGGTTAGTGTGCTGTTTTCATCTCATGTAGGATAATCATTTCTCTGTATGAGCATGTATGACAGTGTGTCAGCAGCAGCCTCAAGGCTTTTAACCTAAAGGTAATGGTTTTCACATGTTCATTAAAAAGGTGGTAGATACTTACTGACCACATCACCAATATGGATGAGGTACCTTTGACTTTTGACATTCCATTGGGTCTCGATGTTAATCAAAAAGGTGAAAAGAAAGTGAATGTACATACTACTGACCAGAAGTCACACTTTATGGTTGTTTTGGTTTGCTGTGCTGATTGAAAAAAGCTGCTGCTGATGGTGATATTTAAATACAAGACAGTCCCTAAAGACACATTTCTGGCTTCTGTTGTTGTGCAGGCAAACCATAAGGGGCGGATGGAGGAACAAATGATGAGTGTTTGGTTGGATAGGTGCTCTGGTAAACATCCTGATGGGTTCTTTAAAATGTGCAAAATGTTTTTGATAATGGATGCACACATCATAGAAAATACCAAAAGAAAATTGCTACTGTAAACACAATTCCCGTCATCATACCGAAGGTAGAATAACAAAGTGGCTACAGCCATTAGACATTTCCATGATGCTGTTGGGAGTCCTGGATGACTGATGATGAACACACCTTCAGTGCTAAAGGGCATATGTATCATGCAACTTTCAGATAAAGTCATCAGTTAAATCAATGAAACCTGGAAGGCCCTCACTGTGGAAACAATCACACCTGTATATAGGAAAGCACACATATCAATAGATGAAGAAAATAATGCAGCTGTTGGCAAAACACCCAGAAATGATACGGAGGGTGATGACGTGCAGAAGGCACCGATGTGCTTCCCACCAGAAATCACTGAACTGTTTATCTGCAATACTGAAGACAAAGATTTCTCCAATTTCATCAGTACTGTTCTGTATGCTGTATATTGATAGTTAAACAGATATGTTTGGGCTGCTTCTTATGTTTAAATTTTTCTAATACTAATGTCAAGGCCTGTATGAACCTCTTATTTCAACCACCGATATACCAGTAATGTTTTATTGTTAGTAAAGGCCTGATAGACGCTGTACACTATAAGATCTTTTTTTAATCATTACCCAGAGGGTGGTTGCAAATATCATTGCATGTGTAGCTGGGCATATTTGTATCCATTCAGTGCATTGTGGCTCTACTGGTAAAATACTTAAGTGAAACTTACACAGATAAATTACATCACAGTGTATGTGCATTTTTAGGGTATATGACTTATAAAGAGCAACTTGTTTGGGAAATACAGTACTGACTGATGTTGAATTTCATTTTAATCAATTAATTTTAATTTATTTACTTCATTACCCCAGTTGAGTGTAAGGCATTTCTGAGATCTGCATGTAAATTAAATGCAGATTTATTTATCCTTTGGGGGATATATTTTAATGTAAAGCTAAGCCCAACAAACTACAAATATTTGCCCTTAAAATGCATTATTATAACCTGAAAAAACCAAAAAGGTAAACTGAATTCAATACTAAGTACCATCTATCTTATCTATAAATGTTTCTCACTAAAGGCTTTTGTGCGGTTGTGTGGAAGCTTGAAAAATGAGAAACTAGACAGATGCTCATATTTCTCTGTGTATTTCTCTATGCCATGAAGGAGTGCAGTTATTGAATTATCATTTTTGGTTTGTAAGAGATTTTTTCTGCCTGCAGTCAGCAAATTGTCCATTAGAATTTAAGGTAATTATATTTTCCTGATACAGGGAGTTCTAGTAAATCTTATAAAGTGTAGTATTTATGTCTTGAAATGCTGATAGTCTTCCAGCAGTAGACTGGGAAAATGTCTCTCACCCTGGTTCGTGACTTTTGCACAGCTGGCCAAAGAACTATGTTTTGTATCTTCACCCACATCCAGGAAGTGGAAAATGTGTGTTTTCCATGCAAGATCCACCAGCATATTTTCACATTCTTAGGGAGACACAGTAAAAGTAGACTTTTGTGTGTATGTGTATGAAAGAAATTGGTGAGAGGAGAGGGAGGGGTGGTTGTTTATATGCATTTTTTTTAACATGTTAATTCTACTTCTTTCTATATCGAGTTTTGTGGCTTCAGAATAGAGCCTAATTTAGGTCAGTACTTTTAGAGATCACTTTTTTTGTCTAACGTGGAATTCAGCTACACACTATTTGGCTCTTCTTGCCAAATACTGTATATTGATAAAAATTATGTCATGCATGAGATAGTTCTTAACAGAGCTTATTTAGAATAACGGGTGATATTTATAAGGCAGCCATTAAACATTTTCCCCAGAGCTCTGCTGTTAGACACTAGTCAATGTGAACATTCATGTTTGCATGAAATGCCTCCTCTGTCTGCCAGCTGTACTGAATGCAGTGGTCTAAATCGAGTGCACCGCAATGCCACCAGTGACGCACCCGCTACTCTTACATAACTTCTAAGGCTGATAATTTGTCCCAGTATTTTTGTTGAACTTTATGTGCAAGACCTTTCTGTCCCCACCCCCACCCCACACACATAGCCCCCCAAAAATTTCTCCCAAATTTTTCCCAGCTGCTCTCTGAAGCTGAAGCTTCTTTCCCACCCTGGGGTCACTGTCCCCCCTTTGGCAACTTGTCCTGGGGTCCAGGACAGTGACTCTGAGTCATCTCACTGTCACGCAAGGATGAGCCCGTCCAGAGAGGAGGACTGAGCCCCCAGATCCACTAAGGACAGTTTGGAAGATTCAAAGTAGAAAGGAGAAACAAGAAAATCTAGTTATTGGTGGTGTTACACTGGAAGTGAACTTGTAGCCTTCTGACTTTGAATTCAAATCCCTGACGTTGAACTGCCTATCCTGTATATTATAAAAAGCCATGCTGATGACTAAATGTCTAAAATAGTAATATTTGCAAGAGGTCTGCTGCTCAATCTGAGCCTGAAGGTGTCTGACAAAGTATTGAGTTTCTGACCATGTTCCAATCAGTTTTTCACATACAGCTTCGCACTTGAGTTGCGTTTCGGTTTGTTTCCCAGTTAGTGAAAATGAATTATTACTACTGTATAAAGTTTTATATTTATTTTTGTTAGAAGAAATTAGTAACATTTCATACACTTGTCGGCCTGCTCTCACTCTCATCTCTGTGTGACAGAGCCTAAATAGCTGGCTGTTCGCAATGGATGAAATAAAATGACAATTTGCAAAGGGAAAACTACTCAAAATGCCAAATGAGTAGAAAATGGCTTTTTTATGAAGACTTTATATCCTAATGTTCAAAAGTTTACTGGTCACATATGGTGTAGGGGTTTTAATCATATTTTGACTTGTGATATCAAGAGAAGTGGCATGTCTTGTCTTCAGAGACACATAGACCATGGATGCAGCCATTCCACAGCAGTTTCTCGCCAGAGACAAATTTTTGTGTCAAAGTAGTTCCTCCCTCCAGGTTAAGTTACTTCTGGCTATTATGAAATCTCAGCTTTTAGGGAAGTGCGTCCAAATTTGAGATCACTGAGATATTAAGCTCTTCCAAATGATTACAGGAAAAGGTTTTACATATCTAGTACAGGAACTACTAAATGTGGGAGCTTGCAATGGTCGTGTTGCAGCTGGAGCACACTATCAGATCCTACTACTCTCTTGGAAAGAAGAGGAGATTGCAGCCCCAAAAAAGCAGTATCTTGTCAGACAAACGTCAGAGATTGTCTGATATTAAAGTGGGGATGACCACTAACACGTGGACAGTGACAGATCTTGTCTGTGCTCAGACTTGGTGCTTTGTTAAGAACAAAGTTGTTTGGGTCACTCATCAAGGATCAAATATCATTGCTGCACTCACGCCAACACTTGATAAAACCAGTAAAGCCTGTGGGCCTATTCAGCTTGCTGGTAGCTATAGCTTTTTCAGAATTGTTAGATTTATTTTTTAAAAAACGGTTTTTCTTAAGACATTGCAATTTCTGCCTATAAACTTAAGCAGACAGCAGCCAAACTATGCCACATAAAACTGAGTCTGATCAAAGGCATCTCCGTGTATGCATGTGTTTTTTCGCTCTGAGAGGAGAGTGACTGATTTCAGGTTCAGGATTCACCTTGCAGGCTTGATCAGGTCACGTTTCAAGGTCTCAGGTATGGGTTGGGTACAGGTTTCAGTTTTATGCCCATGCAGACCTCTAATCTGTGTGGGTCTGGGTGAAGAGTTTACAGTTACTAGTATGTGAATGTGAGTTCAGCAGCAACTGTTTGACCTTGTTAGGATAAGCCAGCAGCATTACTGAGATTGCCTCCTGTTTCCCTCCCTGACTTTACTGCTGTTTTCATTACAAGATTGTGGTATGAGTTGTAGAGCCGGTTAATGTTACGACCTCTCTGGGAATGTCACAACTTGTAACTCAGGGATGCTGGGACAAGGAAGTGGGAAGGGGGGGTTGTGATTGTGGAAGGGAGGTGCTCTGGGCGATGATGCCTGACAAGAGCAAAATATATACTGTTATCTAGAGTCCATGGAGTAGGAAAGTTGAGCCACACAGCTAGCTAACACGTGGAGGTTTTGTCATGGCAACCTACAAAAAATTGGTATTTCCTGCGCTCGGTCTGTCCTTCAACAGTTTCCGGCATTTTTGTCCAGTCAGGATGCAATTTAAAAAGGGGACTGGAATCATGCAATCACTCTGTGCCCTGTGTGCTACTCTGCCGTGTGTTCTCCGAGTTGCCAATTTTTTATTAGCTTTGGCTGTTATTTTCATTCCTCCTTAAATGACCAAAATGGGTGACATCATGGGTTAAATATATCAAGCACTCATCATTCACAGACCCGGGGCAGGCTACAAAGGCCCGTTTCTGGCATGGCGGACGTATGAAAAATTCCACATGTGGATGGACGGAAAATGACTGGTGGGTTCCAGAGAGTAAGGGCTGCTGTTTGTTCCTACAGGACAACAGAGGAGAACCATGCATCATCTTACAAATCTGTAGGTTTGCACAATTCATTGCCTTCCCAATGAGAACTAAGCCTACAGTGCTGTATTGACTACTCTTTGGCTACAACAAAATAATGCCGCATCTCTTCCACTGAATTACAGTGAATGAAACCAAGACTGCCGAGTGCAGAGACAAAACTTGTTTCCACAGTCTCTGTGAAAAACCATGAAGGTCAGTGTTTTCATAAGTTATCAGATAGTAACTAAGGCATTTTATTATATGGGGATGTATGATGAGCCTTTAGTCCACTGGGATCCTTCAGGCTGCATGGATCATTAGGGAATCCTAATTTGTCTCAAGAAAAGGAGATCAGTCATTCCTGTCTCTCTTCTGTGTGATAGTGACCTTCAGTTTACTCCAGATCTGTCCTACCCCTCTCTCAGCAGTTCACGCAGTGGTCATTTTTAATGTCCTAATGTACGAAACAGATGGGTGACTTTTGCAAAGCGATTTAGTCACTCCTATTAGTAACAAGGATGAGTGAACAACAGCTTGTCATGCCAAAAGGAGACCTGCTGGAGGTGACTTTGGCCATGATTGCCTCTTTTTTTTCTAAAAGGGTCTAAGGAACAGAGGAGCATATGCAGTTGTGTGTGCTTTCAGGTTTTTTGTTGCACTGGCAGCAAATCACCACAATTCAGTTAAATTTGTTTTAGTTCTATTATCTATTTATATTGCACCCTTTCAGATGAGACTGTTCTTAATGTAAGGGTTTGCAATATGGAAGACCACTAAGAAGTAGCCAAGAGGGCTGTAGTTTTTTTCTGTCTGTACACCCTTTTTGTGTACTAAGAATTAAAGGAACTAGGTTATTCTGTTTTTAATGTTGGTTGTAAGATTTGCCACCTGTGTGGGGGTTAAGGTGCCGCTCAGTCAGGAGACAATGTAATTCCAAACAGCTCTGGCACAAATTGACAAGATGGTCGAATACTTAGCTGCCAAGGCTGAATGAAGGGGGTGGTTGGGGGCCACAGGCATGGTGTTGGGGGATTTCACAAGGTGGGGGTCAGAACCTGCAGAGAGCAGGTTTTAGTCAAGGAATAATGAGTCAGGTAGTTGGACACACTACAGCACCGCACACCACATCCCACTGTTGATATTTATTTATTACAGTTGCTTAGCAGAAAGTTTCATCTCTGGAGACCTACCCAGCTGACACATTTATAAAGGAGGACAATTCAGCAGGCCCACACCGTCTTGTTCAAATACAGTACTGCTTATGAGACATACCACAATAGCTTTTTTTGCTTCATAGACCTTCTTTTTTATTTTTTAACATGAACACAATACCTACACTTGTTCAGATCTGTTTCTCCTGAATAATAAAAGGTAGATAAAAATGTTTTTGGAAAGGAACATACTCTATCTTGTATGTGCTGTTTAGTTCTTTCAGTGGAAAGCATTTAGTATCTGTGGTGTGCTCCCCCAGTAAAGTATTTTCTTGGCCTGGGTATTGTGGGGTAACATCACTCACCACGGCACGAGTCCAGGTGCTTCATCAGGACAAAGGCCCGTTGGAACATGAAGAGGGGCACCGCAACCATTTCCACAAACAGGGCTCAGGGGTCCACACGCCTCAGAGCACACGCCTGCACAACAGCACCTAACCGAGACCCTCCAGAGGAGATCTGTCCTAGATTTCCACTACATAGATCCACCATGTAGCAATTAAGCATCGAAAAGCAAAGGATTGTTGCCGCAGTGTACAGATTCTGCCTTTATGTAGTTTAGAGCTTGTGCTAATTTGACGCCATAATAATTATAGACTTTAAAGTGTGTTTAAAAAACAGTGAATAGTAACAGAAAGCCCATTGTCTGCCTTGCGGTGCTGTCGCTTTTCTGATTTCTCTTTTCATAACAATTCCTCAGAATGGACTTGTTTAGCACTGGATGTGTGCAGATGTTGTTCCACACTAGGGGGCAAATCCACTGTGAGCACTGGCAGATGGTCTGGCTTTGATTAAGGGAAATTTGGCCTCTCGAGGCACCAGTACTAATTTGCTTTTCAAATATATCTGGCATCATAACCTCTGACACCTGGCTGGTTGCTGCCATGGCACACTGGTCATTCTGCTTTTCCATTTGTGTGTATTCAGGTCTTTTCCATTTCTTTGGTCTCCAGTTAAAAATTCAAAGTGCCATAGTATTGGCCTCAATTTCTTTTGTAAATAAAACCTTTACGTTACAGTGCACAGCAATAGCAATGCACTGTTCTGTTTGTCTCACTATACACACAAATAAAATGTGTGCTCTACTTTATTGTGTTTTACTGACTAATGAAAAAGAACCAGTATAAAATTGATTAATGCAAATTCATTTTAATTTGCCTATGGTAAATAAAACTAGAAGAAAGCATTAATAAACCCATAATTTTCTATGAGTGTTTTTTGCAAGCTGACACCTTACTACTTCCTCCCCCAGCTGTCACAGATGTCTGAAGCACCTCTGTTTACTGTAGCCAGGCGCTGTGTAGTGGCATACCAGCAAAATTAAACTTGCCTAAAAATGGATCTGCCTGGGGTGAGACTCCCGCGGAAGCTTTTTGATTTAGGGTTCACCTTTAACTCCTACTATTCATCAGGGACTGTTGCGCAGAGCTGACCTCTGCAGTGTAAGGTCAAAGGTCATCATAAAGTAAATTAAAACTCCTTGTGGTTCCACCCATTCTGCATGTATGCCACCTCAGTGGTGGTGAAGATTTTTTTCTGAAGGAGGGAAATTGCTGTTCAATTAGTCTGTTGTTTTATTTTAGGGGTTAAGCAGTCAGTTTGTTTGGTTGGAAAATTCTGCAAAGCTACTCGATGATCAAAATTCTTTATATAGTAAAATCCATTATTTTTAAAATATTGAAAAGCTCAATTTCATCTCTTTAATTATAATCTCTGAGATTATGGTGCCTGTTTGGTTCTTATCAAGAATTAAACTGGATCAGTCAGATGGATTTAGTGGTTTTAACAGCTATTTTCCTTTGTTTTTAAAAAGCTAATTGGACACAGATTTCTGTTAAGAAGCTGTTATGAAAGCTGTACAAGTTTGTGGCACAACAGTCCTGCTAATGCATTACAGGCATCGCTCTCTCTTCCTTTTTGTGTGTGTTGAGTGTGTGTCCTATAATGGAAGCCAGGTGCTTTGGGGACCAAGGAACGTTTCCCATGGATTTTTATGGCTTTCTGAAACTGAACAGATTCTGTTTTGACAGACTGCAGAGTGGCATTGCAGTGCTACATTGCGAAAAGTGAACATAGCGTAAGCAAAATATTCACCGTGAGGGGCTGTGTTTGAGACATTTATTCATTATCTTTTCTCTTTTGTACCCCATTACATCAGATGCCCCCTTTCCATACAGAATTCATGAATCCATAGCAGATTGTTTTGAATTAAAGCAGCTTTTCACATTACTAATGCTTGGTCAGATGTATTTCGGATGGAGTACGGAAAGCATGTTTCTCCATGTGCGCAAATAGATAAACAGTATCTGTATCTGTAACAGGGAGTATTGTGGTTACATATCTGGTGTAGACTGAACTGCATTTTTATTATTAGTTAATAGGCTGGACCTACAGTATTTGGTTCACTCCACAGCTGGATATTTTACTGGAGTAATTCAGGCTAATGTCCTTACTTGAGAGCACTGCATCAATACCAGGTAACTCACCTTGAACTGGTAACCTTCCAGTTTGAAGTATCTTCAACAGCAACCTTTGTCCTTTAACCTAAGGCTTATTGGTTCTTTTCTCATGAAGTACCATACTGTATGAAATTGTTAGATTTTTTAGATGATATCTAAGTTATTTTAGCTGACTAATAAAGTACACTTTGCATTATAGGTTTGGTTTCAAATTAGAATATATAGGAAGACAAAGTTTTTATTTACTGACCCTTACTTTGTACCTGCATAATTTTGTTTTGGTCTTGCCTCGTTGTCATTGCTGTCAAAATATATGAAAAATACATATATAAATTTATGGCTTTAAGGTAGAGGTAATTATTGTGGAGTTTGACATTTGGTAAGCTCTCCTAATCACTGCTGAAAGTGGTAAAGCACATCACCAACAAGCTGCCCAATGTCTAACAGGCATATTCAGCCCATGTGCTTATTCTGGCAAACAAATGGAAATCTGTTGTTGGGAGATTTAAAGCCACAGACAAGCTTTTAGAAAAGGGTGAATCAAAAACAATTCCCAGGCCTTGGATACATTAGCCTGGGAAAAGCGGCACTTCAGACGCCAGAGGTTAGTCCCTGAGACCTCCCATGCAACCCCAGTGTCCAATCCAACCGTAGCGTCCGGTGACTCTTCGTTCAGGAAGTGCCCACTGCACGAAGCGGCTTGCATTCCTTTCCAACTGCCGCATGAAAGAGTCTGATCCCCATGCCACTTGAAACACTTATGCTTGCAGCCAGGTCTTGAACTAATATTTAATAACTGAACAAGGTCTGTTGTGACCATTTTCGTTTAATCCACAGATTAAACTTGAGGAACAGTCTTTAGTAATTTGCAGTTAAAAAGTCCTTTTTTTTCTAAGAAAGAGATAAGCACTTGTCTAAGTGGCCAAAACAAACGAGGTTGGTCCCATGTGGTGTCATGCTTCCTCAGAGCTCATTTTCCATGCATTCTCAGGCTGTCCAACACCAGAGCAAAGGCTTTTATCAAGATCTTCTTCCATGTTATGATCAACAGTGGTTTAAATACTAAATAAATGTGTAAGCAAAACTGGAATCCCCTCAAGGTTTTATCACAGATGTGTCGCTGTTGCGTGAGAGAAGGTTAACTACATCATTACAGTTTTCTGATGCCCTGCTGATGTAGTTTCTTCTGTTGCTGAAGCCCTGTCTACTAGGGTCCCAGTCACAATGTGTCTTGCTCCCAGGCACATCTTGCTCAGATGCGTGAGATTCCCAAATTAACCACTGACAATGTGGTTCATACAGGTCTCCCTTTGAAACATGGCATTTAATGGTTCAAGGCACTGAAACAGTGTTTTCTAGACACTGCCATCATTCCTTGCAACATGTGGCCGTGATGCTGAAATACTCTCCCGAGGCAGGGAAGCAGCTAGAGCTAAGAGGCATAAACATGTGATACACAGCCCCAGCCTTGCCACAAAACTGGCTCAAGTGAAGTCAGCAACAGTTTTGGAGAAATTAACTACTATAAATGTTGGCCATGCACAGTCTGTTCAGCTGAGGTCGATAATGAATTGTGTTTTTCAGCATTGTAATAACACTATTAAATGTGACTTATGGTACAGTAGTACAGTCTGTAGAGCAGTTAATGCATAACACCTGGGCTGTCCAATCAAACATATCTTCAGTCTGTGAGGAATTTCCATGTTCTTCCCAGGTTTGTGTGGGTTTCCTCTGGGTGTTCCTGTTTCTTCCAACAGTCAAAAGCCATGTATTTTATGTGAGTTGGCGGCTCTAAGTGTTTGTATGTGTGAGTAAGTGATGTGTGTAACTGGCCTGTGATAGATTGGATTCCAGCCTATGCTTCAGACCACCATGTCCCTATCCTGAACAAGCAGTTATTGACATTGAATAAGTAAATGTGAACTTAAATTAAGCTGTAGCTTTTCAGCCAGACTGTAGCCCAATGTTTACACATGTGCCACATTAACACAAATACAGTACAGGTATCCTCTGAGATATGAGTCTTTGACTAACAAGTTTCTGTGTATAGAGAAAGTACAGGTGTCCCCTTACTTACCAGTGTAATGCATTCCCAGAAATCAGCTTGTAAGGTGAAATGTCGTAAGTTCCCATTCTAATTACCATTATGGTACAAATGGCTCCAGTTGCTCATAAACTTGAAAAATCAGGCTTGGTATAATGTGTTAAATAATTTCATTCATATGCACAAAAAATTGTAAGTCAAAGATTTGTATCTTGACAGGTACCTGTATTTGGTTTTTGAAAAGAAAAGTTGAGTAAATATAAGTTCAATATGATAATGTCATTTGAAATAGCAATGTAAATATTGTAATAACAAATGTGAAGAAAAATAAACTAAATATTTAAATTTAAATAGTCAATAGATGTATTCAAGAATTAGAAAAATTTTAGCACTTACTTAGTGTTACCAGTTTTCCCCTTATACAGAGCACATGTCTGACCCACCGGATCTGTGCCCTGTGTGTGTGTGTGTGTGGGGGGGGGGGGGGGGGGGGGGTTCAGAGAGCTAATGCATTGTCCACTGCACTATACAGAATAATTTCTTTGAAACTTAAATAGACTGCATTTGTCTTAAAATGAATCCNAATTGGTCTCTGCTGTGTGTGAGGCTGTTTGTTGCCCTCATATACAAGGCAGCACATCCCTGCACTTGAAGTGCCCCAAATAGGGTGGGAGGGCCACAGGACACTGGGGCAGATGCATTTTTCTGTCCTTGTGACATCCTGGCCAAATGGACCTCCAAGCAAAATGCACACCCTCTTGTCTTCAGATTCCCAAGGCAGAGGAAATTTTTAGCTATGACCTCTGACCTCTGACATGTAAACAGAAGAGCACAATCCCTGCAAGACAGATCCTCTTTACACACTAGCAGTTTTCCATTCAGTGTCTTACAAATTTTCCCACTCTATTGGCCACTCACACTCTTTTCCTTGAGCTGAAAAGTTGTGTGGATTGTTCATCTACTTTTAGGACCACAACCTGTAAGGTGCTGCAAACATACAACCTCTGTGTGTGTGTGTGTGTGTGTGTGTGTGTGTGTGTGTGTGGGGTAATCACCTTCGTGACAAATCTTTCATTAATACACAATGTGAGTCAGGATTCAGACCACACTGTGTCTCACTGCATGAAACCAAATTTGTCTTGGTCTAAGAAAACTGTAACAGGGGCCCTTCCCCAGCAAAATAATTCATTTTTTAAACAAGCAAAAAAGATATTTGACCCATTTGGTTAATTAAATCTATCAATGGTCGCTGTGTTATTAATTTAGGGGGAAAATTACAAAATATAATTACTGAAACTTCTAATATTGAAATAATGCATAAAGTTTAACACCAATCCAGTACTTGAAGTGTTCCAACACTCAGTAGTATACAGGAGTAGCACTTAAACATTTTACTCTTTTCAGTACTGTCACTTCTTATAAGATCCTGGTACTCTTTTCTGCCCCCAGACAACCAGATTCTTTGGCTGAGCTTCTGTCCAAGCAAAAGACTGCTGTGTTACATGGCTGTTGTTCATAAGAGACTCCTAGTATATTTCATTACCCAGGATACACTAAGTTATGCTGCAGGTCAGCTCATGTCCTGCTTTCCTACCATTTACTCAAAATATGTGTCAATTTATTAGAGAAATATTTATCTACTGTACCTCCTACACATTTATTCTCTGCAGAAATTCACATTTTAATGCTTAGCTTGCTGATAATGACTGATACACAAGCCAGTGAGGGGAATACCTTCACATATTGCTTTCATTATAAGCACTGGACCAAACCAAAGATGGAATCCTCAGCTAATGTGTGGTGAAGTTAAAAGCAGATTTTCAGTTTTTAAGCAAGAGTGTGTTTGTGTGTTGTGCAGAAAGTGCACTTTGAAGAGAGATGTGGCCCAGAATTCAGGGACAAGCTGCGATCACAGGAGCCGCAGCCAGCAAATGTTCGCTGTGCTACCCAACATGGAAAATTACACTGCACTTCTGCAGCATCTTTACACAGAAAGTGAACGTGTGTCTTTCTGAAATCATTTTATGACCTGATAGCTGCTGTTCCAGTGCACTTTGAAAACAGTGTTCATTACAGCACTCCTTTGTGCCAACTCAATGCAAAGGTGTTTAAATAGGACAGTATTTTGCCCAGGATTCTGTCATGTGGAACAGCGATAGGGAAGGTACCTGTGTCTGTAGAAGGATATTATGTTCATGTCTACCACAGCAAGAGAGATGAGGAGAACATGCAAATTCCACACACTCCAAACCACACATGAACAACCAAGGTGCTTGAACTTTTTATAAATATACTATATACATACTATATACTAAGTATAATTGTTACCATTATTTTATGCTACAAAGTAACAGCGTTCAATAACACAAATCAAGTACTTGCACAGCTGTTCCAAAGCTACTTTGTCAAGTTACTAACAGGTATTTGCTGATTAGACTTACATACAGTACTTATACAATATTATATTTCTATTAATAGTATTATGCTATTTTATTATTGTTTATTATAAAATGACCTTGTTTATAACAACAATTTTACCATTGCCTGCAGTGAGGATGACAGAGAGAGCGAGAGAGAGAGAGAGGGGGTGTGTGTCTAAGGGGACAGTGAGCGAGCGCGCGCCGGCGCTGTTCACTCCCAACTGTCCGCGGTGGAAAGTTCAAAGAGCCACAGCTGTTGTTCCCCGGCTGGACGTGCCGAACGAACAGATTCTTCTCTCTCTTTCTCTGTCTCACACACACACAACACATGCGCGAGTGCTGCTGGCCAGAACACGTGTGGGCCGGCGTGTGCTGCCACGGAATTCCCGCGCACTGAGGAAAGAGCCGTGGATGTGCGGGAGCCCCGAGTGTCCCGCGCGTTCTGCCCAAGGCGCTCGCTCGTCATGCGCGCGAGCCCAAGATGAGCGCGAGGCGGCGCTCGATGACGCTGCGGCTGAGGCGCGCACTCAGCGAACAGCTGCGGCAGCGGACGTCGCGAGCTTGGGGGCTGCTGTGGAGGAGCGCGCGGGAGCGGAGGCTTTTTGGTGAGTGAAGCTCCGCTGACTACAGGTCCTTCGTTCGAGTCCCGCTTCTGCTACATTACTGCTGAGTCTCCAGTACCGCGGTATAAGTGCCCTGCTGGGAAAGTCGTTTGAGGGTCACACTGACGGCGTGTGACATGAGTGATGTTCGCGCGTGTGTGCTCTTCTCTGTAGCGCTCTTCTGGTTATCCCACTGCCACCCTCGGTGTGAGCGATGCCCACTCGGGGCTGTGTCTGTGCTCTCAATTTTGTGTACCAGTTGGTTGGTGTGGTCGCTTCACGTTCGCTATGAACTTGGGTCCTCTTCTGATGGCCTCGATCAGTCGTGTGACCAAGTTTCTTGGCTGCGAAAAGTTTTCCTACTGCTCAAAATTGTTGCACATCTTTTTGCTTCATTATCCGCCTCCAGAAAAGGTGGCAAAAAGTTATTGTGTTAATTTCTTAATTAAAAGTAACCAGAAAATCTGAATTTATTTCAAACATTGCATTTATTTTGATGGTAATGTCTGTTAAAGGCAACCAGCAGTCATAAGAATATGGCCGTGGGATGTTTAGCGGGCTGCATATGCCCACCTTCTTAAAAACAGGTAGTTCAAAGGCCAGGGACAGAACGGCCGCTGCTGACCGCTGCTGATCGCTGCCAGGTAAACACAGAGCCCAGCAGTGTACAAACTTTCCACAGCCACTGGTCATTTAACACGGCAGAATTACAAATACTCTCCCTCTTTTCACCGTCTGCTGCATCACTACTACAGATGTGTGCGATCCTTCACTGGACCATTAGTGAACGTTTCATTTCTAGTTACTGTGATTTTATGCTGACAGTAAGTTGACCGCAGCGATCCACTGTGTGGTTCGCTAGCAGACTAGATGGTCAGTTACCACGGACGTCCTGCGCAGCTCGTACCACTGTAGTGTCCTAGGCAGTGTCCTTCGTGCTCGTGGCACCTGTAGACCTTTGCTGAGAAAATGAGCAAATTTCAGGAGCACGTTTATAGTGATGTCTCCTCACTTTTGTTTCTCATGTGAACATTTTTTTGTCAGACATGGTTCCTCATATACTTAGATCTTTAAAGGATATAAGTAACGCGCTTAACAGTACAACGGTGTGTTTTTAGTTCACGATTAACAACCATGGTTCGCAGGATTTTAATGTGCAGTATGTAGTCTGCCACTAGGTGGCAGTTAACTCACACTCCAGCTTTACATGTCAAGCTCCAGCCCTGCACTGTTGTGTGTTGAATCCTTCCATAATGCCAGTAGTAAAATTAACGAAATTCTTACATCCCTAGACAGCCAGGTTAGTGTGTATGTGTTTGTCTGTATATATTAATAGATCTTGTCCATCTGTGATTGGTTCTAGTAGTTCACTTACCATCAAACTGTCCTGGGTCCCCAACATTTGACCCAGATTTTGTCAGTCTGGGACTCTTATAGGACTCTTATTGAATAGTGGTGGTTTTCCTGGACCAGGAATTGAATGTGCAGTAATGTTAAAATATTATGCGGTGCAGTGGAAAAAGGTAAACTAAATCACCATTAAAGTGGTGGCATTTAGTACCTAAGTATTATTATTGCTGCCATACAGGCGAAACGCTGCACAGAGTGGCACGCACACCAGTTGGAAAGGAAAAAACTGAATATATATCACCAAACTATATTACCCGTACATTATTTAAGTGTGCAGCACTGTGTCTGTGTCTTTTATAATTTCTTATTAATTTTTCATTTTCATTTGCTCACATATAACAGCTACTGGCTCCTATGATCAAACATCCCAGTGGCGCTGACTATAAACATACATATATCTACGTATACTGTACATCTGCAAAGGTTGTTGCATGTACCATATACCATGCAATCAACACAGGGGTTATAGCAGCAGGTGCTAGGCTGTATCGCTTGTTCAAACCATAATGAATCTGAATTCCTCCAGTAAAATGTCTGTCACCAAAAATAAAAATACTGCAATAATAATAGCAAGTCCTGCTTGCAAAGTTGTTAAACATGCAACAGTGATAATATTTTGAGAACTGCCTTGGCTGGTGTTTTGTGTATCTGTGACTTGTTGTCCAGACATGTGAGCTGCAGCTGTCACTGTGAAACTCCTCATTAGCACTCCAGCTGCACGCCTCTATTGTTTCATCTCCTTGACGTGTTAACCCCATGCTTTCCTCCATGAGCACGTTTTGGGAATGTGATGTGCATCTGGCGGCCGTGTTGAATAACACCGCTAAGCAGCGCTCCTTAAATGGATAGGACTCTTGCATGATCCACAGAAGAAGGGGCAGGATGTAGCTTGCAGGTCTGTTGAGAGTGAATGTTAGGCATGCTGTCTCGGATCAGTGTCCATGCTCAACCCTCACGATGACCAGCAACCTACGCAGCTTGGACAGGGAGAACTCACAGAACAGTACATTGTGTAGCATTTAAGGTTTAGCATGGAAAAATAAGTCAGTTCAGTTGAAAACTCCTTGAAAGCTTGTCAGCAACCTCGTGTAAATGAGCATACTGTCTGGGTTTTCTTCCAGGGGATAACAGGTTTTAGTGAAGGCCCTGTTGAGCAAGTGAGTGCATCCCTGCACAGCTCCAGAACTGTATTCCAAGACCAGTTAGTATGAAGGAGATTGAAACAAGATCCATACTTTCTGTAGATGTCTCTTGATGGTATCAAGGAAAAGCTGGTTAATAATCAGACTAAATTCAGGTGATAAAAGATGAACAGTGGTGATTCATATCTTGCTGGATATATGAAGTTTGGGGGGGTTGGGCTCTGAATATCTGACTCCTGACTGTAGCTATGAGATGGGCATTGGGCTCTGCCGTGGACATACGACACTGTGAGCAAGGGCCAGCCAGCAGTCAGGGTGGCCTGTTGTTCAGAGTAATCCTTAAACCCCATATCCCAGCTGTGTGCTCCCCACGGCACCCATTTCGTCACGCAACAGCATGCCACACACGTTCCCGCAGGCAACCAGAGAATCACAATTCATATTCCCACGCTGGAGCCTCAGTTCATCGCAGGGCAGCTCAGCATCCAGGGCACTTCTGTTCACATGCCAATCAGTGGGCCACCTGATTTTAGTTACTGTCTTCACTTGTCCCAGTTGTAAGCAGAGCTGGGAAGCCTGCTGGATTCCGCCTTGTGGGACCAATGTCCAGCATAACAGCAAAAACAGAACCCAGCCAGAACTCCTGATTTCCTGGGCTCTGGAGAATGAAATAATGCTGTGTGAGGCTGTGACAGCTTAATTTAGTAAAAAGTACACACTTGGCCTCCATTTTAAAATGCCTTTTGTAATCCTGCTATGACAGCGATTCAAAGATATCTATTTTCATAATCACTATAACAAAATGGTCATTTATACTCTACCCACATCTGGAAGGTATGGATTGTCCTCAATTTTCAACAGGGTTATGGACCAACGGCCCGCGTTCATTGGTCATAAGTTGCATCGTACTCAGAATAGAGTATTACTATTTCTAAGTGTGTACTCTGCCATGATTACTTTTGTTCTTTTTGAACATTTGTTGGTTTTTCAACTATTTTGTTTAATTTCTGACTACAACATTATGTATAATCCTTAACATTATTAAATAATTCAATACTGTATTCTTTACCAAAGTTTCTTTTTAAAAAGTACAGTATATTCATCACATGCACAGTGAGATGCAGTTAAGCACAGAGGTAGAGATGGATGCTATGGAGGATAAAATAGCAGTCTTGAGAAGATGTTTACTACTCGTGATCATGCCTGGTTAAATATATATAGTCATCCCTCAACTTGCACGCACTTGATTTACCTATTTTTGCTAGAACACCATTTGATTTTTAATATCATTTGATTTACATGTGAAAAAAAATCAGTAAAAAAATTATCACTACAATTTCTCCCAAATGAGCACAAATGTGTTAAAAAACCCAAAAATTTACACAGATTCCTATGTGCGGTGTTGTGAGTTTATAGGCAAGGTAGGTCCCACACGTGCGTGCATGCGTGTGTGTACACATGCTTGTGTGTATACTGTATGTAGCACAACTCAAACGTGTGTGTAGTGCAGCTGGATCAATGTGCCTCTTGTACTGTTACAAATGTGATAGCATGACTTTAAGGGAGTGAGGCATGGTGGGGGGGGTGTGTCTAACTTGTAGCAGATGTGTGGAGTTAATGAAGAAGTGTGTGCAGCAGTTAATGGAGAGAAGTAAAATGGTGTAATATATGCCTTGGACAAATGGTGTCCAACTGTAGTCCTTATAGTAACCTGAAGGTGCCAGTTCCTGCATTCACTTATTTTCGCACCCTTCCGAAGAGCAGGTGAACTTTAATGTGGGAATTCCCCCAGAGTGATAGTTTTTTCATGGAACTCCCCTGGATTTTCAACCACAGTCTGAGGTATACCAGGAATGGTATCGTGTATGTGTGTTCAGGCTATGCAATGTTCCCCTACATGCTGCACTGCCACAATGCATTTTGCAGTGTTTTACTGATGTTTGGGGGCTTTTAGATGGGCTGGCAAGCATAGTTATTTTTCCTTTAAGAAATAATCGAAAAAGCTGTCTCGATTTACAGGTTTTCCTTTTACACCCCCTTTTCAGGAAACAATTAGATGTGTAAATTGAGGGATGACTGTACTGCATTATGGTACGGGAGATGAGAGGGGCACTTGCGAGGAGTTTTTGGTGTGACTTCAGTTTCGTGAGATGCACAATAAGAGGAACAGTGGCCAAATTACCCAATCAGATCTGCATGTTTGTGTGATATAATAGTCATGAGTCGCAACACACAGTCTCATATGGTGCTCACCTTACGTAGTCATTATGTTATCATGACACACGTTGTGTTTTAATGCATTTAACTAACATTTCTGTAACATTTTTCATCTACAGTATAAGCTGTAAGCACTCAATTATGTCAAAGTATGCTATGATGTTGTTCATGCACTGTACGATACTGTATTTGGCATATTACAAGATGTTCACATGTATATGTTTTAATTAGCAATTAGATGCTTATTCGCTTCCAAAAATGTCTAGAAATCATTATAAATTATTTATTTATACAATTTTTGTTTGTTTGTTTATAGAGCGCATACACAGCACTCCTAGTAACACAGAGGTGCAAGAGAATTTAACATAAAGGCAGCGATTATCATGTTTAGCAGGGGAGCGCATGTAGCATCATCTGTGGGCAAGGTGCTTACTCTGAATTGATGCAGTAAATATTACTCAGCTGTATCCATCCCTCCATTATCATTAATTTCATTAATCTCTTCACCCTAAGTAGTGTTACTGCAGTCAGCAGCCTATCCCAATCACTGGGTGTGACACAAGTCTATCATAGGTTAGTCTCTGTCTCACACACACAATGGAGTATTATGAGCAACCAGTTAACCTGAAACATGTTTTTGGATTGTGGGAGGAAACTGGAGCAACTGGAGGAAACCCATATCCAAACAACCCAGGTACTATGATGCAGCAGTGGTACTTGGTGTGCTACTTTGCCTATTCAACTGTTTAAATGGGTAAATCAGTGTAAGTAACTAAACATTGTACCTCACTTTGGAGAAAAGCATCTGCAAATGCTCAACTGTGAATCTAAAAAGGTGACCAAATCTTCCATAGTTTATTAGAATTATGTTGCAGATCAAATGTTTTTTCTATGTGAAGAATGTTTTACACTTGAGTTAACCACACAGTTGTGGAGGGAAGTTTTGGTGTGGAGTTGATATCTTAATATATACCTCAAGGTGTCAGAGGAGGCCAAATAGCATCAGAGATTGTCTAACTGGCCACGCTGACTGCATGAGATCAGCACCCCTTATGGCTCCAGTTCTTGCTGTGTGTACATTCCTGAGGTGTGTACCTCTGTGTATGCATGTGTTTAGCAGTTACCTAATAAATGAAGTCGTTTTAGCTCTGTCTCAGGAAATGGGTGGGTCTGACTGGGGAGGGGCTTTATAAAGGTTGTGAGGCACTCAGAGTAGTCTTTGTATGGTGGGAGCCAACAGCCAGACCCCCCCAGGCAGAAACACCTGAACTGTGTTTGGACCCATTCACATGAATGTTAGCCATCTGAGCACTACCAAATACCCCACCTTCAATTCCAGTAAGTGGCCAACCCACCCCAAACACACACCGGCAGGCAGCAGGTGGGGCCACCAGCAAGGATGTGGGCTCTATTTAAAGTGTTATGACTTCAGTTGTTCCACACTGCAGGGGGTCAGATCCTCAGACAGCATTTACACTGTCTGTCAGTGGATAAATAGGGCTCTGTTTTAATGGTTGCTCAGGCTAAGTTTGCACCCTGTTAGAAAAACCGTGAGGAGAAACACATGTAAGAGTTAGGCACACATAGATTGTGAAATACAGACTTCACAGTGCATAAGAAGAATGGGGAACGTGCTGCAAGCATATTCACGATGCTGCAAACACCAGCTATGAATTTGGGTGCATTGTGGACATGTTCTGTTTTTGTCCTTGTTTTCACCTGGTTCTCTTGACTGTTTTCGTAGGAAATCATTTTTGGTAAAGGATTTGATCAGAACATGTCAGACAAGGTAGTCATTTGTCAAATTTACAGAACACACAGCCTGACCGCTGGATTCCGCACATTCCTTTCTTCAGTGTAACCATTGAAAATGGTTTCTGAACTAAATGTTGGTCTTTTCTTCATCTTGGAAATGTGATAAATAGTTTCCCAAACTCTGTTAAATGTCAGTGCCAAAATGTTGCTTCCACAGGAGCTCCAGCATCTGTGAACCCTATGGGGCAGAACAACACAATCTTGAAGAGTAAACTTGGCACCTGTGTGGAAGGCCGCGGTGAAGGGAAGGGGCTGGACTAGGCGGGGCTTCTGCCGTGCTGTTTTTGTAGGCCAGCCTCCATCTCTTTCCTCCCCCTACCCCTGCGCTGCTCCCTTGGCTCACAGGAATTTCAGCCGTATTTATACTTCCCTCTAGAGCGAGGAGAGCTCGACAAACACTCTTGCAGACTTTGGTTCCAGCTCAAGCAGGTGGGCAGTGCTTTCGCCCTATTGGTTGTTGGTGGGTCACGTGAACACAGGACAAGGGGTGAAGTGTTGGCACTCCCCCGCCAGCCAGCTCTGTCTCTCTCCCTCTCACACACTTTAGTGGCTCTTGAGCGTTTGTATTTGTTTCCTGTTGGGTTGAGTGGCCAAGAGAGGCATCGTCTTTGGAAGGAGTTGCAATGTTGCAAGAGCTCCCGCGCTCCCCAGGCAGCGAGTGCCTGGGCAGTATGACCCCCGAGACCCAAGACATATACCTGAGAATGGACCACCACAGGAGGCGCTCAGGGTACCGGCTGGGCCGCATCATTGCCAGGCAGCAGATGCTCACAAGGATTGCTCGAGGTACAGAAGTGGAACCGTGAGTGTGTCAGTCTGTGTGTGCTCCTCTGCTTTCTCTAGCGGGAATGAGAGTTGCTCCCTGTCTGTGCTATAATAAAATGTGAGTTATTGTACTGCCCGATATCATGAGGCACATGTGCGTTCTGATTGACCAGATGTTGCTTTCCCTGTTTATACACTGCTTTCAACCATTATGAGCTCACTTTATGACTCGGTCGTGTTTGCCTTCTAGCAAAGCTCCACATATGCCATATACTGCTTTAACCTGTGCTGTGTGGTATTTTTCATATGTTCACTCACAGATGTATTGTACACTATGCTGGTATGGTGGTAGGCTGTGCTGAATGAGGCTGAAGATGGCTTGGATGGTAATCAATCTCAGCAATGTCCCCACATGAGCCATATATATGTATTTAAGCAAAAAACAGCATCGAGTAATAACAGTGTAACCTTTGTAACAGAAACAAGGTAGATAAGATTCTTAAGCAAAATAAATAAAACCAGTTGTTAAAGAATGTCTTCTGAAGTGTATTAGCAACCATAGAACTGTTACCGACGTTCAGAATTTTTGTTAATATTATGGCTTGCCAGTATGTTGCATACCTGTGAGCCAGTTTTGCTACTCTTTGCTAAGAATCCCTTTAGTGAAGGGTACTGTACAGAAATAAACTGGATATACTGTAGTGTATTGTGAAGGTCATATCTGTGCAATGCCCTTCAGTAGAGCGACTGAAACGCTGAGAC
This sequence comes from Arapaima gigas, assembly GCA_900497675.1. NCBI lineage: Eukaryota > Metazoa > Chordata > Actinopteri > Osteoglossiformes > Osteoglossidae > Arapaima > Arapaima gigas. Next base: position 328,523 of record UFQX01000149.1, read on the forward strand.
GCTTTGAAATTAAGGTGCTATAAATGGTGAAATCTGCAATGGCTTGTGAGAATGGAACTGCAGTCAGTGACTCACAGAAAGGCAGCACAAACATGCCTAAGGCTTTGGTCCACATCTTTACCAGATTCTGCACATGGCTTGTTACCATCAAGGGCCATTGGTGTGGTGGTCTTATGAGCATGCCTGTTGACCCACTCATTGGGCTGGCTTCTCCAATTCCTCCTTTGTTTTACCTGAGGGCTGCATTGCCCTTCTCTCCCTTTTCTGTGCATCCAGTGAAAAACACAGACACCCACATACTTACACACAAATTGTGGAAGAATGTCACACACAAGGTATTGTTTGCTGGTGAGATATTCACCAGAAACTCACATAGGCTTTAAAACCATCTATTGTCTCTGAAAGGAGTCAAGCTAAACATCAAAGAGTCTGACCCGTCATCAACCAGAGCATTCTCATGGAGAGATGGAAGAAGATTTGTCACAAGAGACATAGCAATGTGACAGGTGGATGACAGCATTGTCTGTAATAAACCTTTGTAACTGCTTTGTCTGCTCCCCACTTCCTCTTTTGAAAAGTATCGCATTTAATAACACTCTGCCAGATGCCTTTTGAGACGTCAGTACATGTGGTGTTGATTTACAAACCTGGAAGACTCTTGTTCAGCTGGTGAGCATAATATTCAAACACAGGAGTCGGTCTGCTGTCTATTGATATTGTTGTTTTACATAAATCTGTTAATCTGTAAATTGGTTTACATTAATGTGTTAAAATATTAAAATGTCATCAAAATCTGCTGAATAATGGTGTGGTCTACTCTGCGGTCTTCGTGTGACGCAAGATGGTCCATTGTTTGCAACATTTGGATAACATAAATCATACATCTGATGTTTCTTCAGTCCTGTTGATGATCGTTTTCCAGCACTCCACGGGATGCCTCCAGTGTGACCTTCGCTGCTGGAAGGTTGCAAACAGTTGAACAGTTGCTCTTTTCTTTTCAGACTGCAGATCATACATTAACAGCTGTGTTCTGCATACCAGTGGAAATGGTTTAAAAAGGGTCAGTAGTTAAGGAGTTGCCCTCCACAACAGGCATCCAATACTTCTGTTTCAGCAAGTGGCACACTTATCTGAAATTGGTTTAGTAACTGTAGAAATGGGGGGTTGTTGTAACATTCAGCTAAAGGTGAGAGACATAAAGTGCCTGCCAGTTTTTGTTTTTTTTTTTTTTAAATAGACGTTGCTCAAGGAGTTGGCCAAGGAGGTTTGGCATAAATAAAGCTACTGATTGCCTGAACAGCATCCCCACTTCATGGTGGGAGGGGTGGTGCTGTTGGACAGGTGGCTGTCTTTTGCATGTACCCTTGTCTTTACTTCTCACATTTTAATAATGGAGTGAGCAGTTGGTACGACACAAAGCTGCTCCTGTAGCTCATCGCTCGGTGGGTGTGGACCTGGCAAGAGGAGTCAGCAGGCTGGCTGTGTCTGATCATTCTCACCTTCAGCTTCATCCCATTGAGTCCGGGGCCACTGTCACAGCGCACAAACACAATGTCACGTATAACCAGTTCAGCATCTAGACCGTAGCCTCTCTATATATATATTTTAATAGTATATGAGTAACAGTTACTCATAAATACAAAACAGTATAGAATGTAAAATACCCACCAGTATACACTATAAAGTTCAGAATGTCATACCCATCCTTTATCATTAACCATCCAATTATCCTGCACAGGGTCATGACAGTCTGGAGCCTATCCTAGAATCACTGAGTGCTAGGCTGTGAAAGTACGCCCTGCATGCTGGTCCATTTAGCGGTTGGCCACATACACATACTATGGGTAATTTAGAGTGACCAGTTAGGTTGTAGCACAGGTTTTTGGATTGTGGGATGAAACCAGAACACCTGGAGGACATACAGGCAGATGTTGCAAACTCCACACAGACTGAGCTGGATTCACACCCACCCAAAAAAACCAAGCACTGCAGGACAGCAAAACTGCTTGCTGTGCCTCTGTATAACCCTCTGAACAATGTAGTTTACTGTTATTAGCAGTAAAAGTTCACCTTTTTGAAAATTTTTCATTCTTGGTGCCATTGAGATGCTGAGGAGGTATCTGGCTAGTCATGATTCCTGGAAAGGGCTGAGAATATTTTAAATAAAATAATATTTTTCTTTCAGTTTTTTCTGGGGGTTGATGTAAAGAAGAAACCAAGTATCAATAAGGTAAAACTCCACACAAACCTATAATGGCTTTATAAATGTGAATTGTCTTTTGTGGTTACAAAAGCAGAGAGGGCTCAGAGTCAGACTTACTGTTAACATCGGTTAGTAGCTAGCCGCAAGTGGGGCTGTTACCTTGGTGCTGTGTGTTTTAGAGCCATCAATTGTGGCTCTTGGGCTTGCAGCGTTTGCTCAACACACCAACCCTGCCCCCTCCCCCATTCCAGTGTGTCCTTTCCAACCAAGAACAGATGACCACCACTGTGTGAGTGACCCGGTGACTGTTTTCTTTATGGGAGGCTTGCTCTGTTGAAATTTGCCGAATCCTACTGAAACCTGTTGAAACTTGTTAGAAGCCATATGTTATTATAGGCCAGCAATAACACTGCTCTCAATGCTTTCATACCAGGCCTGTGACATGAAACGCAAACATGAATATTGACTTGTAGTGACCGTGGCTGTAAGGTATAGATGAAAATATCCCCTGCCCACACACGTAAACACAGAGGCTAAAGACTGTAGCCAGGATGGCAGAGCTTGACTGACCATTACAGGATTCCCTCCTTGGTTCTTGCTTGTACGTGTATAGTATGGGGTACAATCAGGAGTGGAGTGGAGGCTCCACTGACTGTCATTGTTTCATAGTGAATGAAAGTCAGGAGGCTTCTACTAGAGCCCTTGTGGGGTTTTTTGGGTGGGAGAGGCTACTCAGATGTGGGCAACTGAGGGACAGGGATTGTGTGACACTAGAATGTGTGGACAAATGCCACCTGTGCTGATCAGGTGCTTTGCAAGCTCACTCTCTACCTCCTTCAGGTATCTTGGGGAGTTTCCACTTTCTTCTGCGACGTATATGCAGTGTTTTTAGCTAACAGACGCAACACATGCAGCAACACATTCTCTCCATTTGGACAAAATGTCTGGGATACAGACACATACATGCACTTGCAAACACCTGTTTTTCCCTGTCTTTGTGGAGGTTTCACATTGACGCTTTGTTTAATGCAATAAATGATTCCAAAATACCCCCTAATGAAAGTAGAAACGTTATGAAAGCTGGTAACATGGAAGTTTTTCACTTTGAGTTTTTAAGTTGAACAAACACACAGTTACTCTCTAACATGTCTGCACATTCGCACACTCTTGCTCATTAAAAAACAGTCTTCACTGTATCACACACACACACACAGACACACACACACACACACACACACACACACACACACACACACGAGTCAAAGAGTTATTCATGACTTCATAGGGGAGAAATTTCCTGCTGGATTCCTGATTCCCTTTCCCAGATTCTTTATTGGTGTTTTCTCCACCTCTAAGCCACTTAGGATTTAGGTTATTTTTCTAATCTGCCATAAGAAGAGATTTAGACAGCTTGATCAAATAGGCAGGTTGCATACATATATGTTATAATTAAACATTTTTAAAATCACAAGTAGATTAACCCCTTCACTGCCACGTGTGCCAGATACATCCAGCACAGCAGAAAAATTCCTGACGCCAGTATGGGAAATTCACCTGGAGCAAACACAACCGGTCACGTTATTGTTTGGCCTGAGAAATTTTGTTTTGTGGCATATGATTGGGCTACTACTTGGGTTCAGTATTAGCAAACTATTAAGTATTAAAATTTTAATTTGTATTAATATTAAACGTGAATATTAAAGTGAATATTAAAGCCTGAGACATTGTTGATGTTCACATTATTATTTAAATTTTGAACGAATGGTAGAAAAGCAGTGTGTGAGCTGACTTGCATTGTAACTTTGTCTACCTTGGGTAATGGATTGTAGCTATCATTGTGTTGTGTATAATGGCCATGTACTACAGCAGTCACTTGCTGAGATAGGAGAATCTGATTGTCTGGGGGCAAAAAAGTGCACCAGAAGTGCCACTACGCAAGAAAAAGTCCAAGTACTCCAAAGAGCAAAATTTAGGTGTGCCTGTGTGTACCACTGTGTCCTGGACAACCAGTGATGATAATGCATTTCAGTCTTTCTTTCTTGGGGAAGGGGTGGGTCTCTGTTAAGAAACACTTTGTTTAAATGTCATTGGTGTCTCTTGACTTTCATGCCGTATTGCACCTTTTTGTTGCTGCTGTGGTTCTCCTACTGTACTGGAGGGCTAAGATGCCCCACAAACTGTAGACATGAGATTTAAAGAGTACACGACAGAAGCAGCAAGAGCCAGTTCTTGCATTGCTGTGTTCGTAGTGTTATTGGAGAGAGGGGTCATCAAGACTGACTACTGGTCATTCAGTCCATAGTAAGTACATATTGAGCAGGTACTGCTGTACAAAGCCCTGTGGCGGACCACTAAAGCAAGTTCTTATGGTGCGCATGGCATCCCACAGTGCTGTTTATGTACTTTTGTTTTGTTTTTCAACTTTCTTCTTTTACAACTTTCTTCTTTTAAATAGGCCTGTAGACAAAGTGGTCAGTTAAGCTGAGTTTATGGTTTATGGTTTTTCTGGTATCATCAGTTATATTAGGATATAAAACTGTGAACTAATGTTAAATAGTGGTTGAAGAAGCAAACTGATTCGAGGTTTAAATCCAAGGAGTAGCCATCCTACTGACATATTGTTGAGCACAAGGCTTTTCTTGAATTATCTTGAATTGCTGCGATAAACTGACCGCCATTGGATACTATAAAGATGACACACTTGGGCCTGAGTGAGACGTGCTGTGGCTCATATTTTTGAAATTGGTTACAGTGTCTACCCTGCAGCCTTATCAATTGGCTTTGGCCTGCCCTGCAGTTTCTGCACTTTTTCGAAATGGTGCACTTTCAGCTGGAACATCCACCACGATGAAAAGCACAGCGTCTCTTGCTGTGCTCAGCCAACGGTTTCCATGGGGATCAGAAGAAAAATGTTTAAGTGCATGCTTCCTGATGCTGCATCGTGTCCCAGCTACGTGGGCACTTGGATGGGTCTATTAAACGCTGACAGGCTGTGTCTTTAGTAGTGTGGGTTGTGTTGTGTTGTGTTGTTTTGTTATGCTAAACTACCGTTGCACTAAAAAGTATAGTAGTCTATTCACAACTGCTTGGAATACCATAGTAATAGTGTATTAATGTAGGCAAAAGTAATTGTAGTTGGTCTGTGGAGCAGCATATCCAGTATGATTGTAATATGTTATGCACAGTGTCTGTCTCCTACACTGTCTCTTTACATTTATTCAAATAGCAGATGCTTTATTTCAAAGTGACATATAACTCAGAGTCGGCAAAAGTGCATTTCAAATAGACAATGAGCCTAATACCAACAGAGCTGTTAGGAGATTTGTAGAGAAGCACACCTGACGTCAGCTCACCTGAGCAGTGGTACCCTGTGCAGTGTAATGTCAAGTGGCAGGTACAAGAGTGTGTTCATTAGCCCTGAGGCCAGTGAACAGGTTAGGGTGAGCTTGTGTAGACCAAGCTCAGGGTGGAATGAGGTCAGGTCCCCGTGAGAGGCTGAATGGCAGTGAACTGAAGGTTAGGTCTGCCTACTACTTCCCATCTCCACTCATGAGACCGCACTCTGGCTAGCACAATTCCTTAGAGCCGTGGCCTCTTTAAGGTGAGAGACAGTCCCTTTGGAGAGGAAGCAGATTGCAGCACAGCAGATGAGTTGCTTCTCAGGGATGGATGGACTCTTATTACCTCCTCTATTGTGGGTCAAGTACTTGGTCAGCGCAGCTGAGTTGTTGACCTGCAGAAGGTTGGCGTTGTTCTCTCCCAGTGGGTTATTTCAGACAAGGTGAGGAGAAGAAGATGAAATGCTGTCCACAAGGACCCTAAATGTATGTGCTCTCCCCGCTGCCTTATGATCTCTTGACTGGAATTCGGGATGCTGCTGCTGGATTATCCCATTTGCCTCTTGCAGAGGTGACATTGAGCACATAGGAATTCCATGTAGATCATGGCATTATGAGTTGAAACACAGGAGCTGTGTTTAAAAAAGAAGCAGAGAAGACACTGTAAGCTGCTTTAAATGTGCAGGGCTCCAGAGCAGGCTGGAACATGCGGGCCCCTGTTCAGGGACCATAAGTCACATCTGTGACGCTGGCATCACTCACTCTGCTGCAAAGGCCAGCCAGCTCACAACGATACTACCTGGGGTGAGTCATCCCACATTATAACATCATATGCTCATCTGGACCATTCAAGGCATTGACCCTTAGTACAGCCCAGTTGACACTGAGATAGAGAGCCAGTGGTACGGCTACAGTCAGTTTTCCTCTCCGTTGCACATTCAGAGCAGTGTCACATGGTCAGTGGAGTTGCTGTGAGCTGACCCTCATGTTGGCTAATGATTGATAGTATCTCGACTGCAATGGCAACAGCAAAGTGACATTTTAACAGAAGCAGGAAGGTGCTCTGTCTCTGTCCCCAGGGGATATTCTGCACTGTCACTCTCCGGCTGTGTCCTTCACGTCTCTGAAATGAAAACAGCAATTTGGACAAAGGCACAGTAACATCAGAGTCTTCAAGTGACTGCTTTGTAAATATGCTCTGACCCACTGGGGAAGTAAAGCAGGCCAGCAATGTTATCAAGGGCTTTATAAAGTTCCTGTAACCATGTTGTGTGTGGGCAGTGAGTGTGAGGGAGAGATGTTTTGGATATTTTGACTTCTGTGGTCATGCTGAACAGAACATGTTTCTGCACCGAGGTTGTGCCATTTGGCAAAGGCTGCTGGGTAAAAAGAGAAGCTACTCACAGGCAACTAGAGTCATATAAAGAGAGCCCCACAGGGATGGAATGAGGGGGACAGACATTATTGTCCCATCAGCCTGTAACAGTTTGTGCTGGCTGACGTGCAGACAGTAATAACAAATTATATATCACCAAACTTTGTTATCTTGCAGTTTGTGCCTGTGTTTTTGTGAGAAAGCACATGAGTGTGTTAGTGGAGCATATGAGGCAGCTGAGCTCGTGTGTGTGTGTGTGTGTGTGTGTGTGTGTGTGTGTGTGTGTGTGTGTGTGGTGCGAAAAACCAACAGCGTATTTACATGCGTTCTGCATGTGATGTTACTGTGTTGCATATAACCTCACTACTTCCATTTCTCCAAGCCGTGTTAGAGACCAAATTTAAATTTCCAAAATAATAAGTAGCCTTTCTGGAGTTTAATGAACTTGACTATGCAAAAATCTCACTTAGTGAGTAGTACCTGTGTGCCAAATTTCAAACCATGCGCAAAGAACAGAGACTGACCTTTATAGTTATAGAGGTGACTGTACAGACAGTCTATTTTAAAAGTGCTATGTAATAGTGAGTGACTGATTTTTAATGAGCTAAAAAACATTTTGATCAGTATACCTTTGTCTTGGGAATATGTTCTGATCAGTATGACACGCAATGACAGAACTTTGTCTGCTGAGCTATAGGTCATTTTATTGACTCTCTGGGTCCCTCTGCTGGAGGGAAAGTGTTGGTTCTGTTTACGTCTCACCAAGATTCTTTTCATTCTCATCTGCAGAGCAGGGCTAGAGAGTGAAAATGTCACATAGCTGTATATGAATAACAGCATCCTTCAGCACACTTAACAGGATTTTGGCTTAAGATAGCAGGACACTTGTCTTTTATAAGAGCCGTTTCTACTACTGTCCCCAATTCATGTATAGCACGTTACAGTAAAGACAAACTGTACATTAGCTGTATTGTTTTAAAATGCAAGTAAATGTGTACCACACAATAATGATTTTCTCAAATGATAGAGCATGCTTTGTGATTTTATTACTTACAATGTCTTTTTTTTCTATTTGTGGCTTTTAAGTGAAACGTTGTGGGTCTGTGGATAGAACATTCATTTTCCCATAAGAAATATTGGTATGTGACCCTTGTGGTAGGAACACAGAGTAGATTAGGCCTTCTAAGTGGAAGAAACATGCATTTATTTTGGGCACACCTGACTTGAGTGGGGGGGACCACAGCTCTGACCACTTCCCATGCTGCAGCCCACTTGAATGAACAGCGGAGCAGGAGAGTGACATCCTAGGAGGAGATCCCAGGTAGGTCCACGTTTCTTCTCCCAAACACAGTAAATTACAACCAACATGTCTCAGGGGAGAGCTTTGCATTTTTACTGTCCCAGCTGGGGCTGTCTACTGCTCCTGTGGCTCTGTGTCCTGGCTCCTCCCTGAACAACACCACAGGATGCTGTAAAAGTGAACAGAAAGCTGGGTGGTGGTGAATCGTTTTCTCTGTTCTCCTGTTACACAGTGACACACCACGTCAACCTGTTATATCTGTGCAGTTTCACATGCAACCCAATAAAAACGTTCAGTTTGAACTGGCCTAGTTTGCTTCTGATTACTTGCAGTTCACTGGTGTAAAATCTGTGTGTGAGTGGTGGGTGTTGGGGGTGAGGTTATGTACAGTACATTGTCATGAAGAGGCGGCTCTCAGAGAATGTGCACATTCCTGGTGAATAAGGAGCCCGAACTGCAGTGAAGTGGATGAACTGAGGGTACTGTACACAGCCCAGCTGCACTTTAGCTCTTACTGCATCGTAGGAGGAGAGCGAGAGGGAGAGGGAGGTGACTGAGCATGCAGGCACTGCTGAGAGAACCCAGACTGGAGTCTAGAAATGAGAAGTGCTGTGAGAGCAACAGATACACATGAGAGTGAGGGATAGATGGAGAGAGAGCAGACAGTGAGGGCAAAAGTGGGGGAGACTACAGAGCCAAATAAAGGTACCAAGTGATAGAGTAAGGAGAGAGAGAAAGAGAGAGTCTCTCATACTGATGTAAGGAAGGTGAGAGCCAGATAACAGGAGAAGAGAGAGGAACAGGGAGCAGCAGGGAGGAGAGAGGGAGCGGCAACACTGTTGGCTTAACAGAGCTTCAGCTCCAGCACAACGCTTTCTGAAGACGCTGGCAAACGACGTGAGAAACACCTCAGCACACACACCGTACAGCACTGATGCCCAGAGGTACAGTAAACACTGTCGCTGTCTTTACAAATGGCCAGTCTGTCACTTGGTGTAGCTTTAGAGCAGCATTATTTAGCTGAAGATGGACTTGCTCTGAAAAATGTGCCTACTCGTAATGATTGTGAACTAGGGGTCGCTCGACTCGTCGTAGCATTGCTGTATCCAGCTCCAGATGTTGTGCCAGGATCTCTCGTAATCCCCTGCTGATGATTTCATGTCTTTAGATGGGAGGAATAATGAGTCGTATCCCCCTCCCAGCACTATGGCCCTCAGAGCTTCAGAGATTGGTTGGAGAAGCAGCTAAGGAGACAACAGTGAGATGTGCTTACACTAAAAAGGAAATAGCTGTCTCCCAAAAGCCCAAGCTGATGTGTCCAAAAGCTGGAGCTGACACATGCCTCCAAGATGGATGTCAAAACACTATAACATGTGTGGGAAAATGGCTGGTTTCCAGGGTCTGGAAGTGTTTATCTGGTGCACGGCGGCTTACAGGGGCCAGGGGGGTTGTATGCATTACGCTGAGAGCCCTGCTGATTGATTCCAGTACTGGAGAGCCTCTGGCCATGGGACAGCGCTCACAGAGATGGTGGGGGTGGCTGGCAGGGGGCAGGAGGTTGTAGGCTTCCTTGCTGCTGCAAGTACAGATGGAGTCCCTCTCACTGGAGGCAGGGGGTCAGCGTGCAGGGGTGGCTGACATTTGCCTGTGGAGGACATGGAGGTACGTGATTGTATATGCATCACTGTGGTTGGAGCGTCAGCAAGTGTGGAAGGCACCTGTAAGCAGGAGCTCTGCCTCCTAGGGCACACTCACTGATGTGGCAGTCTGAGCTTCCTGGCATATCCCCAGGTGACACTGGCAAGTATGACCGCTATGGCAAGAAATAATGAAGCTGACAGACTCCCTGGAAGCCAACACAAAGGAATCCCAGCTAGTTCTGAACCCTGCACCCTCCACACGTCAGCTGCTCCACATCACCTCGCACTCCGAGAAAATCAGCTCTGTTTAGGAAACCATCTAATTGCGAGTTCTATGAGCGTCAGCTTTCCACGAGGGTGGGGAGTGTGTACAGATCCCAGGAGTGGAAAGTGCGGGAATGGGCAGGAGGTGCAATTTCACTATCTGGCAAACACTGCTGGATCATACTAGCTACCACTTTATTACAGCATGTTGTTTAGAACTGAGGGTTAGGGTTAGGGCTACAGTTAGGACAATCCAAGCGTTGTGCTCCTCTAAACACTGCTAAAGGGATTTTCCACTGCTGCAGTTATCTAAATATTGTGCTTTTTTTGGAATATGCCATGTGAACCATGTTGCTCTAACCTTAGACATCCTCAGCTGGCTAACATCCATTAGTGTCAGTAAGGACAGTTTAAATTTTTACTGCAGTCCTTTAAGATGTTAAAGATTTCTATAGCCTTTTTTTCTATAGTTGTAATATCTCCAAAAATATGCATTCCCCCAACACAGTGAGGGCTTATAAACACTTGGGACCTTTTTGTTATCTTAAATGTAGGAGTCATGATGTCTTAGCCTTAGCAAATTACACAGTTTTAAGGCTCCCCCTTTGGGGAAGAGGAACACAGACTTTTACTCCATTCCACTCCTTGCAACAGCCATCAGTCAACGTGGCACACTTTAAGGCGATCACTGTTTGTTCAAATCTGTCAACTGCAAGGATCCAGTTGACCATAGGTCTTGTTCTGGGTGGCAAGACTTAGAGAACCTTGGTCATCTCCAGCCAACAAGGAAACACAGTCCAGTTTGTGACACCTCAGTCTCCTTGACTCAGATGGTTAGTGTAGCACAGCAGAGCTAGGAAACTGTTTACGAGCGTGTCACTGCTTTTACTGAAAGAGAATCAATTGTGCTGGATGATACTCATTTGTGTGAGTGATTACTTTGGACAATGTTGTGAGTAATGCCTGTATAAGAGCTGATAAGACAGAGTGGGGCAACACTGAAGAGCTGGCTGTGCAGCGATATCTACTGAGTTCATTAGCCATGTTGCTTGTTTCTTGTTTGGGGCCTGTAACCATAGCATCTGATGCCCTTTTGCTAACAGTAACCATGGTGTGTTGCATCTGTTTGAAGGCAGAAACAACTTTGTAGGGTGTGTTCCAAATGGCTACGAACTCTGCTGCATATTTTACAGTCTTGTTAGATTGCAAGCTACATAAGGAAGACAAGAGAACTGTCAAAGACATCAAGATATCTACATTTGCATGTAGAGCAAAGCAGACATTGCACATCCATTTTGCGCACACATTGTCCCGCTCTCACATGCTCCCACAGAATCTAACATAACAATCTTTTTTATTCACCTGCAAAGAACTTGAAAGGAGCACAGTAATTCAGGCCTTATCAGCTGGGTTGTGCTTTTAAAGTTTCAGGGACATGCTTCCTGTGTTATCAACACCCACCTGCTGGAAGCCATGGAAAGATGTTGTTTGCTAGCAGGAGAAATGTGGTATGAACTAAGAATTCAGCTTTTGTAGACAGTAATACCTATGTTTGTGTGCAGGTTGTAATATTGCCTTCCTGGACAGTTTATTACTTCCTGGATTTAGAGGATAAGCTATATTTCTTTACACAAATAAGAACAGCTGTCAGCTTTCAGAAAAAAGAGGTTAGAAGGAGGAGTAGTAACATCCTCACCAACACAAAATTGGGACAATAAAGAGAAAACAGGTTCACAGTTCACAGTTTCAGCATGTCCCTGTATTAAACCAATTAAGGCTGCCAGTTGAAAGCACTGTGTTGAGCAGAAAGAGCACTAAGTAGGAGAAGAAAAGCACACTGCACATTATGCTCTTTTGGTGATTAGCTGAGGCTTTCATTCAAGCTGTTTTGCAAAGAGTATAATTGGAAGTTTTTATTGATGCTGTCTAAGTATTATACTTTCAACAGGATTACACTGGTAAAACTTTCAATCTGCTGGCATTGGACGCAACCTGTTTGATGATGAGTCCAGGTCTCCATGCACAGTTCATTAATCCATCCATCCATTTTCCTTATCACTCTGGACAATTTAGAGTGACCAGTTACCTTGATATGCATGTCTTTGGACTTTGGGCAGAAACTGAAGCACCTGGAGGAAAAAATGCAAGCATGTGAAGTCCACGCAAATTGAGCTGAATTAAAACGGACACCTGAACAGCACAGACACCGTGAGGAAGCAGTGCTACTCTCTATGTCACCATCCACAATTCAGTTTATTTTTATAAAGCACTCTTCTCATCAGAGTGATGCATTGTGCAGAAAGTTTGAGCATTAGAGATACAGAAGTGTTTAAAAAAGACAAAAATCAATTTTCCAACAGTATGTAAGTAAACTAATTGACTAGTGAGGAGCGAGGGAAAAAAAATACGTGCAACCTAAAGAGCGAAGGGCAAACCAATATCTGGGATTCCAAGTATCAGTATTTGGAACTGATGACACATATGAACTTTTTTAGTCACCCTGGTGAAAGTAAGTGCTGTGCTGGCAGATCAGCATTCAGGAACTTTCAATGTAGAAGGTACATGCAACCTAGTCACTGACAGTCCATGAACTGCTTCACCTATCTCACTTACTCAAACCCATCTCGGTGACACCTGATGGAACAGCAGAGAGCGCAAAGCCAAAGTCATGCTTTGGATCTCCAGAATCATGTTGAGTTTTCCCAGCCACGGCTTTTTAAGGATGTCTACATTTAAGCATCAGATCACTGTCTACCGTAGTGTGGTATTTAATGGTTCTATGAACTCATTGTAAGAGGACAAATGAATGTGGAATTTGAACGTGTCTAGTGTTAGACAGTTCCAAACAGCTAATCTGTCTTCACATCAGCATAAGTGGAACCAACACACTTTCTTAAATGACTATTTGCATTTACGTACTACTACGTTTCTCAGCAGAGAGAGTAGACCATAAAATTGATACACACACAATTCCTGAAGTATGTTAACATGAGGGAACTGCTTTCTGTCATGTGCTGTTGGACAGATTGCCGTTATGTGAAAGCAAGGGCCCACGTAGGCGGGTTTGCAAGCAACACCCCTTGTAGCACTGGTGAAATGCATTCATAAACCCACCAGGGGTGGTAGAGAATTCTGGGGTCTCGATTAATTAAACCCTCCTTTGGAAAAAAGGAGACCTCCATTCCCACGGCAGTGGGAAAATGACTTGGGGGCACTCGGATATTAATTAAGGTTCCTGCATAGCCAGCAGCTTTCTATACGGTCAGGATCTTGGGCCACAGCTTTGATGTCCTAGAAGATAGTTGCAGGGGTCTTTGCTGCACATAGGCCCCTTGCTGGACAAGCAGGCATGTTTGGAGGGTTTAAAATACCATGTTTCTGTACTCTTTCTGCCGTTTCCCAGTTTGTGACAGGCTTAATGGAGATGTTACTCACCAGGGGATAGTGAGGTGGAAGCCAGGCTGTGAGGGGACATGTGAGGCAGTAGTTTGTGGAGAGCGGCTACAGCCAGGATTGCCACGGGCTGAGTGCTACAAGTGCTTTTCTCTCTTTTTTCTCACTTGGATTGTGTCCCCATGGCACCAGGAAAATTTTCAAGAAATCACGCCCCCATCCAGACTGCCCATTTTCAGGTGTTACAATAACAGAATATGCATCCGGAAAAGACAGAGTCTGACTGATTCATTTAAAAGGATGTAGGGTCTAATATGGCTCTCTCATTAGCCTATTCCTGGAAAAGACCTGCATCATAGCTCACATGTCAGATTGGAACAAGTGTTCCAGGGCTCAAGAGAGTGTCAAGTAGTGTAGTGACACTATTTAAATTCCTTTTGCAAGCTAACTGGAAGTAAATACTATTTGTTCAGTCATAGAGACAGAGGTGGGTTAGAGTGAATCACCACACAATTTTACATGCAGGATTTCACAGCAGTCAGAACACAAAGGCTATTGTTTCATAGGAGATGTGACAATTCTCAATTGAAAGACCAACAACCACAACAGTTACTTCAGGCTTGTGTTTCATGGTCCATGAAGTAAATTATGGTGGTAAAGATTAAAAAACCAAAGTTCACCAAAGCCTTCAGCTTCTTAAACTTACAAAGCATCCCTCTGTGTAAAGTGTAACCAATTTTGTTAAGTTTTGTTTCATGTAATGTAAGTTTGCCATAGAAGAGCCAGGATATGAAAGAATCAGGACTAAAGAAGGTTTAAAAATGCAAAAGAGAACAAAGAAATCATTTTAAAACTGAATTCAGTTGGGTATAGTTACTGAAGGTTAAACAACATAGTGGCTGAAGGTAGTGAACAGGAATGCTGTGCATTTTACTTTTTTCTGGACTAAAATTGCACAGAAGGGCCATACTCTTGTAATCTAGCTTCCCTCCACTCCCTCTGCTGCATCATTCTCTTAAATGGAGGCAGAAGCCAGATGTACCGCAATTTTTAATTCCATAGAGTAGACTGCAGTGTGTGACTCTCCTTCTGATCACAATGGTACCAGAGGCCTGCTATGAACCATCTCTTCAAAGATCAGATGATGTTCAAACAAGCTGTAGAACTAGATTGTTGGCACGGGGGAAAACATGACACAGAGTGTGGTAGGCAGCAACCAGTGCTAAGTTACACTGCCTACCTCCCCAGTTGCTATTTCTGCCTTCCTTGAAACAGGCCACATCCAACAGGGACTTCCAGAGATAAATGGGTCAGGTGCCACACAAATCCCATATTTTGAGCACTCTTGGTGCAAACCCTTCACGGCATGAATTATGTTGTGCTGTAAATGCCATAGAACTTATAGTACTGGCAAAGTGGGGCAAGTGTGGGGCAATGGCGACTGAGGTTGGGAGAAGCAGAAGTCAGTTTTGTGAAAATGAAATGGAGGAATATAAGAAGTGAGTGAGAGGAAACGGGATCGGGAGAACTGGAATGAGGACGAGTGACAAGTAAACGGGGGCCAACTGGTCACCCCTACTGCAGTTGACAGGGTTCGATAAGTAAGCAGTATGAGATCAAAGCCAGAACACAGGAGGTCTGGGGCAAAGTGCATCATGACTTGGGACACCCAAGTTTGTAAAGCAGCTTTTACATAGACAAACGTTCACACGAAAACATGTCCAGAGGGCTGAGCCAAAATCTTCTTTGATGGATGAGTACATCTCCAAAGATTTTCTGCACATTTAATGACAGGAAAATATGCAGACAATGCACTTCCCATCAATTAATTGCAATGCTGTGGCAGAGACATAGTTCTCATTAATATTTGCAGTGCTTTGCATCTTGGATGGCATGTTAGCGCAGCATAAGAAGTGTTTAACAGAGGTGTTTATGTTTGTTCATCAGTATACATGGTAGCAGGGTTAGACACCCATATAGTAAAGGGGTGTGTTGGGGTTCTGATGGAAGCTAGTGGTAGCTTTGATGTTTTACTGCACTGGGACTGCTCTGAGTCCAGCTAAGTCCAGCTTGCGTTTGGCAATTTTCCCCCAGGGTACGGAACCCACGTGACAGGCTCCTGGCAGGACATGTCTCAACTTGACCCTTATGCCATTCCAATGTGCCAGAGGGCAGACTGCCGACTTGCTCCTGGAATGTTCTCCAAGTTGCGTAACAAAATACACCACTCTCTACCCCTACCATATACTGTGAAGAACAGAAGTAAGGTGCACCCCCTCTGGTGGCTGTGTCACTGGGACCCAGGCTGCTACTCCCAGGCAGTGCCGTGTTTCTCGTCCCTTTTGTGGTACTGAAATTCAACATTCTGCCCAATTCAAATGCAAGAGCCCCACACGGAATCAAGTGTGCTCCCTTGAGGGCACTGAGCCAAGCCCCGTCACTGTCCAAGAGATTCTCTGGGAAATTATTTTGCATACAGAGTCTGGGGTCAGGTTGCAAGTGCTGCACAGGCCCCTCCCCCTTGCGTGCCACCACAGAGCAGCACTTAGGAGCTAACAGGGTTCCCGCAGAGGCCCAGGTGAGCATCTAAGCATTGCAGTAAAGCTCCAGCTGTGGAGTTTGAGTGAGAGGAGCAGTTTTAGTGCACGCAGGAGGAAGGGAGAAATTATCAGTGATGACACACATAGGGTCAGTATCAGAAGTGTGTTTAGGGTTTATTAAATTCATCTACTCATAATGTACTGTGTAGGTGCATTGTGCAATTCCATGTGCAGCTGCCCTGCTCTGTTATTCACTCTGCACACCATAGGTGCACAGGTAGGGTGAGGCTGTGGCATGAGTGCAGGGGTAAGTGTGGATTAGATTTCTGAGAAAGGTCGCAAAGATGGCTAGAGATCCACACTGACATCCCTGATACTTGGGACAGCCAGTTGCATAATGGGATGGAAGGCTGCCAGAGGTCTATGACAGGTGCTTTTGTCAAGCAGGGAGGGAGCACATACTTAATCCTGATGCTACACTGTGGTATTGAACTACAGTACACTGATCTTGGAGGTGGAGAAGAGGTGTGACCTAACCTGTAGCTCAGCTTGGTCCAGAGCTAGGGATCTTGGGGGGCCACTTGTGTTGGGATCAAGAGTCACAAGGCGGGACATATGAATGCAGATGTGCTTCTGTGAGTCTAGGTAAGGTAAGCTTCTTACATTCAAGGCTTTGTTTTTCTATTTTTACATTTTTTGCGTGACCACATGCCCAGATGCATAGTGGACATGAACATCATGTGGAGACCCAGGAAGGAACCTACTGTCATACCCAAAATTCTGTGTGGGTCACAGGGTACCCTGCATGGGTAGATGGCTAGACAGGAACCTGAAAGCAGTGTGCACTCAGTGGTGATTTAAATTCCTCCAAAGCAACACTTTTACACAACAGCAGCTGAACATTGTGTCTGTAGAGGAAAGATCTCAGTATGTTTATGAAACGTTTTGTTTAAGGCCGTCAGATAACAGCCTCTTGGGAATGTTTCCCAACGTGCTGGGAGCATTTACTTGTAGTTTTGGAAATGATTCTGAAAAAAATGTTCACAAAACTTAAAATGTAACTGTGAGGTTATTATGAATAATGGCCATGTAATACAGCCGTCTTTTGCGAATCTGGGTGTCTGGGGGCAGAAAAGAGCACCAGGAATTTAGGAGAAGTGCCAGTAAACAAGAAAAAGTCCCAATACACCAAAACAGCAAAATACAGATGTGTTACTACTGAGTAATGCTGAGTACAGGCCTACTTCAAACACTGCTTTTGTCAGACTTGATGTGAGAGAATGCCTTTTCGTGTTGCTAGCGATAATTCTTTCATTGTGAGCCATTGTCGGAACTCCGCTTGTTTCTGTCACTGGTTTGTTCCTGCCGTGATCTGACTCTGACGTTAGACGGATTCGTATTTCATGTCAGTGGGAGCAGTGCTTGTCACAAAGCCAACAGAGTGGTGAGGGACTGCTGTTGTTTCACTTTGTCCAAAAGTGTATGACAGTATGTAAGCAGAGAATTATTACGGAGTGTGTTTGCAATGTATTGTGTCTCCTTGGTGAGCAGGTACTATTTCTTTGCAGCACATCACACCCAGTTACAATGCAGCCATCAACCCTAAGGGAAAGTGGTCCATTTTGTCTCCTGGCCTCATTCCCCACAGCAAATTCCCCAATCAGATGGAGAGGAACTAGGGGGTCATGTTCTCTGAAGACCAATGGAAGACTAAATGGGGTGGTGGTGTAACCCCAAGAGGGAAGTCACCTCCAGTGCTAGGAATCTGGATGGCTGTAAACATGGTTTTAAACATAGCAGGGCAGAGGCCATGTATCTTGCTCTGACATGTGCACACGTGACATTTGACATTAAAGACAACTGCATCCATGTTCTGATGTGTGGACTGCTTGGGCTGGAAGTTCCAAGTTTTTACCAGAATGTTTCCATCCTGAGGGCAGTCAAAGGGGATGTTTCGGCAGTGCTATATTTCGGAGAATGATGAATGGACGACCTTCATGTTATGTATGCTTTTCTGCTGGTGGACAAACTTTCTTTTCTCTTGTTGTATTGCAGAGATTGAAGCGAAAGAGGCATGTGACTGGCTACGAGCAGCCGGCTTTCCTCAGTACGCCCAGCTGTACGAAGGTAAGAGACTCTGACACACACTCATCTCCTGTTCAACTCAAGCAGCGTGCAGAGCAGAAAGAGACCCTACATGTGTGCATAACAGCAGTGTGGAATAAAGAACAAACCATCTTTTTTTACAATTGTGTATCCAAGACTGCTTTTTTTATTTAGGCCTTCTGTCCACTGTAACTCAGATCTCAGATCTCAGACTCAAATTCTTTCAGGGATGATGATGACAGCAGTTATCTTTAATCTATAGCCTGTCAGCTTGTCAGTACTAAGGAGTAGCCCATTTTCATGTAGCCCCCCCTTTCTGGCTGGCAAAATAGACCAGCCTAGCATATAGAGCATCGCTGATTTTCACAGCTGTACTCCAGGCACTTGTAGGCCAGGAGAGCAAGAGGGAGCCATCTCTGTCAGATGGGGGATCTGGATGTTTCCAGGGTAGGGTTACTACACAAACACGAACTGCACAGTAAAAGAAGAGCAGGTCATGGGAAAAAAAAGCCTCCGTTATTGTAGAAGAGAGAAAGCCAAGCTGCCCTGGCCCCCCAGTCTCCCTGAAC
Organism: Arapaima gigas; assembly: GCA_900497675.1. Classification (NCBI taxonomy): domain Eukaryota; kingdom Metazoa; phylum Chordata; class Actinopteri; order Osteoglossiformes; family Osteoglossidae; genus Arapaima; species Arapaima gigas. The sequence continues at coordinate 347,251 of UFQX01000149.1, forward strand.
CCCCCCTGGCGGCTATTCCACTGGGCCGTTTGAAGTGTAAGTGCTGCGGGCAGCTCTCCAGCAGGGCTTGTGGGTAGCTGTAGAGGAGATCTAGACCTCACCTCTCTTCTGAGGTCTGTGTGTTCCTGCTACAGGCCTAACAAAATCCATCATCGTCCCACATTGAGCTCTCCAGTGGAAGGCTTTGATGTCAGTGTTGAGTACCGGGGTCCCCTTCTCAAAGGAGTGCAAATGACATCTCTTCAGTTTTAAAAGGAAAACTTTGTGTTTAGCTGGCTTTTTCCATAACCCCTGTGCATAACTGAGGTTACAGCCACAGCTAACAATATTGTAGCACTTTAACTTCTTACAGGTGTATATGTCTGGCATACCTGGATGAGCAACACAGATTTGTATTTTTCTCTGGTTTGGAGGACAGTGTGGAGTGTAATTATAGAACTGGTAATGAGGAAAAGGTTATTGAGGTCAGGATTTAGCTGAGTGTATCAGTCCTGCTGAGTCCTGCTGCGCTTCAGTTCATTATCTCAACAAATGATGAGTCTGTAGCCTAAAGGTCTCTTTTTACTAATGTCTTTGTGTTCAGCAAAAGTTTTCAGGACACAGAAACATGACCAAGAATTCATACTCACATCATTTGCAAATTTACTGTTTCTGTGAGTCAGGTTTCCTGGTTCTTTGCCAACATGAAATATCCTTGTGCAATTGAGGTAATTGATGCAATTTAAAAGGCATGACTGGGATCTGTCTTATTTATAGGTGTTTTCTCACCATTCTTGATGTACAACAGAGAAGTTAACAAACTGAATGAAATGAGTGCTTGTGGTACTGACTGCAGTTTACAGGTATGAAACTTACACACCATCTCCTTCTTTAGATTCTCAGTTCCCCATAGATATCTCTTCTGTCAAACGGGACCATGACTTCCTGGACAAAGATCTTGTGGAGCCTCTTTGTCGGTAAGGAAACTGCTCGTGGGGGGGGGGGGGGGGGGGTTCTCCCCTGGATNGGGGGGGGGGGGGGGGGGGGGGGGGGGGGGGGGGGGGGGGGGGGGGGGGGGGGGGGGGGGGGGGGGGGGGTTCTACCATTTAAAGACTACATGTGGTGGGTGCATAAATGTACTCCTGAAAAGACCATTAGGTTTAGAGTGCCCCGTTTAGCTTTTGGCCACATTGAGGGTTGGTAGGAGCTGGGTAGCTTGCAATGGAGAATTTAGGCCTCTGGTATTTTGGGATGACCATGTCTCTGTGCTAGTGGTAAATGTAGCATGCCATATCTCACAAACATGGCAAGAGGATAGAGTGATGTTAGCCCCCTTTTTAAATAAAGGCTTAAGCTTTTTCAAGATGTAATTGTGTTAATGCTGCTTCCAGAGTAATTATATTCACCTACCCCTGAAATTGTTTCTTCCCCAATCAGATGGAGTACATGCCTGTATGAGCCAAGGGGTCAACCCCTGCTGTTAGACAATAGATCTGGCTGCTTCCTTACTCACTGCTATTACAGCCCACTTCTGGCGAGGGCAGCAGACCTGGTGCTGTGGGAACAGACCCCCCAGTGCCGGGTCAGGCCCTGGAGCCGCCCCATATCCTGGGTACATAAAAAACCCCCTCATGCAGAAAACATACCCTGTTCTCTGTGTCTTTTCCTGTGCCCCTCTTTTTCGCCCCCTGCCTCACTGGCAAGGCGTTGAGGTGACGTACACACCACAGAAACCAAAAACAACACTTTACGAATTGCCATGGAGATGCCTGGAGAAGAAAACGAGGGGGATGGGGCAACAGAAGATGCTTTACACAACTAGAGATTGTGTGACTCCTAACACCCCTTATAAACCTCATCTAAATTCCAACCTAGTTCCGTGCAGAGACAATCGCAGCATCTCACGCGAGGCCCCGCCCCTATCTTATGCCTACATGTTCTCACTAAGTGCCCGTGTGGCAAAATGGGTCCCTCACTTGAGTCCATCGTCATCCCACCAAGGTTGTCACCTATTGTATCATAACCTTCAACAGTGTGTGCTGCCCATAGCTCCTCCACTCTCTCCTACCATGCAAGGGTTCTTTATCAGTTGGTTGTTCAGCCTTGTCAGTCTATAATAACAATACCACAGCAATTCACTGGACCATGTGGTTGGTAGCTCAGGTCCAGGGAACCTGGCAATTTACTGCTGTGAAGCATACTTATTATGAAATGCTGTCTGAATGGTTAATCTGTTTCAAGCCGTTATGGTTTGGATAAAAGAATCTGTCAAGGAACTATTAAGTTCACCATATACAGTAATTTATATTTAAATAAAATACAGCACTAAAAAAGCTTTGATGCTGGCAAACCCTCTTCTGTCAATTTGTGGTTTTCTCTTATGTAATTAGAGTCTAATGTCACCCATTTTCTCCCGTTTTGTATTGTTCTTTCTTTCTCACACATACACAGTATTTTGCAGTACATTTTCCATGATTACAGTACAATGTGGATGCTCCCACAACTCTGTGATCTCCCTACGCCAGCTCCCATGATGTTCTTTTACAGGAACCAAAGCAAGGCTTCATTGTTTTTCTGGGGGCTTTAATGGAACTTTAACAGGGAGCAGCATCTTAAACAAACTAAGTTTAATCAGAAAGGTATGCCTGGGAACATTTTTAAAATGGAGACATTTGTAAGGCGAAGTGATGCCTGCTGGAATGTCACAACTTACAGCACTACCCTCCATTTATGCTCTGTGAGCTTTGTATGTCTAAACAGAGGCCCACCCAGCCCTTATTTAAAAAATTTCCCTTGGAAGTTTAGATTAATTAGAGTGCAGGGGTGCCTACTCAGGTGGTCACACAGAGTCAGACAGCAGTATGTCAGCTGTCATTGGGACATGACCGTCTCCATGTGAACTGTCCTCAGTAAATCTCTCCGGACCGGTGCCGATGCCCCTCCCACTCAGAGCCAGTTGACTACTAGACCAGGCCAGTCCGTTAGTTGGATTAATCAGGTTTGGAGCTCCATGGAAAAGGGTCAGCATGCACTGGCCTGGATGGGATCTGAGTAACAGGTGTGCTGGAGTAGAGTGTGTAGGCAGCTGGCTTGGTGACTTGTAAATGGAGCACAGAGGGTTCGTTGTGCTAACGTGAATCTGGAATTCTGTGTTTTCAAGGAGACTCAACACCTTGAACAAGTGTGCCTCTATGAAACTTGACGTGAACCTTCCCAAAAAGAAGGTAGGTGCTGTTATTTTGCAATGTTAAGTGTAAATGTGATTTGTATTTTTCCAATTAACCTGACCACACAGAAGTGAACAAAATCACGAAAGTGCAAACTATGTTTTAACACAGGCCACACAAGTCAAAGAGCGAGAACACAGATGCTGGGTGCAGTGCTGCCACCTCACTTCCCACTTGTACTTGTGCCAATTTCAAATATTTCTGTGATATGATTTGGCTGGGTTCAGATAGAACGTTTTGTCGGGAATTCAGAAAGCTTGAACACTGGGGTATAAATATATTGTATAAATGGAGATATGAGTACTGTAATAGGTTAATTTAAATTGAAATATTCATATATATATATATATATATATATGTATATGTATATACTGTTTTCATAATTTAGTCCTGTAAGGTTTATTTTAAAGTAAATATTTTAATAATAAACAGATTACAGTACTGCACAGTACTGTAAACAGTACAGTTTATGCATAAATGCAGATTCATATTCAAAGAATATATACTGAAAACTTGGGAGAAATAAAAAGTAAAGTTGAAAATAAAAACTACACTTAAGATAAAAGACTAGGCTCCACATCTTGTTTATGTTCTGATCACTTTTTGAAGAAAATATCCAGTGTAAACACAATACAGTACTGTACCACACATTCAAACTAGAGGTTGAAAACTGCACATGTGCAGCATAATACAAAATAAATTAGTTATAACTTCAATAATAACAATTATTAATTTTACGGACAAAAGATTTAAAATTCCAAAAAAAAGTTTTGAAATATTTTTGCAATTTTTTTAAAAACATGGTAAACGATTACGATTAAACTCTCAAAGGACTAAAGTAAAAGAGTACTACAGCGAAACGGTGTTAAGTGAAATATTACTACTGTATTAGGTTGTTCCTTTGTTCCTTACACTTTTTTGGCATGTGTGCTGGAACTTGTAGTTTCCTTTCCTCTGGGAGGTCATTAGTAATTGTTTTTTCTTAATCTCAAATGCTGCTGATTGTGTATGGACTTCCCAGACTAAACCATGTAGTCAGAGCAGAACTGAGGTATCAGATTTAAGTGTACGACACATAAAAACTTGAGGAATGTTGAGTGTCTTTAACTGTGCAGATGGTATTTGAGACATTTCTTATTAAAGTGTATGTTAGTGTCACATTTCCATGCCCTTGCCATTGTTGGCCCAATTAGGTAGGTGGAATTTACTAGGTTTTTGTGAAAACTGATATTCTCCAATCAGCAGTGTCCCTCGTGTATTTTGTCTGAGCTGTGAAAACAGGCTCTCTTTTCATGCCTTTGCATCTTATCACCTTGTGTTTAGGGACATTTGAGAACATTGGCAGGTCTTCATCTACGCAGTTTCCTCATTGTTTGTTGCTCAGAAAATATTTCCTCTCCTTTGTGACATACTTCCTGTTGGTTATCCATGCCCACAACAATAATGGTTGGGGTGGACTTTTACGGAATCGCAAGGGTTCTGCTGTCAAAGCTTAATTCAAGCCAGTCCCATAATCACAAACACCCATTTTCAGTGTGGTCTTTAAGAATAATTTTATTGGGATTTTTTTCAGATATGAAGTGAGCATTAGCATCCTGTAGTCTGTTTATGTGAAACAGTAGCCTATGACACTTCTGTGACATCTACTATGCTTACAGTATAGGTCAGGTACAACATGTACATCAGGCAGTATTTAGAGGAAAAGATGAACTAGGAGACAAATATTGTGTGTGATGTCTTCTTTAGAATGCCGTAGACTTTGTTCTTAGATTTACATGTATTTATTTAGCTGACACTTTTCTCCAGACCGACTTCCAGTATTAAGCTACATACAGTTATTCACTCCATTTATACAGTTGGGTTAGGATTCTTTGTTCCATACAAAATATGCAGTTACAGAATCCTGCAAAATAACTAAAAAAATCAGTGTGTGAATTATTCAAATTTCAATTTAAAGACTGCCTGTACAAAGTTATTCTGTTCATCTGATAGTCAGATTCATGAGGGAAACATGCCAAAATCGTATATTACTATTAAAAAACAACAGCAGCTATTTTTGATTATTGTAGGAATGAGTAATGGGACATTTATCCCATTACTATAGAAATGAGCGCTTTTGCTCTTCCTCCCAGAGTGAAGACTCCGATGAGGACGACTTGTTTGCAATCAGTGACAGATGGACCTTTGAGTGGAGCAGCCGGCGATGGTCCAGGCTGCAGGACATTGACGGTATCCTGGGTGGTGGGGGTGGTCCAAACCCTGCCGGCATAGTCCTGAGGAACACTACCAGCAGTGAGAGTGTGCTGACAGACCTGAGCGAGCCTGAGGACTCATCCCTGCACAGCGAAGGCAGTGGGGGCAGTGGGCCCTCCTACAGCTCACAACGCGCTTGCTCTGACTCTGCTGCCATGCCTGATTCCACCTTGCTGAGCCCATCACTGCCCCGTGATGTCCCACTGTATGGCTCTTTGCCAATCAAGGGGAGCCGGCATGGACGTGCACGGGCTAAGGACTTCCTGCGACGCATGGAGTTGCTACGCTCGCGGGGCACTGGAGGGTCAGAGCGCAGGCCTCCTCTCATCAGTGGGCCAGTCCTACAGCAGGAACCTCAGACCCTGCGGGAAATGCACTGTGTGGAGATCATAAATGGTCAGTTGGGCCCTCCTGAATTACCAGGGCCACTGCCTCCCTGCCAGGACCTTGCCTCCCACTCTAGCAGCGATGGCAGTGGCATCAGCACACCCAGCCTGACAGATCGATGGCCGTGCCAGGCTGCTGATAAGCGCAGCGGCCTCTATCTGGAGGATGTAGATATCTTCAGTGATGCCCAGCTGAAGAAGGTGGCCGAGCAGAACCGCAGGAACGAGTTCCACTCATACGAAGACCTGGTGGTGCACATCCCCAAAGACCACAAGCCGGGCACCTTCCCCAAGGCTCTTTCCATTGAGAGCTTGTCACCTACTCCCAGTGCTTCAGTCAATGGTGTTGCAGTGGAATCGGAGCACAAATCTGACTCCTGTGAGCCACACCCCGTTACACAGTGCTGTGGGCGGGGCAGTCGTGTCAGTGTGTATGATAATGTACCTGGGTCCCACCTGTACGCCAGCACTGGGGACCTCATTGACCTTGAGAAAGAAGACCTGTTCCCCCATCTGGATGACATCCTGCAGCATGTGAGTGGCCTGCAACAGCTGGTGGATCACTGGTCTCGGAATGTGCTCCCTGATGGTGATGGTGTTGGGCAGGCTCCAAGGCCAACAGCCCCCGTTGTGCTGGACTTTGAGGGGAGCTCCATGCTGGAGGGACAGACAACCCCCAGTGACAGAGAGAAGGATGGGCTGTCAATCAATGAGACTGACTGCACAGGGATGAGGGAGAGGCGAGACTCAGGGGTTGGCGCTTCTCTAACAAGACCCAATCGGTGAGGTTCTTGCCAGCATCCTGATGGCATGTTTAGGAAAGGTTCTGCAGAAGTGTGCAGCTAATGGATAAATGATTTGATCAACATTCTTAAGTTCAATTTTAGGGACACTTGATATTTAGTCATCTACAGATAGGTGTCTAGGAGCATGTTCTTTGTCCACAGACTGCGGTGGCCCAGCTTCCAGATCTCCAATCGCTTGAGCCGGTCAGTGGCCTCACTACAAATCACAAACCAGTCGGCGGGCCAGCTCAGCCTGCTGCAGAAGTTCTCCTTACTGCGCCTCACCGCCATCATGGAGAAGTACTCCATGTCCAACAAGCATGGCTGGACCTGGTGAGTAGTGTCAGTAGCAGGTGGAGCTACCATACAGCAGAACAGAATGGAATGCCTTTGTCTCAGAGCACAGCACAAAATATCACCTTAGACCAAATCTTAGATTTCTGCTGTGCAACTGGTTTGTGGAATTTTTTATTTTTTTTACGCTATAATTTTGCGACATGATAGCAAGGCTTACCTTTCATTTAGTCATGGTGAACTCCATGCTGAAACCATTTGGTGTGGAAACCTTAAGGGTGGGTGTTTGGACGCCAGACAGGCCCCTGTAGGACCTCAGACTCAAAATCCTCCATCTCTTTGTCTCATCACACATGCAGTGAGTGTCCCATCACTTCCATGGAGTAGTCGACTCCAAAAAACAGCTCAACTGCTATCTGTATCTGCCATCTCCATCTGTTGCCGGCTTTGTAGCACAGTGTTTCAGTGATTCATGGTATGTGAGGGCACATGTACACACATATGACCATGTCTGCAGGCTGTGCTCAAATCATTTCAGGCAATTATGCCATTTCTGGCCTCCACGATAATGGGAGCCCTTCACCATCATCATATAAGAACTGAAGCTGGTTGCTTAAAGTTTACCTGATGTTTCTCACTGCAGGTCTGTGCCAAAGTTTATGAAAAGGATGAAGGTGCCTGACTACAAGGATAAAAATGTGTTTGGCGTCCCACTCATCATCCATGTGCAGCGTTTTGGGCAGCCCCTACCCCTTGGGTTGCAGCAGGCCCTGCAGTACCTTAGGAGCCAATGTCTGGACCAGGTAAGGGACCTGCATACTTATTTTCTGCCAGTGTGTATGTGTGTGCATGCACGCATGTGCCTTCATATTACTGTGCTCCAGTGCAATTTAAGTAAATGCATGGAGAGTTCTGGAAACACCACGCAAATGTGGCATGACACTTCCTTTTTGAATCTGCCCCTCCAGGTGGGGCTTTTCCGCAAGTCGGGGGTGAAGTCCCGGATCCAGGCCCTGCGGCAAATGAACGAGAACTCTCCAGAAGACGTGAACTACGAGGACCAGTCGGCGTACGATGTCGCAGATATGGTGAAGCAGTTCTTCAGGGACCTGCCTGAGCCACTACTCACCAGCAAGCTGGGAGAGACCTTCCTGCACATATACCAGTGTAGGTGTCTTTGCCAAAACTCACATTCCTCACACACATCTGCTTATGCACACACACAAAAACACACAAATACAAACCTGCACATGTGGTGACACAGAATAAAGATTAATTTATAACATTTACACTAGAACAGGTTACTAACATTGACACACACACACACGCACACACTTTTATATACACAGCCATTAACTAGACTCAACAAAAACGCAAGCATAAATTTACACACAGTGTCGCACAAACAGAGGTTAAGTATGACTCATCCCTTCAGATCTGTTGGAAAAAAACAAACCTCAGCCAAGTGCTGGGAAATATGTGGAAATATAATTTCATAACTGTCATTCAAGTTTTCTTTTAATTCTCTGTGTGGGATATTTTCCCCCAGAATGACACCTTCATGATTTTTACCGAAATCAATGTGTCTTTGTGGCAACCAGGATCACAGCCAGGCTTACCTGTGGGACTGATGAGGGTCAGGTGCAGCAATACTATTTAAAAGGAGGCATCACACTGCAGAGCTCTGTTTTATGGATCCATGCCTGCTCAGTGCTCCTATTTTATGTTTACCTTATGTGTGGTTTGCCTCCATAAGTCCATAGTTGTGTTTTACTGCCAGTATGAGGATGAAACCACGATCAGCACGTCTCTTTATTGAGTCCTCCTAACTGCCACTGATCATGCATGTCTGCTTCTTTCCTTTTCACGTGTTATCACTCCTGACCTGTCTCCAATTTATTTGTTCCCCCATGACAGATGTACCCAAGGAGCAGCGGCTGCAGGCCGTGCAGGCAGCCATCATGCTGATGTCAGATGAGAACCGGGAGGTGTTGCAGACGCTTCTGTGTTTCCTGAGTGATGTTACATCTTCCGTGGAAGAGAACCAAATGACCCCCATGAACATCGCTGTGTGCCTGGCGCCATCCCTCTTCCACCTCAACATCCTAAAGAAGGAGAACCTGTCGCCCAGGTGTGACATCACTTTGCTGCCAGTTTTTTTCCCCTGTTTGCTGCAAAGGCTTCAAGTTCTTGTATGGTACTCCTGCAGATAGTACAGTCCAGAGTTTACCACCCACTTGCTATTCCACAGGGTATGTGGGTTTTAGTCCCAAGATTCTTTCTGGCAATCCACATGTGCTTTTGTTCTAGTCTTCATTAACGGACCACATGAATTTTGTTTGAAATGTAAAAAAAAAATGTATTCCTCAAATCCCATGTTAACACCAACCCCTCAGAAGCTGACATGAATGAAGGCTTCCTGGACAAGGATGGGGGATTTGTGGTGTGGTGAAAAGGAATGTGGAACTGCAAGCTTGAGGTTGTCCGTTTAAGCCCGAGTAATATGCCTGCTACAATACCTTTAAGACAGTTCAGCAGAACTGCTCCAATAAATTAGTAATCTCCAATAATGTCATTAATGAAGCCACCTCAAAGTCCTCAGTCTAAATGTGCTCTCCTGCATTGTAAAACTATACTGTGCAGTAAATAAACCTTGAAAGCCACCATTTGGAGGCAAGAAAGGCCTGAGGGGAGCAGTGGGGAACCAAATGGAAGTGGTGCCCTACAGGTAACTGTTGCAGATCTCAGCTTTTACTGGAGCTTTTCTTCTTACTGGTGTACGGCTTTATGGGATCCCGCTGTGTACAAACATACTCCTGTCTGTTGTTAAGCCGCTAATTACATCTCTGCTCTTTTCTGGAGGGAGAGAATCAAAGTGTTGAGCGTGTCTGTCTGGTGGGTAGGGGGGCACAAGGTCCAGGTGGGTTTATGAGCGGTGTGCACGATTGTGTGCCTTATGTTAAATTCAACCGACCCCTACTCCCCCCCCCCAGAGCCATGCAGAAGAAGTATGCCACAGGGAGGCCGGATCAAAAGGACCTGAAGGAGAACCTGGCAGCAACCCAGGGGCTTGCCCACATGATCACAGAGTGCAACCGGCTCTTTGAGGTGAGAGATGGTGCCTGAATATCGCCTTGATTCATCCAGTAACTGGGCAATACAGGGCACAAGGCAGGAAACACCCTGGATTGGATGGCAGGTCACATACACATTCATAATCACAAACTGGTCAAAGAGACAACTCACCTTGTGTGTGTACGTGCACATGTATACTTCGGACCCCCAGATCCCTCACGAGATGGTGACACAGTCACGGAATTCATACATGGAGGCTGAGCTGCAGGCCCCCACATTAGAGGAGCTGCGGAAGCAGCAGGAGCAGGACGACAATTCTTACCAGACCCACATGGATGGCCTGGTCCAGAATCTGCTCCGTGAGGCCCGTGACAAGTCCAAAGGCTGGGTGTCCTGCTCCAGTTCCAACAACACAGAGCTCTCCTACAAGAAGGTGAGAATAATCTGTCTCGCCTCAGGCTTACACAGCGTGCGGCAATAACATTCTAAATATTCTGCTATTTGCAGTTTAAAGCATAGTAAAGGCTCATTCAGACATAAAATTTCTTAACGTTTCAACATGCTGCTTCTTTTGGTATTTGTGGCTCTACACACTCTGTCAAAGCAAACTGTATCAAACTACAGAGTGTGTTTGACTTGATCGGTGTGTTTTGACTTGTTTCTCCAGCTTGAGTTTCAGCTTCATTGTTTTGCAGAAGACACATTGTTTTAGTTATTTGTTTAAATAAAGTCACTAGTAGTTCACAACTGCACTCGACTCAAGTTCATTGGCTCAGCAGTTACTGTGGTTATTGACACAGGTGGGTGATGGGAACCCGCTGCGTCGCTGGCGGGTGTCAGTAGAAGTGGAGGCCCCGCCCTCTGTGGTGCTGAACCGTGTGCTGCGTGAGCGTCACCTGTGGGATCCAGACCTGCTGCAGTGGAAGGTGTGCGAGACTCTGGACCGGCAGACAGAGATCTACCACTACGTCCTGAACCGCATGCCCCCCCTCCCTAGCCGTGACTTTGTTGTGCTCAGGTGAGACTGAAGGAAGGGTGTCTGGGATGCACATGGTCAGAAGGGGGTGTCCATGTTTAGAACTATGTGTCTTTAAAGCTATTCGATGTATTGGTCTGTAGGTAATAAATGTAAACAGTACACACTCAGTGATGGATGTTTCCTTCTAAATGGAACGCAGGGCGTGGCGCATGGACCTCCCAAAAGGAGCGTGTGCACTGGTGTCCATGTCAGTGGACCACGAGGACAGTCCACCCACAGATGGGGTGCGGGCTGTGATTCTAGAGTCACAGTACCTGCTGGAACCGTGTGGATCTGGAAAGTCTCGCCTCACTCACATATGTAGGATTGACCTCAAGTAAGTGAACAGCTGTGTTCAGTTTCAGGGTGTGGACATTAGATTTATTTAACCCAGCTAAGGTGCCACAGTTATTCCTGTTAATCAGGACACACCAGAACACTTTGGCCCAATTGGCTGTCCCAGTTCAAAGTTTCACGTAAATAGTTAAGAATGTGCATAATAGAAAAACGACTATTTTACCGAGCAACAAATTATGTATTTAAATGAACTAGAGAAGAATGTGTAATATTTAAATATAATATTTAATGTGTGTAACAAACACAAACATATTTTCCAAGTGACTGTGTTATTTCCTAATAATGATGTTGAAGGAATTTATTTATTTGATTAACTGAAAGTGAGCAAAATCACCACATATATCTCGTGCAGATAATGGACTGCCTTTATTTTGTTCCTGCTAAAGTAGCATCATTATACAACATATTTCCTGGCATCCTGGGCAGTCACTTGCTCAAGTTGGGATGCGTTAAGATGTGTCCTCATCTTGGTGTTTTGATACAATGCTGCATTACAAGCACAATAAAATGTACTGTTAAATCTGGCCCTCTGTATTTTAGCATGGGTTTGAAATTGCATAAAATCAAAATAAAAACATGAATTTTTTTAAAAAATCACAGCAAGTACAATCTCTTCACCGTCTGAATGGGCTCGGTAGTAGGCACAATGTCACAAGCGCACACAACTGTCACGTGTTAGTTCATGTGCCATGTCGGTGGGTGAGTGGAAACTTGGCAACGCTGCAGTCACCTGTCCTGATTAAACAGCATCCTGTCCTAAATAAGAGAAGGGAATTCTGGCTGTTTTCTCAAATTGTATTGTTCTTGATTTGTCACAAACATCTGCCCTGATTAACCAATGGCCCAAATAACTAGAATACACTGTATATAAAGTATCACTGCAAGAGATTTGAGATGCTTTAAAACCATCTGCACTTACCAATAGAAAGGTTTGCCAAACCTAAGGGTTAATTGTCTAATGTTAATTCCTAAGAATCTGAAAATCGAAATATATCAAATCTGATGTTGAAATGTAAACATCTGACAGATTCAAACGTATCATTAAGTTGTCCGTTTATCCTACTTAAAAATCAGAGGTTCTTTAGCATAATAGATAACACTGTCTGCTTACAGTGTGTGTGTGTGTGTGTGTGTGTGTGCGCGCACTACACTCACCTGGGATCCTGTTTTGTTCCAGGGGACGGACACCTGAGTGGTACAACAAGGCCTTTGGTCACCTGTGTGCAGCAGAAGCTGCCCGAATCCGTAACTCCTTCCGGCCGATAACAGCCGAGGGCCCAGAGACCAAGATCTGAGCCTCTGGGTGTCTTCAGAACAGGGCAAAGCAGAGCCCGTGGTGCAGGGAAGGGAACAGGGCCCAGGGCCCTGGAGAAGTTGAGATCCAAAGAAGCTGAACGAGGCCCCTTTGGCCTCCTGCACATGAACTAAGTGAGAGGTTTTCTCTCTTTGGTGCTGCAGCTCACTCGACACAGGGAAGGCCACGCAGACAACTGCCCTTTCCTAAATTAGCCTTAGCGTCATTGTTATACCTTGTTGATATTGTTATTGTTACCATGGTAATATCTCTAGTGTCATTGCTCTGGTCAGTATCTTACTCTACAATGTCTAGGACATTTAAACAATTGAAAGCTTCTGGGAAGCAAGTTTCTTTTATTCATTTTAAAAACAGAGTTATATATAAATATAAATGATGTCTGAACAGTATGAACTGTACCTACTGTATGTATGACATGCTCAACTGGCAGACTGTGTCATTTGGCCATATGCTGAATTCCATGTATCAGTGACCTACCAAACTAAAAAATTTATACAGTATTGTAAGCTGGTTTTACTACACAACATTGGTACTGTTTGTGTCTGAATGAGTGTAATTTAATTTGACTTAACCCTGAAGTCTGGGGGATAAAATATGATGACTCAGGTTTGACCAGTTCACGCCTGCTCATATTGTACTTGACCAAGTTTGAACGGGGAGAATTGCGTGTCTTTTTATGAAAACATTAAAAAAAGACCTTAATGAACCGAAGATGTTATGTACTTCACTTATACCTTGCTGTTGAAACAGGGAGGACAGAACGGCTGTGTTCACCGGACACTGACCTCGCGGAGGCTTCTGCACCTTCCCCCAGTAGACAACCAATCATGGACATTCACTGCCTTGCAGGGGGGAAGCTATTTCTGTCTGTGATGGGACAGTCATGTGAGTCTGGGCAGAGACACGGCTCTGAAGTAGGTATCTGGCCACTCCTACTTTTCTCCCCCACTGGTCAAGCTACACCCCTTCTCAGTGTCAGCTTTTTTGTGGTCAGCGTGCACAGGAGGAGAGCAGCAGCCCAGTTCTCTACACAACTGAGAGCAGAGCAGACACAACAGCCAGGGCATCAGTTAGACTGTTCAATGTGTGCCGTGTGTTTACAGTTGTTTCAAGTATATTGACTGGCATTGCCTTTTGGGGTGGGAGAAGAGCTGTGGGGGAGAAGAAGGATTCTAGTCACAGTGTGGGATTGCAACCAGCTGTGACCTCTGAACCCAGTGCTATGTAAGACAGTGCCCCTTAAGGTCACTTCCTGTCTCACAGACGCTGTAGCTGTTCCCATGAACCTCTGTCTGGGAAAAATAACAACAGGATGTTGCCGGAATGTGTTTTTCAATTATCTTCTCCACGCTCACCTGCCCACAGGGTTGATATGTTCTGTATCGTCCCTTTCCAAATTCCTCAGTATGGCCTTCAGATTAAAACAACGCGCACTCAATTCTTTCCTGTTTAGGCTGACTTTACAGTGAATTGTGTTTCAGCCACCTTATTTCTTTCAGTAAATGTTTGGCAGAGGGCACTGAATCACCCACTATCAATAATCCCTTGTACACTGGGGTTGGGGGTCCACAGATTAGTCAGGGTGCTTTGCACAGCATGATAGTTTGCTGCAGAGTACTCACACATTCACCCTTTACAGCAGAGCAGTGTCACACACTCACACCAAGGACTATTTAATCGAACATTTTTTGGAGCATTGGAGGAAGTTAAAGCACATAGAAGAAACACACACAACTCCCCACAGACCGAGCAAGGTGTGAGCCTACATTGGATCGAAGGGTTGAGGAGCTGTGAGGCCCCAGCACCACCTGTTGCACCACTGAGCCACACGTTGTTATTGTTCGAGATGAGGCAGAAGATTGATAGACCCAGAGAATTAGTTTGGTTCTTAGACGTGGATGTTTCAGCATGAATCGAGATACCATCATTAGCAGAGAACGTGAAAAGGCCCGGTGGGATTTGTGTAAACTGTAGACCTCAAAAAGAGGAATGTCCTTTACAGGATGCAGTGTGGGAACTGTCTGTCACTGTGGCTAGACCCACAGAAAACTGTCAGTGTGAGTACATGAACACCAGCTGGTGGTGAGGAGATATGATCCACCCTCACTCATTTCAGCTCATGAAGAAAACACCAGATGCACCTTCAGCTGGGACAGCATGAAGACTGGGGCCCATTCCAGCTATGGATAAGGTAGTTCCTAGAAATCTGGTTTTCCAGACTGGGATTGATCATCTGGCAACAGGGACTTTGTTTACAAGCTAGTGAGACGTTAGGAGTGAACTCACCTGAGCTTGAGATCAAAGCATTCAGGAACCTGAAAAGGTCAACGGTAAAGGGTCAAGGTCATTGGCTAACCAGTCATTTAGTCACAACTGCTCATCTATGGGGGGGGGGGGGGGTCCACATGAATTTTTTNAGTCACAACTGCTCATCTATGGGGGGGGGGGGGGGTTCAACTGATACTTTTTTTTACTCAACTCCAAAGTGATAATGACATCTCCAGTGATTCTGAAACTTCCCTAAATTAAACAAATCTGCACACATTGAAGAAACACTTATTTACCTGATGTTTTTATTCAAGCTGGTTTGCACTGATTTAAAGACTTATATAGCAGGCTACTGTCATTATGGCAGTTCAGGTACTAGTAATTGAGTGAGAATGTTTGATGTTCTTTCTCCCCCTGGTGGGTGTTGAATTTTTAACAACAATTCTGCTCCTTGTGGAAAAGCTGGAGACTTGAGTGGTAAAGCAGAATCAACTGCATTAATTGATATCAGGTGATAATCATTTTGACAAAGCCATAGTGAAGGAAATAAAGAATAGCTTTATCTTGAATCCTCACAATGTAAAACAAGAAAAAAGATCAATCAGCAAAGTTCAGTGGCCTGATGTCCCATGTAGGCTGTACCCCACCTTATGTACTATACTTCTTGTTAGCTTTGGATGCCTGCACGCCCCTTTTAAACAAGAGATTTCTGAAGTTGCCCTCACAGAGGGATGGATAAACTTCCAGGATACCTCCTAAAGGAAGAAGGTAAAAAACTAAAAAGATACAGGAAAAAAACTGATTTGAAATAACACTATACTGTCATGCTAGGTTTGAGGAGTGACCAGACATGAGTGAATGAATAAGGGGTGGACTTATTAATAACAAAACAACCAGTGCATTTTGTAAACACCAGCATTTAGTCTTATTTGGGCACAACACAGCCAAATAAGACTAAATGCTGTCTGCCACAGGTCAATTTAAATACTAAGCTTCAGGTGGCATCATCACTTAATCAGGTGTGGCCTATAATACCAAAGGTGGGGGTTGTTGTGCTGCTGCGTGTTGCCTGTACTGAAACAGAAGGCTGTAGTTATAATTTGTGAAATAGCTGTAAAACAAAATTAATAACACTATTTAGCACAACTGATGCTGAAAGGAAAAGATAACAAATGACAAGTTAAGTTCCAGATGGCCAAAAAAAGCATGAATCATTTGGACTGTGATACATTGGATAAGTTACGTTGTGGGTTGTTGTGAACAATTACCTTTTTGGAATATGTGAATGTGAACAGTTTTGACTGCAGGGCATCTACCACATCTAACAGAAGGTCATTTAGACGGTGAGTCTCTGTCCTGAAGTTTGGAAAGTCTGTATGAATTGCACTGTATGTTCAGTCCTCAAAGTTGGTCCTTTCATACATCTCACCTGTATAGCAGATTCTGCTGAATGAGTCAAATTAAACACATAGGACTACTAACAGGTAACATATTAGTTATAGCAGTGCTCAGAGTTGGAGGTCCTCGGCCTCTGAAACATAAACTCTCTAACTTCACAACCAACACCAAAATAATTGTAGTAACTCCTATGCACGCGGCGACTCGTTTGTGTGTTTCCAAAAGGCATAAAATACAATGTCGGCGGTCACTTACCGACCGTTTTACTGTAATTACGCTTTTTGACACTAGGTGACGCTGCTCACACAAACAATGCTTAAGCTTGTGAAATGCCGTTGGTTTCCTTTTACAATAAAACTGTTTTAATTTTTGTTTTTTTTGGATGTATTGCATTGGTTCTGTAAAAAAAAAAAAAAGTTTTAATATGTCTTCACAGACTAGTGAAGAAAGATTTGGGGTGAGTACATTGAGTTACCAGTTTATTAGGTACACCTATCAAGTATGTCTTTCTTGTTCTTCACCAACAAAATTGGCACCCAACATGTTCTGCTGCTGTAGCTCATTCCAGAGGTGTTTTGTGATTACATTCTGCAAGCCAGTGTTTGGATGAATTTGGATGCAATTTGCCTGTTTGCTTGCTTCACCTATAAGTGAAAGATTACAAAAAAGATGTCAGTCTGAACTATTAGTGCTCATTGGCCTGGGAAGGGTTATAGAGTCATTTCCAAGTAATATGGAGTCCAACATTCCATAGTGTGAAAAATCATATACAAATGGCATACATTAAGACAAGTGCCAATGCACCCAGGAGTATGTGTCCCAGAGTATTCACCCTATGGTAGCAGTGTAGGGTTCCTCTAAATGTTGCAAAGTACCCAAAAGCTACACCCATAACTCAGCAGATATCTGCTGAAAGTAGCTTGAAAACTTGAGCATCCTTGCCTCAGTGCTGCCAATGGTCACCTCTGTACAACATGTTGGTAAAGGACATTGTATCAGAATTGGGGCAATAAGTGACTTCTCTACAGCTAAGGAAAGCAACAAGTCAGGGGTCCCTCCTCTGGGGGAAAAACATTTGCAGGAGCATTTAAACATGCTTTAAATGAGAACATTTAAAAATGTTCATTTCCAGACACCAAGGCCATGCAGAACAACCAGCAGTTGATAGCACAGTAAGATGGACAGTTGCTTGTGTGATGGATGTAATAGGATGGTGATCATGATGGGTTAAGCACCAATATGAGTGCTATGACCTGAAGATCTCAGTTACACCCACAATCCAAATTAACGGTGAAAATGTGACTTTACTGTCACTTGAGGGACTCAGGGATGCTCTCAGACAGGGTTTGGACATCAATACTGAACTTTTGTTTGTTTCTTGAGCCTTTTGGCTGGAGACAGTGTGCAGAAGAACCTCACAATAACATGTGCCATATTACTTTCCAAATGATACCTGTGATGTAGACAGTAATTTATCTGAAGAAGCCATGGTGTATTGAGTCACATCAATAATGTCAGAGCCAGCATTTGTTACTAGCGGTGAATGACGTACCTTGAAAAGACCATTTTGGTTTTTGGGCCAGTACAGAACACCAGGTGATTTTATTAGCTTACCTTGCTAACAAGCTGTTAACTGATTGGCTAAATCAGGTGGTATGAAAGCACACGCGTGTGTGTGTGTAGGCACGGTTATTGCTGTGTGTTAGTTAGCACGTACAATGGTGAATCTCAGCTGGTGCGTGGGTGGCTGTGGATGGGCATGCATCCAGAGCAACAGTGCAAGCTGCCACACACACACACCTATACAAAGACATTATGCCGGAAGATACCTTTCATTCACTGAAGAGACCCTTTTCTTGTCAGTTCCCCAGTGATGATTACAGAGGTGGACTGAGATGTGACAGATCTTTCTGCTTCTGAAAAGGCAAGTGAACTGTTACATCCAGCTTTCAACTGAATAACTAATATTCAACTGTTCTTACTGTCAGTTGCATGGTGGAAATGAATGTGTGGCACATGACAAGTTAATGGGGAGGGAAATGCTTCTATTGGATAAGTTTTGTTATATAGTTTCTCCTGTCATAAACGCAATAATAAAATCCTTCATTTCATCTTTTCTCTCCTGAGGCTGTTATTCTCTACAAAAGTATTTTGTATTCTGAATAAGGCTGCAAAGACTTTATTGTCCTGGAGTTTTTTCATATCACGACTCAGCACCTGGGCTGTGCATTTGGACAGGGGTTCAAATCTGGTTCAGTCTGTGTGGAGTCTGCATCTTCCTCACCTCCATTTAATTTAAGTGCTCAGGTTTCCTCCACAGTCCAAAGAGAAATGTTTCAAATTAATTGGTGCCTCTTGTATGCACAGACACTGGGATATGAGAGAGAGAGAGAGAGAGAGAGAGAGAGAGAGAGAGAGAGAGAGAGAGAGAGAGAGAGAGGCTATATAAATCCCAGAACAATTTAGAAGTTTCACTTTACTCAGTCTGGCCAAAGTTCCATGCTTAGACACCAACAAAATGTAAGAACTACAGGAGGCTACATGTACTAAGTCATTTCTGACTATACAGGTAGAAGACCTGATGCCAAGGATAATGCACTAGTATCTACATATCTTACCTGAATGAGGGTTAAGATCAAAAGAGTTCTTTGATTACTGTGATGAAAATGATGTTTTGCAGATGTGTAGTTTTATGCAAAAATTTGAGTACCCCTGGCCAAATGACACGTTTTGATATTCTAAACAAAACAATGTGAGTACAACCTCTGCAATGGGGGGAAAAAATTTTTAATGCAGTCAATATTTGTTTGCTGAAATTAGCCAACTGGGGGGAAAAAGAAAATGGTAAATGTAGGCACTTTTCCAGTTGACCCACTAGTACTATTTTTTGCAAGTCTCAGAACTTCACTGACCTGTTAGGCCTTAAAACAAATCAGGTGATGACAGTTCCAGAGCTTGATAAATTGAGTCTTCAAACCACCCGGGGTGTCGCGCTTGCACTCAGCAGCCGTGAGCATCTTTAAGCAGCTTTGTTAGGATCAGAAAATAAAGATAATTGACTGTTACAAAGCAGGGGAAGGCTATAAAAAGATTTCTAAATGCTTCCTGCTTGCAATTTCCGCCATCTGAAATATCAAGAAATGGAAGTTAAGGGAAAGTGTTGAAGTCAAGGCACATCTGGAGGACCAAGAAAAATCTGATGGAACTGCTTATAGGTTGGTTAGGACAAATCAAAGCAGAACCACTATCACTGCAAAAGATCTGCTCAAGGTCTGACACAGAAGTAGTGGTGCATCGGTTCACTGTGCAGTGTTGTTACACAAAGATGGTCTGCAGGGAAGAGTCATCAGGACAAAATCTTACCTGCAATCTCATCACAAAAGGCAACATCTGCAGTATGCAGTGCGATGTTTATGCCTTTTTTTAAATCAAGTGCTGTTGCCTAAAGTTAAAAGTGAACTCTTTGGCTACAAACATCACATGTATGTGTGGAGGAAAGGGTAAACATTTCAAGAAAAGAACACCTTGCCAGCTGATTCACAGGGATGGAGCTCTTAAGCTTTGAGGTTGTGTGTAGCCAGTGGTACACAAAATATTGTACAGTAGTGGGAAGAACAGATTCTGAATAGCATCAAAAATCCTAGAATCTAATATCTTAGTCAGTGGAGAAACTGAAGCAAAAAAGACTGGAAAACAATCCAAAAGATACCTCAGAATCAACCATGAAGAAATAGTTTTGGAATGACCTCCAGTCCCCAGACTTGAATATTATTTAAAGTTTGTGAGTACATCTCAAACATGCTGTGAATGCAAGATGACCTAAGAATATTTCTGAATCATTCAGCCAGGAAGGGGGGGGGTCCTGCAAGAATAGAAAGATTTCTATCAGCATGCAGGAAACTGATTTCTGTTATTAAGTACTGAATGATGGGGTGCACAAACTTTTGCACATGCAAAATGTAGCATTTTCTAATCTGTTCAATTCAGCAAATGGATCACTGTATAATTGGCAGCATATCATGTTAGCTTTGTTGCAGAGGTTATGTTTACATTATATAGAAGATCAAAACATGTAACAGGTCCACTAGATCACAAATTTGTCCTATTACTACACAGTGAAACTCAGGCCATAATCATTGATTTTGTTGGAATGGACAATATTAACCACATTGCAAAGGTCAATCATAAAAGGATGGCATAAGGAAAGCATGGAAAATTAGGCATGTCTGGAGGCAGTGACAATTAAGTTAAAGCTATTTGAACAAAATAGCTATTGGATCTGAGAAAAACAGCAGCGTTTTAGAAGTGATGAATGTCAGTGTTTAGTCACTGAATTCTTTTAAACTTCTTTTTACTTTGCTGAGCCGATTTTCTTTTGTCTTCACTTAATTAACTATGGAAAACAAAAGAGTCACACAGTGACGTTAGTCCAGAAATATAGTTCTCAGCAGAAAAGTTTCTCATAGTCAGTCTTATGTGAAATCCAAACTGAAAAATGGTATTATGTTTAAGCAAAACTGGACATTTGACAACACACAAAAGTTACTGTTCTTGTAATATTTGCTTTGCTCACTTGACTCTTCATTGTAGCATAGAAGATGGTGAAGGTAATTCCAGATTGACAAACTGACCTTGCATTCTCCTGCCCCATCACTCAAGACCAACTCCACCTAGAGAGCACAGCCCATTCTCGTCAGTAAGAGGTCCAGGACTTCAGCTGCTGATTTTCATAACCAACCATTCAAGTGTATGAAGGTCGCAATTAAAGGAAACCATCATCCTCAAAAAACAGATTCTTCTCTGGCTGGTTGTGAGGCAGAGTTTTCAGCAAAGTTAAGCTAAACAGCCCGTAAATCTCACAAACTAAGGCCTCCCCATATAAAAGAATGGCTCTACCTAAAACCAGCACTGACTCCTCAGACCAGCTGCCTTAAATCTCTCAGAATATTAATATTAGTATTAGTTTATTAATTGACAGCAGCTGATCATCATTCTACCTGTTAATGGGGGGGGGGGTAGGAAGTAGGCAGCTGTGCATCAGAGCTTCAGTGAATGTTCACATCAAGCTTCAGAATGAATAAAAATGTGATCTAAATGACTTTGACCCTGGCATGGTTGCTGGTGGCAGACGAGGTGATTTGAGCATTTCAGATGCTGTTGCTCTCTTGGGATTTTCACACACAACAGTTTCTAGAGTCTACAGAGAATATAAAAAAATCCAGTGAGCAGCAGTTCTGTGGGTGGAAATGCCATGTTGATGAGAGAGATCAAAGGAGGATGAAGAAATGGAATTGAGCTGATAGGAAGGTTACAGTAACTCAGCCACTCTTTACAATAGTGCTTGTTAGAAAAGCACCTTTGAATGCATAACACATCAAACCTTAAGTTGGATGGAATAAAACAACGGAAGACCACATCTGACAATCCGGCTTTACTCTTTTCAGCCAAGAACAGGAAGCTGAGCCTACATTCTGCAGTTGAAGATTGGAAAAATGTTGACTGGTCTGAAGTATCTTGATTACAGCTGTGACAGGTAGATGGTAGGGTCAGAAATGCGTGTGAACAGCCATAGAACCAACCTGCCTTGTGTCAACAATTCAGGCTGGTGGTGCCGGGGGAATGGTGTGGGGAATGCTTTCTTGGCACGCATTTGACCCTCTAATACCAATTGGGCATCATTCAAATGCCTCAGCCACAAATTGGCCAGAATTTATCCATCTTCTATTGGTTAACTTCCAGCATGATAAAGTGTCAGAAAGCACATCATTTCAGACTGGTACTATGAAAATGAGTTCAGTGAACTTCGATGTCTTCACCAGATCTGAATCCAACAGAGCACCTTTGGGATGTGGCAGATTGGCAGCATGAATGTGCAGCAATTACATGATGCAATCATGTCAACATGGACCAGAATCTCGAAGGAATGTTTCCAGCACCTTGTAGAATTCAGGTTGTTCTGGGAGCAAAAGGAGTGGACCCTACCTAGTATTAGAATGGTGTTTCTAATAAAGTGGCCGAAGAGTGTACGTGCACCACAGCAGACACTCATTTGTTGAGAGATTGGCTTGTGTTTCAGTCTATTTGTTTCTGAAAAGACTGTCAGTCAGTTGGGTCTCCTTTGTCTTCTCTCTGCCAAAACCAACAGGAGCCATAAAAGGCATTGGACTGTTGATTCGTTCAGAGACGCGTCCCACAGTGTCCCTCGCCACGGTCCACCTGCTCACCTGCGCTGTTCAGTCTAACGGGACAACCTCCCCCGCCCCCTACCCATGTCCGCGGTCAGTACGCAGGCGTACGGGCTCGTGCCGCAGGCAGGGGGCGGAAACATGGCGGAGACGGCGGCGCAGCGCTCGGAACTGCGTTAGAGCAAAGCAGACGGAACAGTGGGAGCAAAGCAGAGCGCAGCAGAGCGCAGCGCTCCGCACCACCCACCACCCAACCCAGTGCCGGCTCACCTCCGCACCTCCAGAGCGCCACTTTGACAGACGTTTGCAGACCCACCGTTCCTGGCTGCTCTCTGCACGCGCCGACTGGGCAATCTGGATTTAGACTGAAAGGCGCCTTTCCCGGCGTTATTCGAGAATTTTCCCCGTTTCTGTTGCCCTTCTTGATGTGTTCGCGCGGCCGGCCGTGAGGGCTGCCGGCTTCCAGTGGACATGTCCGACGGCAGGTCCCTATCCGTGGCGGCCCAGGGATCGGAGCGGGAGGCGGCTCTTGCTCGTGGGCAGGGCGGCGAGCTGCCTGTGTCCGGCTCGGGCTCCGTGGTGCTGCCCGCTGGTCTCATCGACCCGTCGCTCCCCATGAGGAACATCAGGATGAAATTTGCCGTCCTCACCGGGCTCATCCGAGTGGGGGAGGTGAGCAACAGGGACATCGTGGAGACGGTGCTCAACCTGGTGAGGAACAGTCATTACTAACAGCTATATAACATTACTATATGAAATGTATTCCTGTACAGGGAACATTAGGAATAAAAATCTCTTGCGGCTAATTACACGTGATGCGTTTTGGTGACTGGTTAGTTAACGACTGGTTCCATGGGTTAACCAGCTAGGAAGCCTCTGTCAGTAGAAATAGAAGTGGGTGTATTTTACTGGACACTTAGTACAACACCACACCTGGTATTGCTGTGTGCAGTATTGCAGTGTTTTTCTGGGAAACTGTAAAGATTTCCTCACAGTTTAGGTGTTAGTATCATATTTTCTTAGTTGAAGGTATTTACATTTATTCATTTAAGATGCTTTTCTCCAAAGTGAGGTGTAATGACGACCGTACAGTAAGTAGCTGACAAATTTATCCAAGGAAACTTGCAGTAACCCCCTTTGCACATTTATATACCAGAAGAACGAACACACACACACACACACACACACACACCAGTTCACCTGAAATGTGTGTTTTTTTTGGGGCTTTGGGAGGAAAGCCATGTAAACATGGAGAGAACCTGTAAAGTCTACAGAGACCGAGTGAGCATCAAACCCACATCCAGTCACACAGTCCAGGCACTGTGAGGCAGTAGTGCTACACCTGGGCTCTGGATGCCACCCGTCACATGAAGTTGCAGCCTCTCTCTTGCAAAAAGTGTTTCTGGATTTGATGCTGCGTGTTAATTTTAAGGCATCTTTTCCCTGACAGGCATCGTCCCTGCTCTTACAGCCCACTGTCTCATGTTTGGCCATAACATCTTAGTTTTCCCCATGATTTGCAGTGACACCATTCTACACATGGTATCAGTATGTTTGTAGCTTGTGGTCTGCATTACTAAGCTGTTGGATGGGGCATAGCTGAAACATGAAGACTGAGGGCCAGAGCCAGTCTTCAGATTTCTACATTGTCTAATAATCGGATGATGTCTAACAGAAACAAAATGATGAAGGCTTAGGTCTGGTATGAATGGCATCAGATGTGACAGCAGCAGTAATTCATACATGATGCACTATGTGTTTAGAGATGGTTTGACATCATGGGTTGATAAGTTGAGAATTTGAGGCTGAGAATTTCACTTCTGTGAATTAAGGTCTCGCCCACACAAGTGTAATATGGTGTTTAATGAAATATGCACAAAATGGCCTTTTTAAAAAAATTGACATTTGATTACTTTGAACATTAGTAGGTACATAATTTCACATGTTAGATGGCTATCTTGTTTCATGTATATTTTGGTAGACTTTTTTTTTTTTTTTTTAAATTCCATGACCGCTTTGTTAATGCAGAACTGCTTTAATTCAGATGCACCGGCAGGTTTTCAAGCATGAACTGCTCATTTCAGATCCTGCTACAGAATGTCTATTGGGTTTAAGTCAGGATTTTGACTAAGCCTCTGCAAAACTTTAATTTTGCTTCTTTTTAATTTTGCAGCCATTCAGATGTACTGCTTACCTGTTTTCTGTTTTGGATCATTGCTGGATAACTCAGTTACGCTTTGGCATTAGCTCATGGGCAGATGTCTTGAGATTTTCCTTAAGAATTTTCAAGTACAGTGCAGAATTGGTTGTTCCTTCAGTAATAGCAATTTATCTGGGTCCTCAGGTAGCATAGCATCCCCACACCATTACACTGCCACCACCGTGTTTGTGTGTTGGTATGATTTTCTTTCTGCGGAATGCTGCATTTGCTCTATGTAAAACATAATGGGACTGGTGTCATCCACAGAGTTCCACTTTTGACTTGTTTATCCATAGAACATTTTGTCAAGAAGTTTGGGGATCAACCAGATGTTTTTGCAAATGTGAGACAATTATTGATATAACTCTAGGATAGCAGTGGTTTCTACCTTGCTACTTTTACGTGAGTGCTACCTTATTTCCTCAGGCTCTTGTGGAGTCATGAACACTGACCTTAGTTGAGGTATGAGAGGCCCGCAGTTTGTTTTTGTGACGAGTTGTTGCTGTGCCCTTTTAGTACTTTTGGCATGTCAGCCACTCCTGGGAAGATTCACCACTATTACTGTATTTGGAGATAATGCCTCTCATTGTGGTTTGAGTCCCAGAGTCTTATAAATGGCTTTGTAACCCTTTCCAAACTCAAATATTCCAACAATTTTTTTTTTCCTCTTCAGGAATCTCCTTTGATTTTGGTACAGTATTGTAGAAACTTTGTGGTAACTTCACTCATAAGATTCAGTATGTAATAAGGTTCAGGTTTAATATGACTGGCTGCAGTCAAGCCTGGCCTTGTTCAATGAAATGAATCTAGTTATCAATTAAATGTGGTCGTTGATTGAGTACCTAAGGGGGCTGTTACTTTTTCACATGGGTTACATTGATGTTGAATAACTTTGTTCCTTAAATGAAATAATTACTTATGTTTACTGAGGTTTGCTTTGTTTAATGCTAACTAACATTTTGTCTAAAGATCTGAAACTATTCAGTGCAGCAAATATGGATTAATAGGGGAAATCAGGAAGGAGCCAAATACTTTTTCACAGCACTTTAGTAAGGACATAAATGGAGACTCTGAGTATTTAGACCATAGTAAACACACTGATGGCAGAGAAAATATTGGATGATATGGTGGTGCAGCAAGTAGTACTGATCCCTCACAACTCCTGGGTTGTGAGTTTGACCAAGCATTTGAATCCAACTCGGTCTGTGGGGAGTTTGCATGGTCTGCCTGTGTTAGGATGGCTCTCCTGATATAACCCAAAAAGATGCGTTTCAAGTAAATTGGGGACTAAATTGCCTTCTGTCTGTGCTAAATTACTTTGTGTAACTATATGTCATTGAGCATATCTAGCAGTGCAGGTAGCCTTGGACAAATATGTCAGCAAAATAGAAATTAATAAAAATGCTGGGCACAGATAGGATACTGGGGAAAGTGAAGAGGTTGGTAGAGTGGAGCCATTGGCCTATGTTTAGGAATAAATGTCTATAAATGGGGACTAGTGTTATAGAGGCATGTTTTATGTAAGAGGGCAATTTATGATTATAACTGTCCCAAGTCACAAATCTATTCAGGTTTGTAAGGCTTGATACAAAGGTAAAAAAAAAAAAAACCTATATTAACTATGATTAAGAAGCTGAAATCTGTGAAGTTCTTGGATAGAACTATAGTATGTTACCTCTAGGACATCTAATATTTTTATTAACTGAGCTCAGTTAAAATTAAAATGACTGAAAATACATTCTCTTCATGAACTATTCTTCAATAATTATTGTTAATTTATTCATCTCAAACATGCAATGTAAGAGCCGTGTTGTAACTGGTTAGTGACTCGGGAACCCTTGAAACCAGTTAAACACTGGAAAAGTAATAAATTGTGGTCTTGCCTAGCCTTACTAAGGTTGTATATCCCTGAGAATGCCTTTGTAACTCTCGTAACTACCATTAGTTCAAATGATAGAAGTTTGTATGTATTCCCGAGCCCTAAAAGTGACAGCAATTTATACTAAAATACAACCAAATAAGACACAGTTACTTCTTTGTGTAACATCAGCTTTTACAACAAAATATGGCAGTTTTTGTGCATTATTTACTCTGTAATACTTATTGTTGTCTCCCTGTTCTCATTCAGCTGTTTGGCTTTTATGCTCCAGACGTTCAGCAAAAAGTGTGTGTCGTTCCTTCAGGTGCCTAGGTTTATTCTTGCAGTCCAAAGTCATGCGTTTCAGGTGGATTGGTGATTAAATTGCCCAGCGTGTGTTTAATCACTCCTACTACCAACACAACAAATGAAACCAAAATCATGTCTGTCACCACAAATGTGTGTATATATTACAGTAAATTTGCACTTGCACAAAACTGAATAAATGTACAATAAAAATGTTTAGAAAAAGATACTGCAATTGCTTACTAAAAACTGTAAAAACACCAATATACGTATAAGTATACAGCGCTCCCTGCAAATAAATCTCTTCCTTAATCTCCCCATGTTTGCATGGTTATTCCTCTTGTGGTCCAAAGATGTTTCAGGAAGAATGGTGTGTGTGTGTGTGTGTGTGTGTGTGTGTGTGTGTGTTGCGTTATGTTGTTCTGTTGTATAAATTAGAGAATTACTGTAGAGAGTTTAGTGCAGTATGAACTACTATGGATAAAGTTTTTTGTAAAATTCTTGTTAATTATTCTTAGTTGCTATGGACCAAAGTGTCTACTAAATGAATAATTGTAAATGTAAGCATATTCCTTTGCTCAGTTGTTCAGAGGTGCACAGAATCCACATTTCTTTCCTCAAGAATGTGAAGAAATGTCTTTGTAAGCTGAAGCAAATGTATTAAATGGAACTCCTAGTGAAGTCCAATCCTCCTAACTCAAATAGGCTAATCTTGGGTAATGACTGTAATGTGGCCCCACACTGCTGTTCTTTTAGGATGCAATTTACTGACACCTGCAACCTGGCTGTGTAAATACAGATTTTCTTTGCCCCACAAAAAACAAATTTTAGATGACAAAAAAAATCTGGAAAATGTTTTTGTTATGTTTCGTAAAACACGGAGCTAGTGTTCATGTTAGTTATCACCTGCTGCCATTTTGACAGTTACAGAGACTGACTTTTACTTCTTTAATAACAATGGGCATTTTATGGATCCAGTACACATTTAGAATTTATTCATTCATTGATAAACTCACTTATCCACTACAATGTTATTGAAGCTAGAGCTGGATCACTGGAAATCTTAGTGTAAAGCAGGAATCAACCCACAAACATTTGCTTATGCTCTGTGGGCATGTTATAAATCTATCTTTGGACTGTAGGAGGAAATCGGAGAATCTGTTGCATTTTTGTTGCCAATATCAGTTAACCTTTATAAAAGCCCTTGCTTCCTGTATCAAACATTCTCTCACTAAGGTTGGATGCCGTTTCATTGTAACAGTAACGTGTAATGGTGACTATTTGGTATCAGGACATGTGATAGAATCAAAACCACTAGAACTAAAACTTATTAACGAGTAACTTGTTAGATTGCATAAGAAGAAAATGAGAATATTCAACGGGTGCTTGCACAAGAATTTTTTTTCCTCTGTTTAGGTTTTATAGTCTTCATGCTTTAAACCTGCTTTGAACCTTGAAAATGTTATCTGTAGTGTCTGTAAACTATTGAAAAAAGATACTTGTCTTAGATTTGTGCGAAGCTGTTGTAGTGCAGGTACCAGTGTATTTACTGACATGAAAATACAGGTGTGTTGTAGTTGTTCCTCCATGTTACGGATGTGACTTGCAGTATTTGATCCATTCAGGGTAAGTACTTTCGTTAAAGGTATTGCAGTAGGACAGGAGACTGAGACCAGATACTAATACTACATATCTTACGTAGCTTTACTGGGAATGTTTAAATGTATTTATTTATTTACTTTTTTAATATTATTTGCAAACAGTGGTTTCACATTCTTTTACTGAATCGGCACTGCTACTAAATCAAATCATTTTGGCGGTGTTTACCTTAAATTCCTTTTTAATTTCTCACATGTATACATGTACTAAAGAATGGTTACTTTATTGCTTGTTAAACTGTTATTGCTGCATGAAAGAAGGGTAGTGTACAAATGAGTAAAAGTAAAACCTAGGACTTCCTTTTGAATAGAAATGCCAATGAACAGCAGGTTTAAGATGCAATTTTCACTTTGTCCACAGTAAGCTGAGGTGACTGGTGGTGTGAAACTAATGACCCCACTTTCCCTCCCTGAAGTGGGGTGTGTAATTAGTTCTTGGAGCAGGGGTGTTTGTTGACCAGTAGCGACTTTCATGGATTTGAAGGGGGGGGGGCAGAGAAGGTGAGAAGTGGACAGTGAAATCCTATAGAAGCCGGTGTTGTCTTCGCTGTGTCTCAGTACACAGTTTGGTCATTTTTCATTTCTCACAGTGCAGAAAGTTTGCAGAGGAATTTATTTGTTATCCAAACTGTGTGTCTGTGTCTGCGCGTGTGGACGTCTGTTCTGCTGTTTCGCGCTCTGATCTAATGGGATCCAGCAGGGGAAAAAACTGGATGTTTTTTGTTTTGCTGTTGTGATCATCTTTATTGTTGCCTGGTTATTGATTGTTCTGCCCCTTCAGTTTGGTGACAAAAGTACATAAATCATTATGCATTATGCTGATGGTCTTTTCATTCAGTGCGGTTGAAGGAGCTTGTGATTTATGAGATGAGGGGATCGTATACTGGGTTTTGTGGTGAACTGGTAGCAGATTAAAACTAATTCTTGCCATGCTAAAAACTAAAGTGAAATCGCTTTACCAAATCGATCAAGATTTCATCCACAGCCTGGAATCACCCCCCCACCCCCAATAAATGAAGGCTGGCACAACTATAAATTACAGTTTTTAAGTGTATGCTTGCCAGAGTCTACAAACTGACAGTATGCCACCTCTGTAGTCTCACACATTATTGTGAAGATAAACGGTTTCAAACGGAAAACCTGGATGCTGGTATTGAGATAAATATTGTGAAATGGGCAACGTGCTTATTGACGTAGCTCCTTTCAGTGCTAGTGGCCTTTTTATTGTGAGTATCTTGCCACTGCAAGCATCGCAGTCCTCTGTGCACTTGGGGATGAAGCTTGTTGGAGCGGTGGCCTGGATGCCTGACACCTTTCGCCTGCGAGCAATGCAGCTGTTTCCATGGGAACCATCCCTGGGCGACTTCACACCATAGCTTTGGATGCAATTTCTGTTATCCGACTAGCCTGGCTGGATTTGAAGTAAAGGGATTTCCTTTGGAGTGAAGGAAAGCTGACTCTTTCTCATGGGAGATTGCATTATCCTTCCTTTTTCTTTCCTGTGATTTTTTGTTTACTTGTTTGATGCTACTATCTTGAGGAAAAACTATGGTGCACAAATACAGATCTACTTTACTTTAAACATCTGATGTAAAACATCTGTTAAAATGGGTCATATTTTTCAACTCCCAGAATGAGGGTTATCCTAAACATAAGCATTATACAAATTTAAGTTTTAGACTTCTATCTTAAAAGGAGCTGTGAAAATGAAATTGCCCTTAATTTTGTAGGACTCGTAAAAAATATTAAATGTTAGTAAAACTGCTAGCATCTGTCTGCTGTCTGTTTCACATGTAAATGGTTCCCCCAGTGAGGTCAGTGGTCCAACTGAATGTACACTGATGCCAAAGGCTGCACAGAGGTGTTACAGCTAATGTGCAGTTTTTCTACCCAATGCTAAGTTGTATCCAGGATATAGAAGCAGCTTGGCTGTTTCTACCACTGGCATGACTGAAATGCTTGTCATGCTGCACACATTTGATATCATGATAAATGGATGTCTCGTGATATGCAGACATTACTGTATTTGTGAGACTCAAATTCCTATTTGTTATGTTGCCAGGAGATAATGCCATCGTTTACCATGATTACAAATGACGTCCTGGTGTACCTGTTAAATAACTGGTATTTGCCAGTTTTATATATACAGGCCTACATTTACTTGAGCCCTGTATGGCAATGTAGTCAGTGCAGGTAACTAATTTCATGAGGACACCTAATTCCTTACAGCTGAGAGAGTGGAGACAGTGTGGTGGAGAGAAGAGCTGCGCTTTTTAAGTGGATGGACTGTTAAAATCCTAGAAGGTGGCCCATTGTTGTCAGACATGAGGTCAGCATCACAACTGCAGCACAAAGCAAGTTTTGCACCTGCGATTATGGACTGAGACAGTGGTGACGTATTTATGTAACACAATCTTTTCTTTGCTTGGGACCTGATGTCAGGCCTTTCTTAACCAACTGTCAATCATTTATGATGATTAATGGTAGAAATGTATGGTCTGGGGTTTGTCTTTGCTGAATGTCATGTCTTGGAATTGGGCCTGAGGCTTGAGTTGGAAGAGCAATAACAGAATGTTGTGACTAATGCTGATATTAGGTAAGAGGCTACGTTGACACAGACTGTTTTCGTGTGACTCTGGTGTCAGCGTTCTCTTGCAGTGGGTTGTATCCTAACTCATTTTCAGGAGTTAACTCTGTTTTTCACACCATATCTTTGTTGAGAATGATTTTTAGTTATGTCTTTGTCCTTTTTGCCACAGTGCAGCTAGGAGGGACATAAAGGAGAGTTTAAATATCCACACCATAGAATGAGGCAGTGTGTGTAATATGGTTTCTTGCACAACACTTTAAATCAGAAACTGATGTATGCTTCTCTCTGAGCACTGCTTCTGATGGAATGAAGGCTGTCTTTGTGTGTCTTTCTTGTACTAATAATCAGGCCATGTGGTGGGAATAATGGGGGGGGAAAATGGCATAGAACACTGGAAGCAGCAGTGACAGCCATTTTAATGCATGCAAGACTGCATAAAATTATGGAAGTATCAACACAGCCCTGAAGTTTAGTATGTAGTGTAGAGATGCAGGTTTTCCTCAGCACAAATGTGTTCTTTTCACACAGATTATGGATCAATATGTAAATGCAGAGAACAGTCCTATAGTCAGAAAGCAGTTGAATCTTTTTCGTGCACTGTCTGTGCAAACAAATATGTAATCCCCAGTATGAGGGGGGAAAAAGTTTTTTGGTGTTTTATTTTAAACAGAAAAAGGTGCATACTGGATATTGCATTTTATGATGCCTTTGATTCTGAAATCTTGGAAAACAACGCCATTGCTCAAATCTTTACTCCACGCCCTTCATCTCATGTGGCAATTTCAAGCGTTACTAGATTTGTGTTCATTGGACAATGATGCATCCCTGACTGCATATCGGATATTAATGCTGGAATTAACAGCATCATTGGTTTGCAACAATGTATCAATAGCGAAGATTTGTTGTGATATTTGTTTGTTTGTTTGTTTGTTTGTCTAGGTTATTTTGCCCCAGATTTTAGATGAGTGCTTTACGTGGATGCCGCTGTTTTCCACTGGGTTACAGATTTTGCAGTATGTTCAGTAAGACTTGACCAGTGATAAATGGTTACCGCATGCATAAAGAAACCACAAAGCCTTCTTGTGAGTGGAAGATGATTATACATGGATTGCAGCTGTCCCTTGCAGGGCCTTTCTGCTGCCCCTTATCTCTGCTAATTAAGGGTGTTTTTGCTGGTAATCTTTGGTGCCGTGAGTATGTCATGATAAAATCTGCAATTTCGATAAAGTGCAGTAATGAGTCTGGAGCAGTCTCCCTTCAAGGTGGAATTAACACTGAACAAAATGTAATTGTTTCAAGGAATGAAGCTGAAAATGAACCTTCTAGATTAAGTGGTATCTGCTGCTGTTAAGACTTTGAGGAATCACTTATTTCATTTCAGTTATTATTCCTGCTGTGCTTTGGAACAGTGTTTTACTAGACATATTGCATGATTGCTCAATGTTTAATGATCATAATTTTAACACCAAAACGTGTTCCATTATCCTAAGTGTCTAATATATAGCAGCTCAGTAACATCAGCTGGTATGCTTTAGTAAATATTTATGAATGACATTTTGACCACATTGACTTTTGTGAGCATGTTGGCATACATTTCAGCTGTTTGTCATTAGAGGCTGGGTTCTTCACAAATAATACAACTAAATGGAGAGGTTTTGTTTCTTACTACCACATATCAACTGTATTAATCCATGGAGCTAGGGGAAGTTCAGCGTGATCTTGTTGTGGTGAAAACAAAACCTTTTTTTTTTTTTTTTTTAAAGTTCAGTCACTTATGGTTCATTTAAATAAGGCCATTTTTTTCAATTCATTCAAGCCCTTTACATTCTCTGTGTGTCATTTCAGCTTGAAAGCTCTTAAGATTTTAAGTGAGCTGTGCCTGTGGCATAAATGAACAGCGGGTTAAATAATTTAATGGTTTTGAGCCTCTGTTACTTGGGCTTGGTTATGATTTCACAGTGGATTAGGGGGCTTTGCTAGATGTATGTGGGCAAACACACTGACAGGAGACGGGATGGCAAATTAATGGAAAAGCTATATTTTTGATGGGTTTTCATAAGACAGTCAAACTGTAGGTGTTTGCATTAAGAACATCCAATACAATCTGAGTTCAGTGAGGACCATCCACATGTGTCGTGCTCCAGACTCCATATATCAGTTCTACATATGTCCACTACATGTCATATATATTTTTTTTTTTACTGAAGGCCTAAAGAATGTTTTAGTGTGACAAAGAAGTTATTGTTAATTTAGCATAGCTATGTTCATTTGTGCCATTTCTACTCATAATGGACAACTCTTTAGATTGTTAAAGGCAGCCTAAATAAGTACATTCAGTTCTTATGAATAGACTTTTCAGCAGCTAATGACAAAACGTTATTGCTGTCTGACTTATTGTTTTATCCGATCCAACTACTATTCAGAATAATGAAAGAATAATATTGTCCTCTAAATGTGGTCATTGCTGAAATAGGGGATGCCTGAAGAGATGAAGGCGTTCTGTTCCACTCTGCTGTCTTTTAACCAAAATCCCAACATTATCTCAGTTCCTACTACGGAATGGTCTGGTTTGACATCTTGATCTAGAAGATCTG
Organism: Arapaima gigas; assembly: GCA_900497675.1. NCBI lineage: Eukaryota > Metazoa > Chordata > Actinopteri > Osteoglossiformes > Osteoglossidae > Arapaima > Arapaima gigas. Next base: position 380,997 of record UFQX01000149.1, read on the forward strand.
TGGAAATTTATCACAGAAAAACAAGTATGGATTATAAAAATTTAGAATTCTGGTTTGCTTCAGTCTTTGCAAAGTGACAGAGAAATTAACGCAATTGCATGTTTCTCTTAACTAAGTTGAATGTTATTTGCAGAGCTCCGAGTTTGATTGGAAGAGGATGGAGTAATGACTTGAGCAATGGCACCGTTTTCTAAGTGGCTTTTGCTTGACTGTCATAAGTGAATATTTGGTTTTGATAGAATGTAGCAGGATCAATTATTTTCTCAAGTGGAACAAATGAATTTCCCATAGACCATACCCCTCTCTAAGTTGAGGCACTTTTGAAAGTGCTCAGCAGCCAGCATTAAAACCAATGGTTTTGTTCATTTGGTAGCATATGAGTTGTTTTGATATTCTAACAGAAGTTGGGCTTGAAATGAACAACATTTTGCTGGCTTTTAGCAGCAATGACTATAGATCAAGAAATTAAGAGCAGAAGCCAGGAGCCAGAAACATGGCTGACCTTTGAGTCTTCATGCATATAGCATAAAAACAGAAGGGGAAAGATTTACTGGAGGGTCTGATGTAGCACATACAGTTCAGATAACAATTGAAATAACTTGAGGGTGATCCATTGTGCCTTTTTATATTATACAGAAACTTGGATCCATTGTGATTCTGCATAAACCTCTTGTTTTACCACTCAGTTGAAATTCTCCTTGTTTTCATCCACTGTGCAAAATCATAGTCCGTAGCACCTGGCAGGAAATCAGGAGTGTTATTATTGGGGATGAATGCAGAATCTAGATCCAATCTCACTTCAATGCATTGGATATTCTGCCAGTACTTGACTGTATTAATTGTTATTGGGTTATCCCAATGTTTTTTAACTGGTTTGTTTTTCCTTAAAAAAAATCCATTCTTTCAAAGACTGTGAGGTCTAAATATCTGTTCAAATTGAGGAGGCATCTGTGTGTGTGTCTGTGTGTGTGTCTGTGTATTCTGTGATGACTCGTTGGTGAGCACTTAACTAATACTTGCCAATATCTGGGAGATCAAAGCCTTCTGTGGAGCTTGGTTTGCGCAGTGTCTCTGTTTTAAGCTATTGTCTTCTCTTACACCATATAAAAGAACTGAACCAACCATTTGGATCATTTTGTGAGAGAATATAAGAGAGACTACTTAGATAGGGTAGTGCAGATGCAGAAGTATGTTCATTTTCAGGAGTGAGATGGGATCCAGCCAGATATGGGCAGTGAGTTCTATCATTCAACTTCCTGTCTAATTTGCTCAAAGTATGGATGAAATTGGTCTTAAACGTCTGCTTTAATTTGTGTGTGACAAATATGCCGAAATAGATAAAGCCTGAGGGTGAAGTGAAAGGAAGTGTAGAGGGATTAAGTGTATGTAGTATGCTGCTTAATGGCATTTCCTCAGATTTAAAACAATTTATCTTATCCTGAGAATAAACTGAACAATGAGATTAATAATTTAAAAATTTAAAGGTCATGTTTAGTTGGAAATATTATCACCGGTGTATAAGTTAATTTTGTGCTGTTTACCATTTAAGTCTAAACCAAATATGGTTGACTTCCTCCTGATTTGCTTCAGCTAATATTTCTATAGCTAATGCAAACAGGAGTGCTGTCAAAGGGCAGCTCTGTCTTGTTCCTTTCTGGCACTCAGTTGTCCAATCAAAGCCCATTAGTAAGAACTGCTGCCAGCGGTTTATTATACAAGACCTTTATCCACTGAAGAAAATTGTGCCTCAGATCAAATTTGTGAATAATATAAAAATATAGGACCATTCAGCACGATCAAATGGCTTCTCTGCATCCAGAACACAAGCCCATCTATTGGTTGCTGTAGAAACACCTGAATATCATTAAGGATCCTTCACATATTGTTGGAAGAGTTTTGACCCTTGATAAAAACCAGTCTGGCCATCCTTTATTATTGAGGGGACTAACCCGTTGAGATGTGTTGCAAGTATTTTCGATAGAAGTTTGAAGTCTGCATTTAAAACTGCGTCTGGCCTATAAGAGGCACAATCTTCTGAACACTTCCATTTTTTTGAGAATTAAAGAAACGGTGGCTTCTCTGAGAGATTCTGGTAAAATGTTGCATTCAAATGAGTTGTTAAACATATGTAACAAAGGCTCTGCTAAGAGGCCTTGAAATTGTTTATAAAACTCATTGCTGAGCCCATCTGGGCAAGGCACCTTTCCAGACTGCAGCTGTACGATAGCCTCATACACTTCAGCTTTGGAGATGTGTGCTTTTAGAGTTGATTTCTGATCATCAGATACAGTAGGAATATTAAGTTTAGAAAAGCTACTGCATTAATTCTGAGGCACGTATGCTCTGTTTAGCAAAGCTCATTTTTCTTTCCGTATTCTGTGTTAGGAGAGTCTAACATTGATTACAGGGCAGTAATTTCCTTCACCCAAACTGGTTTCGATTTTTAATATACAGACGTGGCTGAAATTATTGGTATGCTTCCCCTTTTTCCAAAAAACCTCACAATTTTTGCTGAAATAACTTTAAACAAAAGTATTTGGTATCTATCATTCTTTATTTCACATATAATAGAACAGAAACTTTGCGTTTGATTTATGACTTAACATATTTTAAAAATAAATTGAAATAGAATGCACAAAAACATTGGGATCCTTAACTGTAGCCTTTGGAGACAATAACTGCAGTCCAGCACTTTCTGTAGCTCTGAATGAGATTTCTACACTTCACTGATAGTTTTGCCCACTCTTCTTGAGCACACTGCTCTAGTTCTCTCAGGTTTGATGGGTGCCTTCTCCTAAATGAGTTTAACCTCTTTCCACTAATATTCTGCGGGATTCAGATCAAGGCTTATAGCAGGCCACTTCAGAACGGTGTAATGTTTTGTTCTCATTTATTACTGGGTCCTTTCTGAGGCATATTTCAGGTCATTATCCTGCTGGAGGTCCCATGACCTGCAACTAAGGAAAAGATTTCTGGCGCTAAGCTGTACGTTTCACTCAAATCCGTTGATAGTCTTCTGATTTCATTGTGTCCTGTTCAGATTCAAGGCACCCAGTGCCAGAGGCAGCAAAGCAACCCCAAAACATCACTGAGCCTCCTCCATGTTTCATGGTAGGGATGGTTTTCTTCTTTCCCAAAGCTTTGTGTTTTTTTTAACACATAGTTGGTGTGGTTTACCAAAATGCTCTAATTGTGTTTCCTCTGTCTAAAGGACATCCTCCCAGAAGGACTGAACCTTGTCAACATATATTTTGGTAAACTTCAGTTGGGGTTTTATGTTTATGGGCCTTTCTGAGGAGACTGTTTTCCATGGAGCCCATTTTCATTCAGACAGCGACAGATGGTGCGACCTCAAACTGTTGTACCTTGAGCTTGAAGGTCAGCTTGGATCTGATTTGATGTTTTCCTTGGTTCTTTAACCACCATTCTAACAATCTTTCTATTGAATCATGGGTCAGTTCTTCTCTTGCAGCCATGCCAAGGGTTTTTTTGCTACAGTCCCATGTGTCTTAAACTTGATAATATTGACTACAGCTGTCACAGGATCATCAAACTCTTTAGAGATAATGTGATAGGCTTTATTTTGACCATACTTAGCCTTTTCCTTCTTTCTAACTTCCTCAGACAACTCTGCTTTTTTGTCTCTTTGCCATGTTTAGTGTGATACAGACAATGACAAAAAACAGCAGAGTGAGGACTTTTTCTATTTAAACTGGCTGAATGAGTGATTATACAATTGAAGGCATTTGTCGTACTAATTAAAGGAGAACAGTCTGCTTGCAGTATCAGCCGCAGTAACTTGCAGTAACTTCTAAAGGGTTCCAGTAAAGTTTTCCAGGCTCTTTTCAAATGGCTTTGTTTTGTTCCACTGCAAACCAAAGAAGTGCATGTATGGATGAAAAAGATCACTTTATTTCAACACTTTTCAGGAAGAATGGGACATTATTGGAATAAAATGCGAGGGTATCAATAATTTTGGCCAGCTCTGTATTTTTTTCTGCATCTAAAATTTTAGATTCTATGACCATTGCTGTTTAAGGTTTTAATGTTTGTTTTTGTTTGTTTGTTTGTTTGTTTGTTTTTATTTAAAATAGTGTAAGAAGTAATCAGTCTTCTAGTGAAGGCCTTACAGGTCTTCTAAAGTAATGACAGTTTAACTGTGGAGGATGTATTAATAGATAAAAATGACAAATTCTGAGCACAAGGAAGAAATAAAATTATCATCTTTAAGTATAGAGGAATTAAATCTCCAGTGTCTAGATTGTGCTGAAAGGCTCTTAAGTTTTATGATGAGATATACATCTGTGTAGTTTGGTATAACTATGCTTCCAATGGAACTGCAGACAGCAGTGTGCAAAGAGTCTTTTTTGGCATGAGAAAGTAATCAGTTACTGTGTGGCATTTGTCAGCATTGGAAAAGCAAGTAAATTCTTTATCTGCTGGATATAGAGCTCTCCACACATCAGTGTAATCAGTTTCTTCACATTTTTTATAGTTTTAGCCTGAGGTGATGAGAGACCTGGTAAACATTAGACGTTCATAACAGTGATCTATTCCCTGTGTTCTGTCCCTTTAACTATTCAGTAGCACCTGCCTTTGTCTTTTACACAGGCTTATAAATTAAACAGTAAACTCATCCTCATTAATATTGTTACACCTGTGCTTTTACAAGCAAAAGAAAAAAAAAAACACCTGCCCAAATCCACACTGCCTATTACCAAAATGAGAGCAATGTTAATTTTCAGCATTGTTTCTGTTGACTGGTGTACAGATTCCCTCGGGTATTCCAGGTACATGGTGGTGTTAGCTTTAATTATTTTTTAAATATGTCATGGAGATATCCGTGGTAGGAATAATGCTCTGTTATTCACTAAGAGATAGAGAAATATATAAAAGTATGATCCCAAAACCATGATCCTCCATTTTATGCACCTGTTTCTCTAATGCCTGCAGCTGGGCCCATGTTTGCTGTTTTTCATGCTGGTTATCCCTTCCTCAGTCTTCCCAGTTCTCTCTTTGCATTTTTTTTCCCCTTTTCCCCCCTGTGTACATCTCAACCATTTGCCATAGTTGCCAAGTTTTTCATCAAGCACTTTTGTGATGTTTTCAGTGAGTTGTTGAATTTGTCCTTTGGGTCGTTTAGCCTTGAGGTAGTTCCAATTTTGATTTCTTTGCACTTTTGTGGCATGTTGTTGGAATTTTTCTTCAGAGATTCTTCCAGCTTCATGGCAGTGTGGTTCATCAATGAGTTTACAGCAGTTTGTTTAATGGGTATTGGTAGAGAAAAATTTGAAGTGGTCTACTGAAATCAACCACGCATTATGACGCCATGTTGAGCCAATGTCAGCTATGTACCTTTATGGGAGATGCATATTTAAAATTTCCCAGATGGTCTACAATGAGCAGTGCTGCCAGTTCTGATTTTGCAAATTCCTGGGACACCTTGCCTTTCGTGAAAGTTGCTTTGCCCTCACCGTGCCATGCCTTTGTTTTGGTATAACCCATACCTCAAAGCCACTGCAGATGGCTTAATATTCGCTGAACTTATTACAGTACCTGGAGAAGGTGGCTTTATTCTTGAAAGGGTTCATTCAAAATTTATGTTGCTCCATTTTCAATATTTGCTGCCTTTCACCACCCTGTGAACTTTGTGAGTGGCATTCCGTGTTATCAGAAGGGTTTGGATGATGCGGGTGATTATACTTTAAAAAATGCAGAACCTTTCCCCATTTAGTTTATTCCTCTCACTCACTCCCTCAGATGACTCTCAGATCTACAGTGTGGGTTGCAATACAAGGCTGACCTTTTTGTGATACCTGTGTTCTATTTAAGATTCCATTTTTCATGGTTTTTTTATGAGTTGCGAGTTTCTCCTGTTAGACTTGAATCTGCTGTCCTCTTTGGTCTTGCTGAGATGATTTTTATAAAGTAGCATTTAGAGTTCTGTACAAGGCTTACAAACAGAGTACGGAAAAGGGTACGGACAAGCAAGAGCTAATTTTTAAAATCCCAAAAATATTGATTAAGATACTTTTTGTGTCTAAAAATGCTACCTTTCTTAATGCCAACAAAATAACAGGTACTAGCTAGTTACAAATCACATTTTGTTAGCCTCTTATGCAACTTTACAAAGATTAGGTAAGAAATGGAATGAGGACGGCAGGAACCATAGCTGTGATCATTGCTCCACTATGATTTAAAAAAAAAAAAAAAGATATTTTTGGTTAGTTCCCCAGTACTCAAAATTAATATATAAAGATATATGAATGACAGAGAAGCAGAGTGCTCTCTTGTTTATTGACTTGCAGACCAAGGTCTCAGCATGGGCTATATCTCCTGCGGGTGACCTCTCTATGCTAGATGGTACAAATTGAATGCGACACTACCTTGTTCCAAGGATTGGAATCTTCTAGGGTATCCTGCATTTTCTTCCGGAGAATCCTCTGGTTTTGGGGTTTCTTTGCATTTGTGATTTCACAGAAGTCCCCTACCACTGCCACTCAGAACTCTGGCCAGTGGTGAACCGCAATCAATCTTGATCCCACTTGGTCAGAATAATAGTATAGAACCAATGCCCCATTGGGGCACACATGGCTCAACCCAACTGACAAGCTAAGAAATCAAATTTAAGTTGCACTGTATTTTTAATGGCCCCATCCTTTCCCTTTGCATTCCTGGGCAACTGCCAGATGATGTGATGGCAGCGTCTTACGATGGCAGTGAATAAAGGCACTCAGGCCCAATTGCTGTGAAAGTTTATTGACCAAAGCAGTTCGTCTCTTTTGAAAAGGTGACATTCTTGACATTCTTGTGACATATTAGTGATGGTAGAGAAGGGGTTGGAGTAGCACAGGACACATTTTATACTGGTGTATTCTACTGGAGGAGCGCATTGTTTACATATTCCAACCATATTCCCAGGTAGGTTGCACCCAAGAAGAGTATTACTGTCTTGTAAAAACACTGCCAGTTTATACTTGCGAGCCATGTTGAGCCTTTTGTATTTTGTTATTTATCCTTTGCTAAGAAAAGATGTAATGGAATGTGAATATTCTGAGCTGGTGTTTGTCTACTGCTTGGTGGGTCAGAATTACAACCGTCACAACTCAGTTTTTTGAAGACATTCCTGTGAATTGAAGGCTAGAATAAGAACAACTGCATGCTCATTTTTGTGCTGAGATAATTTGTTGTAGTGTTAAGTAATAGAAAATTGCATCTTTTTCACTTTACAGGACACTTCCAATGCCTTTCCAGGGCACAGTGTGCTGGTTTGAATCAAATTCATTTGACACATATTCCAAAGCCACTCACTTGCTAAGCTGCCATTGAGCAATATCCATCATTGAGCTTCTTTAGGTTGTCCTTTAGGTGAGTGATACAAAATATTAATACACAGCAGTTGAAATGATACTCATCAGCAGCATCACAATAAAATGTCAGTTTTTCTGTTTCATCCTAGGACAGCTATTCTTTCGTACTCCTAGTACTGTTACTTCAGCGGACCAGTTTGTACTAAGAAATAAGCCGGGTGGTTCCCTGCATGTGTAGCTGCAGGTGGGTTTTGGTTTTGGCCTGTGGGGCTGCAGTCTCATGCCATCCTCTTCTCTGCTTCTTGCTGTCAGTGCAGGCACCATTTGGTATGGGGCTGCCACCAGTGAGCCAGACACATGGTGAAACTAGAACATTTTGTACCTCTGTTCTTGTAGTTTCTCTTTAATTAAAATTTTGGAAGACAAAAAATCAACCCTGTTCTTCACTAAACACATACACTGTAAAAGATAGTAAAAATGGTAAAATAATATTAAGCAGAATTTTGTGGGTCTTTGGAAGCTACCAGTTTTGTCAGGCTGTTTCTATGGTTTTTGTTTTCACATGTGATTGCCCTTCTGCTCCTTTGTTATAAGATGTGAAAAATCCTATAACCTTGAATCAGACTAAACTTAAATCAGAATTAGACTTGAATAAAATGATTCCTTCATTAGACCTTTTCCTGACAGCCTGTGAGCCCTTGATGTAGGTTACAGTGCAGATGGCTATCTCCATGATGATGATTTTTATATATTTTTGCAGGCCACATCCATGAACTTCAGTTGAAGAGCTCAGCTGTTTACAGATATCAGTCCCTCTGTGGTGCAGGTGGCCAGTGCAAGCCTGTTGCCAGAATACAATGGCGCACACAGAATTTCAGACAGTCCCTGTTCACTGCCTGAGTTTTGGAGCTGGAGAATACATAATGTATTAAATCTTCACAGTGGATGTGGAAGAGGGAGAAGCTTGCCAGAGTGGCCTCAGTCAATATTCTGTGAACTGGCATCTTAAAGAGGTGTTTTGAAGCATAATCAGGAGAAAGTGGGACATTGAGAAAATCCTTTGTTTTACCATTCAGAAGTTAATAAGTGCTCAACAAAAAGCCAGCTTTCCATTATGGTCCACCCCCGTGTTCTTAAATTGACTATTGATCACCCTGTTCAGCAACTTGCTTTTAAGTGTGTCAAATTACCACTATTTCTTAAAGAAAAAAGTGTTTCCAGACAAAAAAGTCACCTGAAGTTTAGTAATTTTATTTTTATTATTATTATTATTATTAGTAGTAGTAGTAGTAGTAGTAGTAGTAGTAGTAGTAGTAGTAGTAGTAGTAGTAGTATTAGACTGGGTAATAATAAACAACCCTAAAACATATGTTTTTTCATTTTTTGTAACAAATATTATTTCTAAATTGGCCTTTAATGTTATTTTTACACAAAAATTATTGATACCCTCTTGTCCAGTGCAGTTTTGCAGTTGGCTAGAGGCTATACTGCAAGGAACTAATTTGAAAGACTGCACTCTGGATAGAGACATTTTGATAGTTTAACCACTGCCTATGTCTTTCACTTTGTAAGTTATATGGTCTCTGTGCCATTAGAGGTGCTCTGTAGGGGTATCAGGTAAATGCAGTGTTTAGGATTACCACCTTGCACTTGAAGGACCCAGGTTTAAATGCTATTTCCTGCTATGCTAGCTGTGATCTGCTCTAATTAAAATTAGCCAGCTCTATAAATGAGTAGATTGTTGAAAATACTTTAGCATGTTAGTCACTTTGAAGAAGAAAAGTATTAACTAGATAAATACATGAAAAAGTAATTGTTTTTATTCCTTGCTGTAGTATCCTTTGGTAGTTAGCCTGAATTGCTCTAGTTAAAATTACTGTATGAATAAATTTAAGTAGCTTAACGATGTCCATTGTTTCTTCTTAACTACATAAATTAGTAATACATGGTACTGAATCTGCTGTTTCAATTTTGACATTAGATTTTATCACTGTTTGTGCTTCAGAGAGATTGTCAATATGATTGGAAGTAATTCTCCCATGTTGCCAAGTGCTGAGTGTTTGTTTTTATTGCAGGTAGTTAAATTAGTATATTTCTTTAAATGCTTCAGTGAATGTTCATTCCATGTTTGCCTTGTGTTGGATGGCTAACTGGACCTGTTGTTGAGAACCATCTATGCAGGGGATTTTTGCATATTTATGTGGCTGTCCTGTCTTCTGCTTGTATGTTAAGATTACCCAGAGTACATTTATGCAAGTTGAAAGTATAATGGCAAAAATGCTGCTGTATGGATCTGTTGTATGAAAAAACTGAGTATATTTTCATAAGTTGCTGTAGTGTTTTTCATTGAATGGGATTGTGTTATGAGAGCTACATGAAAGCACAGTGAACTTGCAAACTATATATAGTATAGCCAGATTTAAACTCATGTCACACCCTAGGTGCTGTGAGGCACCAGCACTATCTTCTGTATCACTTTCTTGCCCATTTATTCTTGCCTGGTGGTACATCTTAAGAGGATCCAAGTTCTAATGTGGAAAATTTGTAATAGAGAATCTTTGCTTTTTGAGCTGCTAAGTGAAATGTTTTCCATTTTGCTAGCTGAGGGACAGTCTGTTCACATTTAAAATGTATGCATGTGTTTATGTAAGATATGAAAAAGAATTTTTGAAAACTGGTCCATTTCCTATGCAAAACTGTTCCCATGACATTGAAAAATTATCGTACACTATTGTTTTTCCTGAAATTGCATTTTCAGATATGCTTGAAGCCATCCATTTTCTACTTTCTTTGTAATGATTGTGCTCTCAAAATCAGTCTGTTGTTCAGTTTGAGTTCCTTTTTCCTTACTAACCCTGGTCCAGACACATGTGCTCACTCCTGATGACATTGTCCAATAATATCAATGACAGTTTGCCCTGTATGTTAATGATCTTGGCTGGAGGTCACACCATCTAATCAGATTGTCTTCCAGACACAGTCCAAATCAATCTGTTGGACTAGTGTGCGCATGTACTATTTAGGGTTTATGGGGAAAAAAGTTTCATACTACTTTGATGGCACAATAAATGCAGTGGTCTTATTAATAAGAAATTCCCTATATGAGTTGTCAGATGGATTTGTATTGCATGTTTCCTTTTTTGTAATCAAAGCTTATGTTTTTCATCAGTATATGCAGCAGTGATCCCCTTGAGTAAGGATGTGGAGACCTAATCCTCTATGCTTTGGTCAGAGCACGTGGCTAAAAATACATCTACAAGACATTGTCCGATACATAGTTTTGGAGGGGGTGCCACCTTGTCCCCAGGCTGACTGCTAGCTTTGAGCCTCTGTATGCGCTTTGCTCCAGGCCTTGTATTTTCTTATGCATAATTATCTTCCACTGTGTAATTACCAGACAGAAGAGATGTTCTGCTGGCCTCCAGCGTACCACAGTTGGTAAGCACCGTTACGTATTTGCGTGTGGAGTTGAAGCTGATCTCCGCCTCCAGCAGCTTCATTATATTGTTAACATGGCTTCTCGGCCATTAATTTTGTCCCTGTAGTAAATCACGTGGCAGGTAAACATCCCGAAGGCATACTGGAGTTCATGGCATCACAGAGCTTGTGTGGATTGCTTCTCTTCCTCAACTGCCTTGTCAAATCAAAGACACTAGCACATTGAAAGATCTTTAAACAAGGGGCATTTTGCCATCATGTCATTAGTTTCATCTAAAGTCTGAGTACAGACATTTTGATGAACATGCTGTCCTTTTGTCCTCTAGAACACCATTCCATCATTTTGGATTGCTGTTGTAGTTATATCGTCCTAGGCTATTGAAGGCATTAATTTAGAATTTAGATCTGCTCTGAAAGAAACATCTAGCAGACAAGGGCTTTGTTGGTTCTTTAATGTGGGAGGGGGATTACTCATTTGCTGTTTTGTCTGATGCCAGACAGAAGAGGATTTGGGGCTGTATAAGGTCCATTTTGGAATTCTGGGAAAAGAGTCACTTGAAAAGCCTTAGTGAAGCTCATAATGATCAAGGCCTGATGTAAGACAGGCTGAAGGTATAGCAATTGCTTGAGATCTAGGAGACAGGGCAGCACAGGCCTTTTGTTGTGTGTTAGAATTATGAGCTCATCATGTTCTGCCAAATTCTGGATTGGACCGAGATGACTCTTCTTCCTTGAAGATATATTCTTTTCAATATGGAGATTTTGTCCTCTTTCTTTTCTTACTCATTGTTTGTTATTTAATCTGTAGGAAGCAGAATGCCAAATTCTTCAAAGCATTTCCAACCGGAAAAGACTTCCGCCTTTTCGTTCTTCACAGATGAGCACACATTATCCTTTATAATAGAATACCGCTAGTCATTTTGCCCTTGGAATTATGATACCATAATAAACCGTCCTACTTTTTTCAGCAGTTGAGAGATAAACATGTTTTTCAGAGCTTCTGTATGTATTTTTAGGTCTCAGAAATAAATGTACAAAACTAGAGTGACTATTTGCAGTTAAACCACTTCAGTCTAACCCCACCTTATGAAGGCAATGCAATAATTTGACTGTGCCTGAGCATGTTCGGCTCCTTTTGTGGGGTATACATCATAAACAAACAAGCAAGCAAACACATGATACTCAGTCTTTAAGTATTAATTCAACCTTTAATGTTAAAAAAAAAAAAAAACAGGACAGTAATCTCAAATGAAATAAATGAAAATTATGCAAGTGAATTCACCCTACATTGAACAGGTTAACATTGTTTGTATAGGCCAGATGAGGGCCATGAGTAGAGACTGTAACAAGTGAAGATAAGGCTGGGCTATTTGGCAAAAAAAAAATTCAATGTTTTTTAATATGGTTGATATACGATATAAGTCCGAATAATCAAATGATACATAACTGCAACAGGTATTTCTTCCCAATCTGTTAGCTTTGCTTGTGCAGAGAGAGGGGTGCTGTTCACTATATTAGGAGAACAGACGGGCCCGTGAAGTTTGCTAAAACTGGTTATGTGTGCTGCTAGAATTAGTTGCAATTTTTTTTTTTTTTTGAGTACAGTTTACAAAATGCTTCACTTTGTTCAACATCTGAACTCTTAAAGCCAAACCATCTCCATATCAATGTGTGAATTTTTTCAACATGAATTGTTATTCTGAAATATCATTTCTCCAGATCTGGTGCACAATACACTTAATAGACCAACATAATAGAAAAATATGAGAAAAAATAACCCAGTGGTGGGCTAGAGAGGCCTCTATATCTTAGCGTGCGACAATCTTGAATGGGACCCCAAGTTGCTAAGATGACTGCATAGTGGGGAACACACATCTGGTGAGTATAATGGCACAGCTATTAGCACCTGGGTGTATGATTTGGTGTGGGTTTGATCCCTGCTTGGTTTCTGTCCAGTGTGCACGCTCTTCACATTTTCCCTTAGTTTTCCTTTTGGTGCTCTGTTTCATCCCAAAGTGCAAAGATGTGTTTTAGGTGTGTTTTGTGCTATGTTGTGTTGCTCTGCTGTATCCAGGGATGAATGATTCTAGGGTGTTTAGTGTTATGCATCTTGTGTTGGAAGTCATTTTGGATAGAGGTTTCAGTCAAATATTACGTAAAAATTGTTGTACAGGCATCTCGGTCTCATTTCATGCTTTTTCGCTAGAACGTGATTTGATTTTTAATACAACTACTCGATTTACATGCCAATCTGCTCAATGCATTGCAGTCCAGCCAAAAGTAGTCAAAAAGCAAAAAAATTCCATGACAATTTCATCCAAGCATGTAAAACTGTGTAAAAACAAAAATTATACAATCTGTCTGTGGCTATGTTTCCTATAATGGGTATTTTATATAAAGTATATACACCTTTAAGAGAGCTGCATAAATGAAAAAAGTGTTGGATTCTGGGAAAGGCTGATCTAAAATTCATTGGGGTGTGACTGGCACTGTTGTGTCTTTGAGGAGATTATGTACATATCGTGGTCATGATTGGTCAGTGGATGAGCCTTTTATCTTATGGTTTCCTTGCACAGTTAACAATGTCCTGCAATAATTTAACAAAAAAAAATTGACTTGTTCTGCATTGTTCCACCGCCCAGTGCATTGCTTTAAAACTTTCTTCAAGGACATGGCACCTGCAATAAACTTTTGTTTATTACAAATGTGAGTAGATGTTTCATTCACATTGGACCATCTCATTACACTGATTGGCACAATGCCCGCATGCATGCTCTGTGTAGTGATCCCCTGTGTGCATGCTACAAGGTGTTTTACATCACTCTAGTGATATTTGGGAAATTGGTTTGGGGGCTTTTGGATTGGGTGGGAAGCATCATTATTTTTCCCATCAGAAATAATGGAAATACTTGTCATCCCTAGATTTATGCATCTAATTGCTTCTTAAATCGAAAGTGTGTAAATTGAGAAACGACTGTATGTTTCTTTGGAGAAAAGCATCTGCTAATAAATAAATAAAAGTAAATGTCTTGGATGGCTTAGGAGGTGAACTAAATCCAGATTCAGTCCTTATAAGCTAAAGTAGTGATATGAAGTTAAACTCATTGTAAAGCCATATTCTCTGACTTGAATGGACATAATTCATGGCATGACTGTTTGACAAAAAAAATAGCATTTTGGAACTGGGAATAAACAGCGCTAATGACAGCTTCTTGGACTTGATTTCTTTGCTTCAGATTTCGTTACCTGACAGAGGGACCTCACAGATACATACAAGTGTTTTTATCTTGAAATCTGTCATCGTTTATTGTGAACCACTATTACTGAACTCCATCAGAGGTCAGTCAACTAATTGGGTGGTTCTTTAAAGTAATTCTGTGCATCTAACTTAAGGTTAGCCACAATGAAAGGGTTTGAATAATTATGCAAATAGAATATTTTGTGTTGCAACACTAATTCAAAATAAGACTCAATGTATTTTTACAAGTCAAAATGAAAGTATCATGTTGAAAGAAATAGTCTGAAGAAATATTATTATGGTCTGAATACTTTTGCAAGGCACTGTAGTTATTGAGTAAATACCTGTATGAAAGTGTTCAATTCTTTTTGAACCACCCTGCATTTTTTATTGACAGTGCATTACAAAATTAAACAAAAACAAAAAACCTGTAAACTTTTGCCAGAACATTTTTGTTTTGCTGCGGAATTACCTATAGTGCAACTAGGATGTCTGGCAGCAGGCCATTTGCAGGTGGCTAATGTGGTTTATTTTGTTCTGGTGACCTATATTAACATGAGTTGCTCAGGGATGTCTGTGTCCATTGGCATCGGGAAGTGTTGAGTGAGTAGGCTGAGTGAACGAGCAAAGTGTTTGTTGAACATTCGGCTTGCTGTGTGAAAGTGAGGAGGATTTCACAAGCAGATCTTGGCAGATCTTTTAACAAGCTTTGGCTGCAACTGGCACTTCTAATGCCCCATGTGTGATGATTTTGCAGATTGCAAGATGTGAAGGATTCATGCTAGTGGTCACTGGAGCAGTTAAAGAAAGTGGGCATGTGTTAAGCTGTTTTACTGATATGGGATCTTAAATTTCTTTTTTTTTTTTTACTTTTAAAATAGCAATTTGTAGATAAACCATTCTTATGATATGTCCACATTAATACATTGACCACACTAATATTCTACTGCCAGGTATTGATATGTATATGTTTATGTAAGATATATATACTGCTAACCTTGGCAGTGTAGCTGTGATGGTGTGTTTTGCACCACCTTCATAGTGACCTTCACTCTTCTTTATACTGACCTTGGACTCAGCACATTGTCTCTGCTTCCCTCTGAGTCTTGGATTCTGATGCCCCCTCCAAGTCCTGTGGCACCCCCTCAATCATATTGCTCTCAGCAGGTGCAGTAAAGATAATCTAAGGGGCTCTGTGTGACTTATCATCCATGGAAGACTGAAGGAAGCCAGAGCTAATGCTCTGTGGTAATGAAAGGTGTGGCTGCATTCCTCCCTGGAAATTCCAAGTCTTGAGACATATCTTTACTCTTAATAATAATAATAATAATAATAATAATATTATTATTGGAATTTTTTGTACCTGCTGTTTAGGGTAAAAACAGAGATTGAGACCACCTGAGGCCCTTTTTCTCATAAGGTGGTGTCTTTTTTTCTGTTGATTTGTTCAGTTTGTTTGGCTGTCTTTATCTTTGGTTAAGAGGTACTAGTTCTTGAGAACTGTAATGTATTGTACATATGCACTGTAATCCATCCATATGTTTGTCAGATTCTTTTGAAAGCATCAATTACTGATAATTTCTAATTTGGTTTATGGATGTGAGAGTGTGAGGTTTTTGACTGCAGCAGTCACATCACTGGGAGTGAAGAGTGACACTCATGCTCTTGTCAGCTGTCCATTGCATGCACACAGCACTTCAGCCTTTTGGAGTGGCTTTGAGTGGTGGCCCTTGGCGGCCAGTCTGGTTTGCACTGTCGGGATGGTGTAAGAACTGAGAGTGAGAATGGAGAATCATTTTGACTTTGTAGTGGCAGTGCTTGGGGTGAAAGGAGTGGTATCATTCTGGGTCAAAGTGGACTTTGTAGCTCTGTGTTCTTTCTTGCTGACATATTTGTTATTTTGAAAGAACTTAGGCACACTTCGAATGTCTGTCTTGAAATGGTAATCACTGTTTCAATAAGAGTTACATCATCATTCTGAAATTTACTGATAATGTCAAGATAAAATCTATTCATTTTGACATTACTAACTCAGCAAAATTTGGTTAGTACTAATAATAATTGATTGATAACTTTATACTTTCCAGTACTTTCCAGCCTGAAAACTGTGTCCAACTTTAACTCAGTGCAGTTCTCTCAGTCCATTTTGTTTGTATAATGCTCTGAGAACTTGAATTTTTTTCCTGTGACTCTTCTTACTTGCACCTGTTAAGTGTGTGATAAATCTAAGAAAAAAAAAATCTTGTTTTTACTGGAGCAATTTACTAATTATGCATGTACTAGGTTTTTTGTAGAACAAAAGCTATTGAATTCTTTAACTGTATTATTGAAATTGTTTTTGTCCATATCATCTCATTTCTGATAAATCTAGATTTATATTTTTAGATTTAAAAAAGTCAACTTATTTTGTATTTTTTCAACCGTTTCAATTAAAAATGCCTCTCTCATTTTACCCTGTAGCTTGAGAGTTTAATCAAATGTTTACTGGATCATCAAACTTACAAAATCGTGGCGGTAAAATATTATTGAAGATGATCTAAAGAAAAGGTAAATGGAACTTCTGAATTCAGTGCAAAAACTTGCTCAAAATGGCTTTTTTGCTTCATGTCTTACTAAATGTTATTTCAATAGACTTAAAACAACATAATTCACAGTTCATAGGGAGGATGTGCTGTTAGTTTTGTAGTAGATGTCTCTTTTTTGTTCTCTAGAAAACAAAACGGTGCCTAGGTATTTTTAAGTCTGATTCATAGTGTTGCATGGAGAGCTGAATTTCCTGTATGAGGCAATATTTTTAGTTTTTTCAGATTCCACAAGTCGATGACTGGCTCTGAATTATACATGATAAAAATGCTCAGGAAATGACCATTCATTAACCACCCCCCCCCCCACACACACACACAACCCCAGGGAGAGCAAGTGCATGCTGCATCATCTATTCCATTATACCACTGTATCTTTTTCCATGGCTTCTGTCCCTTTGCACTATCAGAATTTTGCCTGAATTTTCTTATTTTTTTTCTGTCACAATAGTATTGCAAAGTCTCTTGAGTAAATTCTGAGGACAAGTTTTTAGTGTTTTTGGAGCATCTGCTGTAAAGAGGTCTTGTCTTTTCTCTGTGAGGAGAAGGTTGTGTCTATGGAGAAGAATTCTTGTTCCTTCAGAGCACAGCTAAATTCCTCCAGGCTTTTGGTAAAGGTGTGTACTTCAGGGCAGGTTTAGGGTAGTAAAGCTGCGTGAGATAGAGTACCAGCAGGCAAACATGGGCAAAAGTACATGGCCAGTAGCTGAAGCAAGGAGGTTTATATTCTTAGTAGGTGATGCTGGGAGGTTTAGGAACCTGTTAGGAATGCATTGAAACCTGGGTTATCCTGCTTGTTCCTACCTGGGAATGAATGTTTTGCTGTGATATAGGCATTTGTGAAGGTGAACAAAAGGTTGGATTAGACAGAGTGACCGATGACAGAGACTTATAATATGTATATGAGACTTAGCTAAGAGATAATGAATATGAGAAAGTAAAATAGCAAATAAATGGCAGTAGAAAATGAAAGAAAAAGCTATAGAGGGAACAAAAATGTCCTTAAAATGAGTAAACTGGATTTATACTTTCAGATGCTGCATCAGAGATGATAGTAAATAAGGAATCAGGTTCTGTGACGGGGTCACAGTGACTGAGTAAAGCATATCGGAAGGGCATAAAGGATTTCAATGGAAGAAATCGTGAATGATTGAGGGAGTGAGTGCATGAGTTTGTGAGTAAATGATCTGGTCACAGAATAAATACAACAGTGAGTGAACAGATATGCAAGAGGTGAGTAAGTGAAGCAACAGTTAGAGGATCTCAGGTTGTGTGGGTTTCGGTGGTTTGAAAGTAAGTCCATAAGTTTTAATTTAAAATGTTCTTCGTTCTAACTAAATTTGGATTAGAAGAATAGAAAGTTGTATTGATACGTGTTGCTCTATTTTACAGCTGTACAAATTCTAGGATGATAACCAATAAAAATTGCTCAGGTGAACTTAGATGTTGTTGCTCAAACACAAATAATCTAAAAAGTTTTGAGGATGGCTTTGTGAAACACTGAGGGAGAACTATATTTTTAATACCAATTTCATGAAGTTTGCAGAACTAAGTTGTAATAATTAGAAGTGTTGAACAGAATATCCAGTTATTTACTTTTCCCAGAACACTTGAAATTGTGTGTCTTGAGGGAAGAGAAAGTCTGTGATATTTGGCCTTAATAATAATCAACTAGAAAAACCCGGTGACATTTGTAGAAATTTGAAAGAAGCAGTCATCAGTAAAATTTACAGTGCATGTGCAAAATAAATTTTATACTGCCTGTAAATGGATTGCATCCCTTTCCCTCTAAGACAATAAGAAGTAAGAGCTCACAAATAGGGCTTGTACGCTTACCGCACTCCTCTAAAAGATATTTGTTAGACCTTGTGTACAGTTATGATTTTAGCATTCTTCGAAACTGACTGATGAGGTACTCTTTTGTTTCTGTGCCCAGTGTTGGGGGGAAAAGTTTATTTTTTTTTTTGAAATTGTAGAATATTCTTAAGACTATGTGGCTATTATATATGTTTAAAAAAAAAAAAAAAAAAAAAAGTAGACCAGGGCAACAGTTAAGATACTGGAAGGGAATTGCTGTGTTTGGTGTGTAGATGCAGGATGATTTAATTACTCCTGACTCATTATGAAAACGCTAGGGAGAAAACTGATTCCTATTCATCCAGGAACAGCTTTATACCTTAAATGGTTTTAAGAATTTGGTAACACGACTTCTATCTTATTTAAAGTTCCATACACAGAAATGTTATTTATATATGTTTGAACAGAGGTTTGCTTTAGATGAATTATGCATGTAGTGGAACTCAAGAGTTACCAGCCTCCCATTTTCTTCCCAAACCAAGCACATTACAGTGCATTGCTCATCTTCATTATTTATTCAATTATTTACAAAATTTATTTGAATTAATGCTACATTTAGCATGAATCTTTAAACACTGATACAGAAAAAATGAATTAAACATTTTTTGTAGGTTATTTAGTTGTAAATGTGAAACAAAGTACACCATTGTACAATCCTGAAATTAACTGGCTGTCCTTAGTGAAAAATTAATTTCATTCTCAACATTACATTCTTCAGGCCTGCCATTATAAACTGGCTAATGGTTATGCACTGAACAATCTGTAGATTTGCTTGGTAGACAAGATGGTTTTTGAGCTTCAATATTTCAAGTTGTCACTCTTTTGTTTGTATGTGCAGTATGTCTGTGTGGGTGTATGTTCAAGGGACTTTAAAAGACTGTTCATGCTCACAAGCTTTATGAAAGTGCTGTCTGTCTCCTGGGAGCATTTGCAGAGAATTTGTATAAAAGTAGCATCAGAACTTAAGGTATTCAAATAGCATACTCACTGCTTAATACATTTGGAACTTTTTTGTTACGTTATATTACAATATGTGGAATCTCTGCAATTAGAACTAATCTTGTTCAACCTAATAATGTTACCTTATATGGAAACAGTACAAAAGTCACTGTGTCTTATTTTGTGTCTTGGTCTCTCTGTCTTTCATAATGCTGGAATATGTCCATTGTAGAATAGTTAATATGGCCTAAGGTTTTTTCACTTTTACCAGGTTCTTGCTCATTTATCAAAAACCAGGTGAGGGAATCCATTTTCATCCATTGTACTGAAGACCACAGCAACCAGCACAAATTTTTCCATAATTGCTGACCAGCCAGATTTGCTCAGTCTGCAGAAATAGCAATGTGTAGCAGTAACCATTTGTATCACTATGGGAAGATGGGTTTCTATTTACATTTTCCATACGAGTCTGTTATTCCATTTCAGTTCTAGTGCAAGATTTGGGTTTCCAGGTGTGTGTGTGCGGGCGTGCGTGTGTGTGTGTGTGCGTGTGTGTGTGTGTGTGTGTGTGTGTGTGTGTGTGTGTGTGTTTGTTCAGCTGTTGACAGTACTGTCTGGATACACATGGTAATAGTCCTCATAGGTCCTAGGCGTTTACATGTTAGTGGGGTTGGAAGGACCCCTGGAGTCAAACTTCAGTGTAACACTAAAATCCAAATTGGTCAAAACAAAGACCATAAACATAATAGTGTTGATCTTGGATATTTTCTTGTTTTGGCAGTATTTTATTAAAGTGAATGTAGAATTTTGCAAATGTAAACAACTGGATGTTTGACTGGGGCAGTTCAGGTTAAGTAATGTTCTCAGAGGTTCTCCTGCAGGGCCTCTCCTGAGGCTTCAACTGCCAGTTTTCCAAATGGAGTTCCATGGGCTTTGGTGATGAGTGTTTTTGGAAATATTGTTAGGTAGTGTTGAATATAAAGGCACTGGAACAATAACATTGCATTTACATTTATTCATTCAGCAGACATTTTTCCAAAAACATGGTTCTTGAAGTGCAATCAATTAGTCTAATTGTACTCTTTTTGGTGGCACACATTACATAAATAAAATAGCTCTGCATAGAAATAATAGGGACAGCAAAAGGTTTTTTTTAACATACTAAATACTGCAGGTTTTATGGAGCAGATAGTGGATCAGGATGTTTTGTCAGGTCAGAAATAACTCGTGCAGCAGCAAACTGTATCAGCTGGAGAGGGTTGATGCCAGAGGCTATTAGACCAGACAGGAGTTGCAGTAGTCCAGGTGGGAAATCACTGCACTGTGGTTTTAGGTTAATGCTGTATAGTAATGAAGTGTTGCAAAGTACAATGCTCAGCCATATTGCTGTGTCTTCCCCACTGCAGCATGCGGCTCAGGTTTATCCTGCTTGGTCAGTTACAATTATGCCACTGTTTTCTGATCCAATTTGTCAGGTCTGCAGGTGCTGAATACCTCCAGGGAGTTACTTTGTCTTGTCCATGTAATCAGATACAATATTATTTTGCTGTTGTGTATCCCTTGTGTTGTTATTAGAATAATGTTGTTACATGTTAGCTCCTATCTGAATGTTATGTTTGTTTTAAGTACTTTTTTTTCCCCCTTTGAAACCTTTTATGCGATGATACTGATGGGTTAATTCTGTGGTGCTCAAATGTCTGTTTTATAATATATATGTCTAGCAAAGCATTTTCTGGTTATTGCAACCCCCAGAGCACAATTGTAACCAATCAAAGCTCGAGACGTTTCAGTGATATTTCCATAAGGTTTGTTAACAAGTGACAGGTGTTGGATGTTGAACCTCACCAGCGCAGCCTCTTCAAAGAATTGTGGGCATGCCAAAGTGGAGTAGCATTTGTCATGTGACAAATGGCAAACCTTCTCAAATGGACTCTGCAAATTGGCGAAATTACAGCTGTCTGCTTTCATATTCAAGCCGTTGAAGTTTTGCCCATCTTTCGGATTCTTCAAGTCCTTTTCTGTATGCTTTCCTCAGAGTCAAGAGGAGCTTATGTACTTGTTGTCTCCATGGTCTTAGCTGCCAATCTCTCCTTTGTCAGTCCTGTACATCCCTTCTGATCTCCTTCAGCCATCAGTCCTCTCCACTGCTGTCCATTGTTCCGCAGCTGTAGGGCTGGGGTCTTGAGGAAGGCTTGAATATTGTTCAGGAAGAAGGCATGCTTATAGAGTCCTCTGTATAGAAATGTGGTGTGTCTATACCTCTTGGCCTGGTTGAGATCCTGCCATTACATTTTTTTCAGAGAGGAACCAGTAAGAGAAGTGCTTAAAGAACTGAAGGTAAAACCAAAAGGAGGGAAGTTCTACAGAATCCCACAGAAAAGGTCTTTGGTTGCACTGATAAATCATGTAAAACATGCACTCCTGGTATGGAAAGCATGTTATTGTTTTGACTAGCTAGCTGTAGTGTATTTCTCTGTTTTCACAAATTTGTATCTTTGTCTGTGAGGTTGATATTACAGAGGTTACATTAATAAAACATATCATTTTAAATATTCGTGACTTGAAATGAGACAAAATGAGTTACGCTAACATAAATCTTTTATTGTGTGCAGGAAAAATGTGAAAGAATGGTGAAAACGATTTCAATTTTAGGAGTATTTTAAAAGCTCTCCAATTCTGAAATAATGTCTTGAGTTATTGTTTCATAAATCAGTTTAATAAAATGAGGAAGGAACTAGGTTATTCTCCTAAGTACATGGATTTGATTTGTTACCTATCCCTCCAAGTGGCTGGCTATCTGCTTCTTTATACTCCACTGGGGTTGGCTATATCTACTTAGCAAACCTTGTTTCTGTGTTCAAAAGGAGCTTTGTGACAATTTTCTTAAAGAAGTCTTGTTCTTATTTGTAATGTGTCCAAGGTCACTAGAAGGAAATTTCCACCCTTTCAAATAACTGCATTGCAGATCAGATAAGACTGATGCTAGTGTAAACAGTCATGCTGAATACCCCTACAGATTGCTGGATTTTCTGTGTATGACACCTCTGGTCTGAGTCTTGATGGTCATGAAAGATCTATTTTTCAACAAAATGGCCTGCAGCGGTCCAGTGAATTTATTACTGTCACCCTTGCGATTCCTTTGCCCTCCTCAGGTGCTTTGGTTGTGTGTTGGGTCATGCCTTTGCGCACTTCACAGGATCCAACAAGCCCACTACTGAGTGCTGTTCACTGATTGTGTCCATTTTTGGCTTTTCCATTGAACTGTTCTGCCATCTGCCTTTATATAATATGATTTATTTGGTCTCTCTCATTCATTTCACATTCAAACTACTTTTTTGTCACATCCAACAACATTCTAAAAAAACCAAGCAAACTTGCAGTGGCAGTTAAACATTTTTAAATTCTTCTCCTTTGTTTATTTTGACAGTGATGGGAGGAAATTGTGCTTTAGTGCAAAAAAATCTATGGGTTGCCTGTGTGACTGAGTTCATTGCAACTGAGCCTTCAGACATTGGTGTGGATGGATTTGTCTAATTGCGCATCCCAGGCAATCTGCAGAGCTGTCTGTGTATACACTGGAACACCTTGTTTGAGTCTGAATTTAATTTATCCTTTCTTTTTTTTTTTTTTGCTAAATTATACCCTTTTTCCATTAAATAAAACCTTGTTTCCCATAAGAGTCAGGTTTTTTTTTTTTGACTGAAACCCCTTTAAAGTGTCATAAAATCTCCCAGGTTTTCCCAAGAAAGGTGCTGAGTAAATAATGTGGAATTGTCATTTAGGCCACAGTTTCAACAATAAATACATCTCCCTTAGTAAAATAAATCACAGTATCGACTTTTATTCCTGCATATAGGTGCTATACCTGGAAATGGTTGTATTATTTTGTATCTTTGTTTTTCAGAATTAAAAGGTAAAAAGTCATTTATGTCATGGAATGCAAGGTAGATGCTGTTTTAGCCTAAAATTGCACAATAACTGCACTAACTACAGTGCAGTTATGGTTCTCTTTTTAGAGTCATAATGCTGTTAGAATGCAGTTACAGTTATCCGTTGTGTAACAATAATACAGTTATACTGCAGTTGTAGCACAGTGAAAGTGCAGTGGTACTGCATTCGCTGTAAAAGACCTAGCTGATGTGCTGTCAGTTTTTGGGTCAGTATGGGTGAGTCTTGTAAGGTGTTTATAGCCATGGCTGAGCCACATTGTCACCTTCAGGCCTGACTGATTGCTACTGATGCCACATTCCACTTCCAAGTCCTCACGTGTCAGCGTTTTGGGTTTGGCGATTTTAGTTTTTGTTTTTCCAGTGTCTGCTTGGACTGGAGTATGGTTTCAAATCCAGCTCATGTAGACGAACTGGACTGGGCCTTTCTCTAATACTGCTCAAGAGGTGGCATTATTAGGTACTTTTATGAAACTGGCAAGTTACTGATAAAATGTCATACTATAATCTAGGGTGTCCAAAACCCTGTTGTTGAATGCCATGCTGTGTTCCTTGTTTAAAAATTGGGGGGGGGGGGTGAATAGCAATTATTTTGTTCCTAATTATCATATACAAAAATAATTTGACCATCTGTTTTCTCTCTGTAAACACAAACTTTAGTCAGCATTCACCATTTTATTTGCCCATTTATTAAGCATTGAAAGTCAACAGCCAGCCTTGATCTACAGTATTTGGGGGACATCAACAATGAGTTAAATGTATGTTTCACTAAGTGGTGAAATTTTAGATAAAATGATGCATGATCTGTTTTTTGGATTGGCAGAGAAAAGAACTTTCTCTATTAGTGTTTAAAATTATGTAGCTGTTTTATTTTGAACAGAGCAGCAAATAGAAAACTTAAGTAAAAAATAAACCGTTCAAAAGGAACGCAACAAAAATAACCAACAGAAAAAGAATAATGTTTTAACAAGTTTCAAACCCTTCAACTGAACTTTTATGGTCTTATGCTCTGGATCCCTGTGGGTGCAGAAGTCCTGAAAACATCTGATCATGATCTAATGTCATGTGCTTCCCTCCCCATGGGCTGTGGTCCTCAGGAATCAACTGTGCTTTCCCACTCTTTACCACAGTAGGAGGAAGTTATCATTCTCTTTTTTTTTTTTTCCTTTTCGTTGTCCACTGGCTTGATGTTCCTCCCCTTTGTCATGTGAGTTTGATCCTTTTCATTACCCTTATCATTACTGTCTGTAATGGAGAAACTGTAGGAAACCGTGGTGGAATGGAACAGCATCCAGTGCTGACCCAGAGTCACCAGCCATGGTGCTGACCATGGTGCTGAGCTTAAACCTCATTGTAGTGTTTTTTGTGCACCATGTCTCCTCCCTGTCTGTTTTGAAGCCATTGTATTTATTCCATGTGTCAAAGATGCTGAGACAACTTTACAACTTTGGAGTACAAGGAGTCTATCCTCAAACAACAAAGTTTTAGATTATAGATTTTTTAGTTTTAGATTTTAAATTATAGGTAAAAGGAGTTTGGAAGGTATGCAGCTTAGTCATTCTGTAGCGGTGGCCTACACACTGAGCCCATGAGGCAGCACTGGAGGTTGTCCAGTTTTCCACTGCAGTTTTACAGCATGGTAAGCATCTTGCAGGAGGTTGGTCCACTTATGCAGTGAGAATAGTCACTGTACATTAAAACTGGGGGGCAACCCTTTGGGCTGACTGCAGGAAGTACACATTGAAGTGGAGGTGTCTAGACATGAACAGAAGTAATTTTTGTCATTCTTTAAAGTGCAGTAACCTTGCCCATCTTCTTCAACTCTGACATATTAAGACACTATTACACAGTATTTATTTCAACATGCATTGATACGCTTCTAAAGCAAAACTCAACTTTTGGGTTTTGGGGAATGCTCAAAGGAGTACATAAATATTTGATCACATGTTATGTTAATGTCTAAGTTAACTACTGGTAAAATATTTTGTTTTCCTGTCTCCAGGGAATGTAGAAGTCTGTTCTTTCTTTATTTCAAACAGTGAAACAGTCACAGTAAAGTGGCCCTTTATTGGTCTATATATATATATATATATATATATATATATATATACACACACATACACACACACGCACGCACGCATATATATATATATATATGCGCCTCTTTCCTCTCTACACATATTGTTCTTTCTGTCCCTCTCAATTCTTCACTCCCAAACATTCTTCACTGTGCCCCTCCCCCATTCTGCTCCCTCTTGCACTACCTCTATTCTCCTGTCCTATCTGCAATGCAGTGTGGGACCCCCTGGCTGCACTAGCAGCAATAGCACTGCCTTGTGTCCTGCCCCCTCCCTCCCTGTTGTGGTGCAGGAAGCTGTAGAGGTGACTCTTGTTTCTTCTTGTTTCTTGTTTCCAAAATGCCCCTCATACTCCACCACCTCTGTCCCCAAATGGGGCACAGCTGCCCTCATTGGGAATTCTCCACTGCGGTGCACCACCCTCATTAATGGACTATTGGATCGAGTGAATGTCCGAAACAACAAAAGCCCGTTGCCCTCTCATCGTCACTTGATAGCTGCTCCATGTTCTCCAGAAATTGTAGTGTGTATTTAATGTTTCCCACAAAATTATGTTCTACAGTTGCACCCAAGGTCAATACTGTGTAATCTTGAGTGCTCTTGATAACCTTCTGCAGAGAAGCTAGCTACACTGAATGCTTTGGAAAGTGTGCTTTTGTAGAGAACATTGCATAGCTGTAAACAGCTCCAATGGTCACGAGTAGGTATACTGACACAGTTATACTTGTATCAGGTTGGTAGTTTGAAATGTAAGATGTCATTTGCAGAGTTTATCTGCAGTTTTAAAGTTGATAAAAGTCCTTAAATGAATTCAGGATGTTTTCAAAGTAATTTGTATTTGACTTGTAAGCAATGATTCTAATTAAGGTGTCCAGTTGGAAGGTGTATACAATAGAAAGAGATTCTTTGGAGATTTGATGCAGATTAAAGTATATTTTAGGCATAAAAATTATTTGAGGTTATACTGAATGGGTCACTTTAGTTTACATCATCATATAATGTGCTTGAAGTGGTCTGTTTCTACTCTGCTGGTGTCTGCCCCTCAAAGTGATTTAGGAGATACTGTGCACTGTGTTTGAACAAGGTATTTTTTACAGCATATAGTAATCCATATAACACAGTGCAGGAACCATTACCCTTAGGGACAAGGAATGATGTAGCTAATGAAGTCTGAATTTCCACAGGCATTCCCAGTATGGTGAGAGCTTTCATGTTTTCATAAACAATGGCACAATCCCCTCTTTCTCTCTGGTGGGTGGGATGTCCATTTTATAGCCAGGTTCCAGTGGCCTTCACTAAACTTGCCAAGGATAGTCATCTTGCAAATACTGCCAGATATCTAAGATACCAGCATAAACTAGGTGTTATAGAATGTTTAGGTTTTGTTTTGCCAGTGTAATTTCATTTCTTATGTTTCGGATAAAAAATATTCTTACTACTATGATTTAAACTATTTTTGTGACAGGGAACAGACTATAATGATATTAATTCAGGTTACTGGAAGCATGATCAGTATTATCATAAACGTTAACCTTCATGGTCTTAAATTCTTTTCGCCTCCTTGAACCTGGCATGTGCTGAAGTAAATATTCATTATATGTTAATAGGTGTGAATTTATGTGTTTTAAGTACATGGAAAATATGTCTGTATCCAGAATGTTAATTAAAATTTTCTACTAAATGTATTGTATAAGTATGTGCTAACTCTGTGTTAGATTAGTCCAAGTAAATAGAATGCTTTTCTGAGTGAGGTTATCCAGTCTTAAGGGTACTGGAGAAGAGCTTTGCCACTGAAATCGCTGTGTGCTGATTTTCAGGCGGTTGCCATGAGCAACATTGATTGGTCCTTTCTTGTCAATGAAGACCACTTAAAGCAGAAATACTTTTCAAATGTCAGGTCATTAGACTTCCTTGTGATTCTTGTCAGAAGAACCAAGCATTGGAAGGGTTTTTAAACACCCTTGCACAGTGTTACGATGTGAATAATTGTATGACAAAAGGCAGATATTTTGAAATGAGAATAAATGCCTCTAACTTTTGATAAAATCAGTGGCAAGAAACAAAGGAAAATGAGATGGTTTGATTCCTAAAGTCTTCGAATCCAGCCCTACCCTTGTTCAGATATTGGCTTTATCTCCTTGAGGTGATGCACATATTACCTTCATGATTAGAAAGATCAGGACCATATGCTACACTCATCCTCCTGTACCCATGATGTACTATGGTAGCAATAAAGTAGAGGGTGAACTAGATTCCATTAAGATACTCATGATCTTTGTCTCTCTTGGTTCCTGCAAGAGAGTGAACAAAGTTGTGTGGACTCACTATTGAAGATGAACTGATGTAGAGGTGGTGTAGTAGTTACATATATAGCTTTGCTGTCAAAGGCCCCAGTTTCTATCTAATTGTGTAAAAAGGTACTATGTCACCACAGTTTTAAAGGTGAAGAGTCTGAACACAGAATTCTGCCAATACAGGCAGCACTGATGAGTTAAGAGCTATCCTGCAGCAGTGCTCTACACTACAGGTGTCTGTGTGTGGTAAAAACAACAAGGGTAGCTTGAGTCACAGCTGCTTTTCCAGCCACAACATTGCACCTTGTACCAAAATCTGTCTATCAGACCAGCGCTGCCTCTGCTTCTGACCCTCTCCTGAGATGGCAGCTTTATTTCCTCCCTGTCCTCAGAGTGGAAAGACTAGTGAGGAGTGCAGATGCTCTTGTTGGTATGGCCAAAATTACACTTTTCTTTTCGATTTCTTAGTAATAGGATGCTTTTTCACAGTAATGGTACCTCTACTCCCTTGTGTCCCTGAGTGCCCTTGGACTGTGCAGATGCTTGCAGTGAACAGGGTGTAATTAAGTGCCGGAGTTGTATAAAAGGAGCTGGCCTGTCCCCCTGGCACAGAAAAAGGCCAGGATTACTTGCCTTTGATCTCCTTTTACCAAAAGCAGAAGGAAGTTTTAAAGCTTTCTGGCTAGAATAAATGTGTCTCTGCACAGATGAAAGGTATTACACAAAGATCTATTGGTTTTTCACTATTTATGCTCATCTTTATACCATATATTTGTCATGCTGCTATTGTTGGTTATTGTATTGCTGTATGAGCTATACATCCATGTTTACCTGTATGATTAAAAAAGACCAAAGATAATATCACTCTGTTGCTAAAGACTTTTTTTTACTCTAAATTTGATGCTGAAAGGATTAAGTACATGCAAGTATTTGGATTGTGATTATATCTGAAAAATCCTTCTATTTTTTATAGTGAGCCTCAGTTTGTGTCAGAGAAAAGTAACAGAGCTGAGTGGATTTATTCAGTCTGTATGGTTGCCCAACTCCTGGATGTAAAATGTGACCAAGATGTGGAAAATGGCATGTGAGAAGAATGAAATTCACATTTAGGGTATTACTTAGCTGAGTTACCCAGTGTTGAATAGGTAAGAAAGTGGAAATGTAAAAACAATAAATTATATATTACCAGATTGTATTATCCTTAACTTGTTTGAGGTTAGTCCATGAGATACTCCCTTGAGCTGTGTGTCTGTGCATACACATATGCCTTTAGACAGCAAGCAGTGTCTAGGGCTTTGCTTGTGATTGTATGTGTTTGTGTGTGAGGGAGTACTGGCCCATTTGTCCACATTCTGAAAAATTTAGCTGGGAACTGATGAGAAGCACACTGCAGAAGTGTGTGTGTGTGTGTGTGTGTGTGTGTGTGTGTGAGAGAATGCATCATTGTCATACTGGTGTCATTTGATGTTAGTATGTACACCAAGCATCATTTTAAAACTAAATTTGAAATTTTCATGACAGAACTTGACTATGTAAAAATCTGATATAACGTTAGAAGTACCTGTGCGTCATATTTCAAGTGTGTGGCGTGAAAGACAATGCTGTGCTTAAAGAACTAACAAGCAAACAGAGATTGAACTTTATAGATATACACATTTTTTGCTTACATTTCAGCTGTAATAAAAGTAGAACAGTAATGTCTTCAAGTGCCTGCCTGTATCACGTGCAGTTATATCTTTTCAGAATACCACCCTCCATGTCTCCAGACTCTTAGCAAACTTAGCAGAATTGTCCAAAGTTAAAACTGTCAAATTTTTGCACCAATGTGATACCAATTGCTAGTTGGAGTTATGCTGCTAGTTGCCAGTTAAACACATTTTCAACCTGTGACTGTCGATTAAGAATCCACATCCCCTGTATTAGATGGGCATTCATACAGAAGAGTAAATATGACACCTGTGCTCTTTTGAGGGGTCACAGTGCCTTAACCATAATTCCATGTTGCGGAAATTCTCAGGCCCCTCCGCCCAACATGGTATTATAACATTCTTTATTGCAGCACTGGGTGAGTCTTGGTATCCTAATACCTCATCAGAGAACTGTTAAGCATTTTTGTATTGAGTCTTATTTTAATAGCCTAAAATTAAAATGTATTTTTCACACACAGGTTTATTTTATGCTTTTTGGTCTTTTTGTATTGTGATTACATATCCCATAATGTTTATGTGGTGATTATGTTATACTTTTGTCTTTATGTGCTGTGTGAAACCCCATGTAAGCTTGATGGTCCACTGTAACAGTATTCCTAAGAGAAGTGTGCAGTATGATATAAAAGCGCTTGAGGTTAGATTCTTTGTGATTAGAGCCTAAGCAATGTTTTTGGGTGCACTGTCAGGCACAGACGGATGGGGAATTATTACCATCTGAAGTAGCTGTTATCAATCCCACTTGGGAGCAGTCCATTAGTGTCTTACTGAAGTCCTGAGTTTGTATTCCTCCATTAAAGCCAGTCATTGCTGAAAGGCAAGAGGATCCACTGTGACTGCCAACCCAGTTTTTATTTGCATAAGTGTCTTTACTCATTTACTGATCCTTTGCCCTTGTCCAGTTACTCCCTGGTCCACTTTACTTTTGTTCAGACTGTGCTGGTTCAGAAAATACTGTGAATGTGATTGTGTGTTCCGCTTTGTCTTTTTAATAGTTGCTCACAAAACCCTTGGGAAATGTATTGCTTTTTCAGTGAAATGGGCAGTATTTTCAGTTTATTGTCTACAACTATAGTGTTTCTGAAGTTTTATTAAACAAAGCCAGTAGAAATGCGTCACCTTGGTAGGTAATATTTTGTTTTGTTCCGTATTGTGATGCAAGCAGAACTTTTCCTTCAGGCCTGTGTCTGCAGAAATGCAATTCAAATTAACTACTAGTTCTGGACACGTTACATGTACATTATTTTCCTCACATAGGATTTTTATCTTACCAAGACCTGTTTGGTGATCAAGGCCTTGTTATTCAAAGCATGCATCTGGTCTGCTGGGATCATGAAAAAAATGCAGCAGGATATGTTTTTCAGCTTTGGCATGTAGAAGGTCATGGGTTTGACACCATTTACCAATTTGATGGCACACTTAATGTCACAAAACAGACATTTCCTTTGAAAAGCCCTTCATGGCTTTCCCTAGAGGAAGAGGGGGTTGGGCCAGGAGACCTAAATGCCCACATGCTCAGTAATAGCTTAGTTAGGGAGCTGTGTTTGAACCATGTACTCTGCTGTTAATAAGCCAGCTTCACTGGAGAGCTACAATGATAAAACAGTTTCCTCCTTCAGAACCCAGCTTTTGTTGGTGCAGAACTGAATTAACTATATTATTATGACTTTGTGATTATGAATGTCTGAATTCCCCTTAGTCTAATTATGCTGTACAAAATTATGTCTAATACACTAGTGGGATAAAAGGCTGTCAGCTTTTATCTCCCCTTTTTCCATTAAGGAGGACAGATACCAAAACTGAAAATTGCTTGATAAAGTGCTAACAATACCAGAAACCCTCCATTTATGACGGTCTGAACACTTCTGACCATTTTATCCATTTACCATTTTTAAAGAGTTATCTTTACCATTGTAACTGTGGTCATGCTGTTTCAGACCTGTTTAGTTATTACATGTTCCTTCCATAACAGTATTACATCATTGTGTTTCATATACTGTTTGTGCTTAACAGTAGGAAATTCTATTTTTAACAGGAACCTTGAAGCTGTGTTGACTATGTTTTTATTGTAGGATGCATACAAGGGACACTGCTGAGGAGAGTGGGCAACAGCCCTCTGTGTCTGGTGATTATAGACAGGGTCAGAGGTGCAACTGTTTCAGACCATGTGGTCAATGGCACAAATCCTTTTGAATTTGTATCTTAGGTGAATTTAGTGAAGTTAGCAAAGTGCATTTCTTGGCCACAGTCTTGTTCTGATTCTTTGATTGTGGGCCTGCCTAGGGGTCTTGCTCTCATTGCCCTTGCTCGACCCCACGTTCGCTGTTCTTGGTGGCTCACTTGAGCATTGTGAAGTGTGGGAAGAGAATTAAAGTGGCCGGAGTTGCGATGCAGTGAGTATGTCCAAAAAGGGTGAAACAAGAAAAATTATACAGTTCCACCAGTATTGGTAGTTTTAATAAAGAGGAAAACAAAGGGAAGAAGAGGGGAAAAAAGAGAAAAGACACGAAGGTATATGGTTCAGCCGTGCTGGCAGTTCATAGTACCTTGATTTTCCTGCTTCTCCTATGTGCACAGTTCACTTAGGTTCAGAAGGTTGGTGAGCAGTCATTTCTGTTGCTGTGTTTTTCTTATGACCCTGTGTTTGTTGCTGTTGTCCAGAGGAGGAAAGCATTGTGTGAACTTTCCAGGCATGTATGAACAGAACAGTTCCTTGTGCTGCTGTATATGACATTGGGGAGCTGTTCTTGGTGCTGAAATCGATCCCCTTTACTTAATGTCCCACTATGAGTACTAATTCCTCAGACACACATAGATTTTGTTAATGTGTCAGCCCCACATATAAATAAGCATTTCCATTAAGCCTTTTACAAGGTGATCATTTTAGATACCAAACCTCATTAATTGTCAATAAGGGTCTGATCTGCATGACTGTTGGAAGAAAACAGACCTGTATACTGAACCCACAGTGCCATTGAGATAGATGAGGAGGGTAAATGCACTCCATCTGCTCACTTCATGCCACTGCACCTATGCTCTCCCACCACTGAGGGGATTTGGGATTCTCTTTCTCTCATTTGTTAATGAAGCTTCCAGGTTTTCAATTTGAAATGCAAATTTGCGGTTCTCACGTACTGTAACATTGCATTTGATGGGGAAGTAGGTAGTGCTTTGACAGCTGCAAGCTTTATCCTACTGAGTGTTTCCTTGGACTACTTGTGTTTTTTGTCTTTGTGAAGCTGTTTGTATTCAGCACTGTTGAGCAAACATAATAAAAAAAATTTTAACTGCCCCAAAACACAGGATCCTGGTACTACTGCAAGTTCAAATCTCATTTAAATTAATTTGTCTACAGTGCCATTTATTACGATTTTTTTGCCATTTGAATTGTTAATCTTTTTTCTAGACTACCCTGCATTGTTTAATTTCCCTCTGAAGCCAACTGCAGCTGTGTCAATTGCTGTTATGATACTCATTTGAAAATTGTTCTGGAAAATTAGCACTCATTTTATCTTACCCTCTGAGTATATTCCCTACATTAAATATTCCCATTTTTGCCCTGAATAATGGTAGCAATAAATTCTATGAATGCTGCAGTACATAAATGGGCATTTGCTTGTCCGTTTTTGGAGGAAGTTACACTGTTGTTGGCATTTTTGGCTGCTGGTGACTGACCTTTAGAGCACAACATCACAGCTTTCTGGTGTTTCTGCTTTCCACGGTTGCCTCAGTAAGAAGTATATTTAAAACTTTGGAGATATGGACCTGCTTGGATTTTTGATTAATTGACTATGTGCTTTGTGGTGATTGAATCAGACTTCCAAACTGTTTGAGGCTGATTTGCATCACCTCAGATTTGTGAGTTATAGTTGAAGCCCCAGATGTCCTCAATGAGACATTTCTGTAGCTAATCGCATGCTCCCATAGCTTCTCCAGTTTAGCAGTAGATATGTAATTTTTATGCCTATTTTGTCCTTACTAGTGAGTTCCACTTCAGGAGAAAGTCAGTCAGATTAACCTTTCAATAATACGGAGAATATCAATTATGGATTAATTGCATTCCACTGCTCAGGTTTACAAAACGATACAGCTGTTTAGCTACATTTAGTCCCACAGCAAACCTGTGTTATTTTCAGAAAATGAGTGCTGATGCAAATATAAACTTATTAATAATTCTTTTATCTTGCTGCCTCAAAAAAACTGGATTTCAGGAATTTACTATTTGCTTCAAAAGAACTACTAGGGACAGAAAATAACAGCACTCGGGCCGTAGAAAGCAGCATCCTGTCTCTGCGACTCTGTGTTGTTGCAGAGTGTTGTTATGCACAGTGATTTGAAATTTCCCAGAATGCCAGAGACCCGAATGCCTCTCTCCCCATTGCCATGTAATTAGCATCTCGACAGCACACACCCTTCTGCACAAACACTACAACTCCACAGAGCATCATATTGCAGGAGTTGGGTTTTGAAATTCAAATGTTGCTTGCTGTGTAATAGGGTTTAGACAATTTATGGATTTTTTATAAATGTTTCCTCCTTACCTCAGGAGGGTCACAAGGACACATTTTTTCAATTCTCGACTATCATTCCCCGTTTCATCTTATTTTTCTTAAAATGAAAAGATTTCAGGGTTGTGTTGACAATTCAGACCTAATTTCATTTCTGTGCGATATTAACTATTTTGTATTATCTCTATTAATGTTTACACGTGAATATTCAGAGGCATTTAACTTAATTGTTAGGCAGTTATTGAACCTATTGAACAATTTAGCATGCAATTTAGGCATATTGTTGGGAAATGTTCATTTTCCCCACACATCGGCACAAAATTGTTTCCACCAACTGAGAGCTATAAATTAGTGTATTGGTTCAATTTTCTTACATAAGAATGTTTTGCTTTTTGTTACTGAACACAGGTTTTTTAGCTCTTTTGAATGATACTTTGAAACCAGTCTGTAATTGTATAAATTTTCTTTCTTACCCACACTTTAATGAAGATATATCTTATTTAAAAACAATGTTAACACCAAAGTGAGGGAGTTAACTTATCCTTGGAGCTGACAGCAGATGTGTTCAGTACAGTGTTTGTAGCATTATGAGTTCCATTTGATGCTAAAACAGAATACTATTCAGTAATTGCTCTGAGAAGTGTCTGCTAAATGAACATGTGTAAAAGTGAGTTTGTGTCTTTGGACTTCCATCTTATGCACTCCATACTCAAACAGAAAGGGAGACTGTGTTGTAATTGGTCCCTCTGCAGAAATGACAAGCATCCCTCCTAAGTGGAGTGTCTAAGCAACAGCTGACTTGATGAAGTGTCACTGCAAAGCTGTAGGCCTTGCCAGGTCACCTCTGTTGTTGAATTGCAGGTGCTGTATGTAAACATCTGTGGTCTGACTGCCACAGAGGAGGCAATCAGTGCAGGTCCCCCTCATGCCCACAGGGAGCCGACAGATGGGCGTTGAAAGGTGGCGGCCATGCAGCTTTAGAGCAGGCAGATCAGTTCTAGCTACCAGTTGCTGTGTTTGTATGTTAAACAGCAAGGACAAATGAAATCAAGAAGGCTACTAGGGTGAGAAGATGTGTTTAATTAATGTAAACATGCATAAATATATACCTAATATAAACGTATGAGATGTTATTGCCCTTCTATCAGTTGTCTTAAACTAAAAGGATCAAATTAATCTCTTTTGAAAAGGCATTAACGCCCTCACTACAGTGATTTATTGTTAATAGAAAGTAAACTTGCATTTTATTTGCAGGGCCAAAAGAATTTAATTGGAATGACAAAATATTGTGTTTGTCTTTTCCCTTCATGGGGTTTTAGTACCCAAAAAAAGTACTGCGTCTAGGTTTTGAAAAAAAAGAATCATCAAACTCAATAACAAAGATGTTTCCTGAGACACTCTTCATGCTTTCAAAATCTCAAATAACATGCCTAGTCAGTATCCAGTATCCTACCTGTCATAAATGAAGAACCCAGGAGACAGTGATTACTTAGTGAACTACCCAGGAAACCAAACAAGGAACGCAGGCACTTTGCTTCACACATCAGATTGAATACAATGCTAGTGATATGCTGGTATTGTCAACTGGGTCTTCAGAATTTTTGCGGCAGCCAATTGCCTTGTGACATCCAGAGTGACGTTATCTCTCCACCCTGCTAGTACAATACATTAAGGAATTTCTTCCAGGTCAAGAATAAGACTAATCTCAAATAGGCTTGAGGAATGTTAAATTGAAAAAAGCTCAGGTAAATCTGCAAGGTTGTTAATGCCTTTTCAAAAGACCTTAATCTAATTTCACTTTGGGATTATACATTTGGGATTTTCATAATCTTTGAGCCTCTATGGTATTTTCTTTTCCAGAGCTTCAGTCGTACAGAGCAGAAAGTTTAAGCAGGTTGGGCGTTTTAAGCAATGTCATGTGCCTGTGTGAAAGAGAGAGCGAGAGGATGAGAAAGTGTGCAGGTGGTGCTCAGGTTGTAGCTGAGCTCAGATCTGCCCTGACACCCGACAGTGAAGGCAAAGAGCCATATTGTCTCCTGAGATTGCAGTGGTGAAAAGAATGATGTGTGTTTGATACTTGAAGGGGGTCTTCAACTGTGCCGCTGTGGCAGGAGGGAGAAGGTGTGGAGCCTCTGTACCCTCCACATGCTAGGTAGCATTCAATTACACGCCCAAGTAAGTTTGACTCTGGTATTTCACACTTGTCTGAGCGTGATTCCAAAGTGCAGAGGCTAGAAATAATATAGATCCCTGCTCAGGGGACAATAAATACAAGTTTCCATTGGAGCAGAACCAGG
The DNA here is from genome assembly GCA_900497675.1 of Arapaima gigas. Classification (NCBI taxonomy): domain Eukaryota; kingdom Metazoa; phylum Chordata; class Actinopteri; order Osteoglossiformes; family Osteoglossidae; genus Arapaima; species Arapaima gigas. The sequence goes on from UFQX01000149.1 coordinate 417,191, forward strand.
TTGTGATACTTTTCTGTGACTGTTGGAGTATTTGAATAGAGGCTTAACCTGCAGTTCTCAAATCACCCAAATCATTTTGATGTTTAAACTCACTCAACACCATTTTAAGTTATACACTTGGGTAGAATTCACTGAGTTTAGATCAGTACATGAAGGAATCTTTGATCCCAGCTGTCAGGTGGAGCACAGTACTTGGTTGCCATAGTTCATGTTAGATTATGTCATTGATTGATTTATGCATCTAATTGGTTCCTGAAAATGCAGCGTAAATTGAGACAGCCATTTTCAATATTTCTTGTTTGAAAAATAATAATGCTTCCCAGCCCGTCCAAGAACCCCCCCCCCAGACCAACTTTCCAAATAGCACTAAAACACTGTACAGTATGTACTCGCACGCACGCATGCAGATATTATGCTGGTCAGTGTAATGAGGTGGTCTAGTGTGAATGAAACTTCTAGTCATGTTCGTATCAAACAAAACCAAATTTATTCTGGTGCTGTGTCCTTGAGGAAGGTTTTAAAAAGATGCAGTCCATGATGGAAGAATGCAAAAAAAATACAACTTTTAAGTAATGCAGAACAATGTAATTTGTGTAAGAGAACCATAACATGACATGCTCATCCACTGGCCAATCATGACCAAGCTATTTACATATACATCTCCTCTTAAAGGCAGCAGGAGCTTGTTTTAACTTAACTTTTCAGCACCAGCAGTGTGAACATGAACATCACATCTGCCTTTCCCAGTATCCAACACGTTGTCATCCCAATGCCTTCTTAAAAAGGTGTACAAACTTTATATAGAATCCCCATTATATAATATGCATCTTAACACAGGGGGTAAGTGCATATGCATACAAAGTATGTCATTTGGTTTTTTTTTTTTTAATACACATTTTTGCATACATGTATGAATTGTGATGTTGGAGTTTTTTAGTATTTTTTTGCCTGCAACATGGTGTATTGAGCAGATAGGCATGTGAGGTAATGTTGTAAATGTAAAGTAATCAAGTAATGGTTCTAAAAATCAAAATTTGTAGTGGAAACGCATAATTGAGACCGTATAAATTGAAGGATGCCTGGGCTTCATTTTGATCCACAACATCCCAGTCTCCTTAATTGTAACAGTTCAGGAAGGTCTGGATTGGCCTTTTGGATCATTATTAATTTATTAATTCTGGATGTTCTTGGCTGATAACTTCTTTAAATTATTTGCCTTAATTGAAATGCTTCACCTGTACTTAGCTCAGCTATTCCTTTGTTGAAACATATTGAACTCAGTGGAATCTAAAGATGATTTATGTAATAACCTCCATTTTCTTTGTTGCTGTTAAACCAAACTGCATATTATACACATGAAGCCAGGGCTGTAAACAACTACAGTGAAGCAGAAAGCAGCAGCTGTGGCTGTTGATGTGACGGACACCTGAGTGGCACGCTACCATGAATATCTGCCTTTCCTACATTAGTCTTTATACTTGCAGAACCTCTTCCACCCTCATGGAAGCTGTGTTTGTACGTGTGGCCACCTTATCTCCTTTCCCCTCCCAGAATGTGCTTTCAGAGAGAGGTGTGGCCTGCATCCAGCACTGCAGATCTGTTGGCAGGTGACATGGCAGTACTGTCTGGCCTGTGGCCTGCTCCCCAGGGTACTCAACATTGTCAGACTAGCCTGGGACAGAGCCAGGCCGATAATGCCAGAATTGCACATGGAACGGACGGGTGAACAGCACTGCTTAGGCTTTTCAAAGCTGAGCACAAAGCAGGGTGCTGCGCTACCACTGGAAATGTCCACACACATTTTGTTACTCTATCCAAATGATCCCCTTGCTTTACATTTTGTCGGCTTCTGTTGTTCATAAGATGCCTACTTAATACTTGCGATAGGTAGTGAGTCGGTAACATTACAATTTTGTAAACTGGAATTGGCTTTTCTTATGTACTCTTGAGCAAATTATCTATACAAATTTGCTAAAATTTGTTTACTGGTAACATAGTTAACAAACCAGGGTAGTACAATAATACTAATCATTGTTTGTAAGGTATCTGCTTTTGTAAGCAGTCTAAATTATAAATATAACTTTCTTGTCAAATGGCTTGACCAGAAAGACTGCATGAATAATGCCCAAGCAGCCATGACAACCTAATGTCACTCCAAGGACATGGTGATTTTCCATCCCTCAGTATTTAGGAGCTCCCTTCAGTCAGTTCCTCTTGATAGTGTCCTACTGGAAAGCACTCTGATCACAACCAATAACCTGTGTCCCTTCCCTGTGTGTAAGCCCAGTAATGACTATATATGTGTGAAGGGCTGTCTTCCCATATATTCTTTACTAATTATGAAACAAAATACTAATAATAAAACAAAAATAACATTCATGTTGGTGTAGTTGCTTAGTTTACTATGCAATAATTATGTATTTTTAAATGGGAAAAGGGCTATATTAGTCACCTGTTGTTTTTGGACATTGTTTTTCATTATTAATCCTGCAGTAAAGCAATCATCTCCCTCAAGTGGTCAATTAACAAAGGGGAGTATTACAAGGCATGTCATCCCTCAGCCTTGGCTGATCTGAGTGGTAGCACTTCATATTTGCATTTTATTCATAACTAGCCATTACCTTGCACTGCCCAGTTAGAACATGGAAAGCTGGAAACACGTTATGCATTATATATCACCAAACTCTATTACCCTTAAACTGATCCCATTTAGTACCTACGGAGTATTCCCGGTGCTCTCAAACAGGCAGACCTCGCAGAACGTGATGAATTATAGATACAGAGATTAGTATTAATTTTTTGATTTGCTGAAGTTTGAAGTTACCTGCAGATTTAGGCATTTATACACCTACACATTTCCAGGTTTACATGCCCGATCTTCTCCACGGCACAACAGCAGAACAACTCCTTGGAACTATGAATTGTTACAATACAAGTTGTGTCCTTAATCACCTTGCTATATACATTTTGATAGTTCCTTTTTTCCCTTTAAAGGGTACCAGAGGGAGTGGTTAGAGCAGTCAACTTGTGATTGAGAGCCCTTGCTTTGAAAATCCTGATTATTCCTCAGTACCCTTCAGTAAGGTTTGCTGCAATCAAAATACCCACCTGCACACAAATGCAAAATAATTGTAAATACCTTAGTATATGAACAAAAAAAATGTTGGGTAGCCTTGGACAAAGCTATCCCAAAAGAAAAAAAAAATTAAATACATTATTACATCTATGATTGATGCCATTTCAAGTGGAGTAGATCAATAGTTGCCATGGAATCTGGCCAGGGATTATACCTGACACTCCTGGGTCTTTAGAGATTCACAGTTAAAAGAACTGTCAGATTTGTCTAATATTGCAATCTGACAGAGCAGCAGTGATCCTCACATTCCACTATCCATACACTGCTTCTTGATACTAACTTTTATGTACGAAAAATCCTTGTTCCTTAACAAGCATGTCAGATTTGTCATTGTCTCTTGCACCTAAAATGAGCCTCTTTCTGATAGTCAATTCTGTCACAGAAATTGTATTGTAATCTCTTATTTCCTCCACTCCTTTTTTCATGGATTTCAGTTTGAACTGATGAGTTGCTACCCAGGAAAACTACTGATCAAGGGTTAAAAGTACCATATGTCAATGTAGTAGACCATAGGAAACCTTGGAAGATTGTTGATGCAAGATATTCATCACTGGAATGTCTGTATCAGTATATTGACAGTATGTGCATGTGTAAGGGCCTGACTGACAGTTTTTGAAGGTTACTCTATTTTACATAACAGCATCCTTTTTTGTGTGCTTGCATGTCAGTGTATGGTGGTTTGGGCATGTCAATGTCAGCATGCAAATTAGCATGTGTGTAAGATTTAGTTTTTTATTAGAGTAGTACGTGCTTAGCACAGCTACATGCAGAACACTTGACATAGTGAAAGACCTCAGCCTAATAGTTACATCCCGACGCTGACATGCCAAGGACTAATGCCGCAGACTTGGCTTTACATAGTGAGTCCATGCTAATGTGGTGATTTCAAGTCTCTTCTAAGGGTTTTGTTGAGCAGCCCTGAGCCTCACTGCCGTTTTTGTAACTACTGCTCGTACATCTTGGAATGTTGTTAAGAGTGACCCAAATAACATTGCTCCCCCAGTGATTGCTGGATAAAACCTTAAATTTGTTTCAGCTGAGCATCCTCTTTTTGTGGTTGGGAACATTGATCACAGGATATAAAGAAAACAATAGAAGCTTTGCAAACATGTTTATGACTCTTACCCAAGGTCGTCTTTACTTTTTCTGAAGCCATTGTATGAACCCTAGAGGGTTATTACAAATTCCTCCAGATTGCTTTGCTGTTCGTGTAGTACATTAATCTTTTTTTTCTTTTTGCATATGGTTGTATGTCTGTCTTCTCAGAAGGATTTAAATTTTGGTGGTTTCAGGCAGTGTGACAGTGATACTTTGAGGTTGGGGCAGGTTGTGTTTTCACTGTGCAATGCAAATTCCTTCATCTGAATGCCTTCTGTGGATAAATTACAAGGAGCACTGCTGTGTACTTCTGTTGAAATTAATTTTGTGTCTTTTTGGGCCTCTGTGATAAATGACCACTTCTGTTTGCTATAAATGTGTAAGGCACAAATGATTCTGGGTTGACTAGTCTATACTTTGCATGTAACAAACAAACAAAAATGGCATGTTTACGGCTTCATTTATATTTAGACAAACTCCTGCACTTAGCTTATGCAAGAATGAATTTTCTTGCATTAAAACCATGGCCAGTGGGGGAGTTCAGGCCATGCATGAGATTCTGTAAGCTGTCTCACTGAGTCATTGCCTGATTGCATTTCTCCTGCAGTGACAAATAGTCTGTTCCTGAAATCTCAGAAGTGAATTCTTTCCCTATCGCTACTTTTAAGAAATGTTAATTTGAGAACAGGATTGCAGCTGTTCTTTTTAAAATTATTTATATTATATTATGTTATGCGTTGTAATGTTGCATATATAACTGTTATTTTAGTAGCTCATATATAATATATACTTGTAAAATCTCTAAATAATTCCCTGTGTTGTTTTTAATGTAAAAGAGTTTGAGGGTATGTTAGACGCACAGGTGTTTAAGTAACATTGTATATACAGACATGAGACACCAGTGACTGCTCTTAGTTTTTGTGTTTAATAAAATGTGAGGGGACATTCTTCCCTCACAGAAGTTTACTGTGAGGCTGGTTAGATGATCAGGTTTTCTTTGACAAGCTGGGTTTTAGTATTTATTGTAGCGTGTGCTCTGTTACCTGGCTTTGCAATGTCCTGCATGCATGTGGCCTGTGCTACTGAGTCTCCCTTTGACGTTGAGCTTTAACTACTCCAGCACTCGATCCAAGTTTGTCACAAAACTCTTTAATCTTACCCTTAATTTAAATTCCCTCCAAAACTATTCTGCTTAAAACTTGGTGTGATGTTGACCCAGATGTGTCTACTTTACATTTTTGAACTCTATGGATTGTCTCCACACTAATTCTGTGGTCATACTCTTTGTGTGCTTTGAGCTCCACCAGAAAGACATGTCTCTGTATTGCTGCATGAGAAAATCCCACCAAAGCAATAGAGCCAATTACCTGTACATTCCGTGAGAGTATTTTCCAATCAATCTGCTTTACTTGGCACAGGCAATAGGAAGGGAGAGAATGCAGAAAGAGATAGGACAAGGGTAATTAGCATAATATATTTTTAGTTAGATTTTCAGTTCCACTGCATTTATTTCTCCTTACTTGGAATGATTCTGTGGCATGATCTATCATTAAATCCCCTGCGTCATATACTGTACTGATGTTATCTGTGGTTCTGATATGGACTAAAATATAGTAAAGGAATGAAAGAAACAGAGTAAACACTAAAATGTTTGAGGAGCAGCTGTATAAATTTGCACCAGGGCTGTCTTTTCCAGAATAAATTGTTGCACAGTTTGTACTTGTATCCACAGTGTGTCACCCACCCAAATATTTTTAAGATGCCTGTTTGTTTTCATCTAACAAATACCATTTTTTATTACACCAATGGGTGTGTTTCTGACATCTGTGTGAATATTGTGCCACCATCTTGAATATGGCTGTCTTGAACTCAGCTCAGCAATTCCCCACCGAAAGGGGGTCATATGACCACTCTAACATTTAAAATCTCAAAAGACATTCAGTGGTGATGTCCCTATATTCAAATCTTTATTGGTTATGAAGTTTGACCCATCACGGTGCAGACATTAAGCAATCATGTTGATAGTGATACAGGCATAAACTAAGACCGTTGCAGGAATGTATTCACTGTGCTGTCCATTTTGAGCAAAACACAGCTGCAGATGATGTTCCCAGTCAGTTTGAACACGATGGAGAACTTCTGGGTTTAATGTTAGTGTAGCAGAAGCTCAGCAGCTTGTCATATTCTCTGATACAAGTTTTTAAAATGTGAAACTTTTGTTTATAAACCTTGTCCGTCCGACAGTATTTCATGCATTTGTTCTGATTGCTGAATTACAGTAGATTAATACTTTACTTGCTGTGTCTTGCTGTTTCTGGTAGTAAGGCAAATCTAATTTAATGCTGGGGGGGGCACTTTTTTTTTTTTTTTTTTTTCTAGAGGTTTCCTTCAAGGTATTTTGTATGATCTGAATTCTGCTTTTGACTTCACCCTTTGAACTAAGTATTCTCAATACAAGTCTGGTAAACCTCTTTTAATTCCTGGGTTGCTGAGTGCTGTTTTCCAGTGTGAACCATTAGGTGTGTGGTTGTATTGCATGAGAAAGCCCTCAAACCAATTATCCTTTATGTTACCAGAAGAGGACATTAGCAACACTCACTAAATTTAAGGTGTGTATTATAAAAGGACAGCATAATGTTTTAATTCATGGCTTTCTTTGCAATTTCTTTGCCAATATGTCTGCATTGTGAAGCCAATGTATCTGCACATGGAGACAATATGCACAAATACAATTTGCTGTTTTTATTTTACTGCTTAGCTAATATTTTCATGTGAGTTCTCTTTCAATTTTACATTTTACATTTACATTTTGCATATATAAAGACTTTAAAACACACACACACAATACAAACAAAACTTCAGGCTGACTTTTTACATATCTTTGTTCCATGTTGCAACATTACATATACTTGCCTTCTGCATTTCATACACTTGACTGATGAGAATGAAATCATCAGGAATGTCCTTGTCTGAGCATTTGTTTAGAAGATGGAAGAGTAAATTCTTTATAGACTATAGAATGGCCCGTAACTCAGTCTGTTTTTTCATGTGACAATTTTTTTTCTTTCTTCTTCTGACAGATTTAGATTAGTTTAAGAAGTGTTTTTGAATGGTTGAGGGATCATGAATCTCAGTATTCTCCAGACATTTTAACAACATAAAATGACAGATTTAAACCAGGATACTACCTTAGAAATCTAAATCTGTCATTTTATGTTGTGTGAAATTTCTGTAGAATAGTGAGATTCGTGATCCCTCAACCATTCAAAAGCACTTCTTAAACTTAGGAGTTGACAGTTTTCCTTTTGTCAGTGATTCATCTGACATGACTACACCAATATGTCTGCTGGAAGTAGATGGAGAGATCCAGGGACTTGAGGAAAATCTGTTGTTTCTTTCCCTCTGGAAAGGTCTCTGATCACACAGAAATGTGCTATAGCAGTAGGTGGTGTCCTTTGAAAGAATAAAAAGATCTTAAGAGCATATACCCATGAAGGACTGTACAGTTGATATTTGAGTCTAAAGATTATTCTCTTGGTTGAAATATTGAACAAATTAATATTGGGAGATAAAACGTAATGAAAACATTAATAGATATGTGTTGAGTTACTGCCAAGTTAAAAATCTGAATCTGAAAGTTTAACTACTGTATTAGGTGAGTCCTCACTCTCAAAGCTGATTTTAGTTACCCTTTAGGCAGAGAGTATGATGCAAGGCACAATAAACAGCATCTGCTGTATATCCCAGGGTTCTATAATAAACCCTGAAGATAGGGGTTTTTTTTTTTTTTTTTTTTTTACTGCAGCCAAGTCTAAAAGTGTTACAAAGGCAAGAGCATCCAGCTGGCTAATGCACACTGTGATAACTCATACACTGCTCTCTTTGATCAGAGTCCAGTTAACAGGAGCTAAGAGTATGTGTTTGTGAGCTGTGGAGTAGATATGAATGACTAGCCTTCCCTTTCCTTTCTATCAGCTTCTGCTGTCACTTTGACAGATTGTAGCTGAAGAAAAGAGTGTAGACCTCGCTGCTGGGAACCCCCTGGATCAGAGCTCCCAGGGGCCTATGGTGCATTGGCAAAACTGGTACTATAGGATGCTGTCCACTGCTAATAATCCCAGGCAGCAGCAGGGAAAGTTGGTTCTGCAGTACCTTCCTTGAGTCAGTATACACTCAACGAGCACTTAACAACAGCATTCTAATACCGGGTAGGAACCCCCCCCCCCCGCCCCCTTGCTGTCAGAACAGCCTGAATTGCATTTAGAAAGGTGTTGGGAACGTTCCTTAGAGATTCTGGTCCATGTTGACACGATTGCATCATGTAATGGCTGCGGTTTTGACAGCTGTGTGTTCAAGCTGCCAGTCTGCCGTTCTGCCACATCCCGAAGGTGCTCTGTTGGATTCAGATGTGATGACTGGGGAGGTCATTAAGGTTCACTGAACTAATTGTCATGGTCGTGGAAACCAGTCTGAGATGACGTGCTTTGTGATATGGTGCATTATCATGCTGGAAGTAGCCATTAGAAGATGGGTAAATTGTGGCCAAATTGTGGCTGGGGCATTCAAATGATGGCAGATTGGTATTAGGGGCCCCACTGTGTGCCAAGAAAACATTTCCCACACCTTTACACCACTGCCACTAGCCTGAACTGTTGACACAAAGGTTCAGTCTATGACTTTGCCAAACTCTAACATCTGCATGTCGTAAAAGAAATGTATATTTATCAGACCAGGCAACATTTTTCCAATCTTCAGCTGTCCAGTTTCAGGCCAGTATAGCCTCAGTTTCCTCTTTTTGGCTGACAGGAGTAGAACCTGATGTGGTCTTCTGCTGTTGTAGCCCGTCCTACTCAAGTCTGGATATCTTTCGATTTTCTCCCTAACACTGTTGTACAGAGTGGTTATTTGAGTTACTGTAGCTTTCTTGTCAGACCAAACCAATCTGGCTGTTTTCCACTGACCTGTCTCATCACCATTTCCAACCACAGAACTGCCACTCACTGGATCTTTTTCAAACCATTCTCTGTAGACACTGGCGACTTGTGTGTGAAAATCTCAGGAGAACAGCAGTTTCTAAAATACTCAGACCACCTGGTCTATCACCAAAAACTATGGCATGGTCAAGGTCACTTAAATCAAATTAGAAATTTGATTTAATTTTTTTTTTTTTTTTTTTTACCCACTGTGAAATTTGATGTGAACATTCATTGAAGCTCATGACCTATGTATGTGTGATATTATGCGTTGTGCTGCTGCCACATGATTGGCTGATTTTGATAATTTTGTGAACAAGCATGTTTACAGGCATTCCTGATAAAGTGGACAGTGAATGTAGGTCAGGAAATGTGTGTGTTCATGTACAGAACTTGTTGACTTGTGCTATAAACAGCAAAAATTAGGTGACCAAGTTCAGGAAGAGTTGGTTCATGATACTGGGTGACATCCTGTGTAATTGGAAAACAGCTGTTTAGAGGAAACCAATGGTCATCTCAGAATGTACTTTATCAATCTTGAGGCCTTCAATGGTGGAATGTTTTCTGAAGAGTTTTTGCTTTGTAGTCAAATGGGCAGGGTAAGAATTCAGTTGGGTTATCAGCATTCCTCTTTGTCTCTAGGAGTAGCAGCTGAAATTATGTAGAATTATTAAAATTCACCTCTGTCATGTAAGATTGTAGTTTTATTGCCAGATTTTTTTTGGTCTTGAAAATATTACTGGACAAAGGAGTTTGTTAGCTCAGTGTAATATTAATGATGGGTCTATGTGGGAGGATTAGACAGCTTGATGTTGCATGTGCCTCACAGGAACACTAAGTGCTGTCCATTCTCCAGAAAGCTGTCAATCTAGTGTTCAATCGGGCTTTGGAACGCTGTAATCTATGGTTCCTTTGTGGAATGATACTTGTGTACAGGTGTATTAAATAGTATGCAGGATGCACAAATGTCTGGCAGAGGGACAGTGTCAAAAATGATTTGACAGCTTGACAGTCCTCCTTCTACCCAGCAGTCATTGCACTGTGCAAACTGAAAGCAGTATGTGAATTATGAAGTCTCAGTGCCAACTGAACTGTTATTGCTGAGGCTTTGGAGAAGTGCCATGTTCTTCTTTCTCAGTAGAAGCAGACACAACAACATAAGACTTGTGTCAGATCTCTCTTGTTCCGTCACATTTGTCTGGAGCGTTTTCTGCCTTGCCATCTGCTGCATTCAGACACACCTTAACTACGATCGTGCTGCTGTCACGGTCGTCGACTGCAGAGAACCTGTTTCTGCAACACCGGGAGGAGCTCAGAGAAACCTGGCACCATAATCATGAATAGTAATGGCAAAAAAGCAATCTGAAGGCCCTGCACCAGATGCTAATGAGGCCCTGAGTCCCCATATAAACTTGGAGCTCAGGAGCATATTGTGATTCACTTGTGTTTGGCCCCTGCTGGTTAATTCGCTTCACTGATTTGCTCTCACTCTGTCTGTATGTCTTTCTTTTTGGTTTTGCTGCTTTATTCTATGGTAGTGTGTAATACAGTACACTTTCTGCTGTAGAGACATTGATGTGTTTGACCTGGACAAATTAATTAACAATTTTCTTCATCAAAATATTAAGTCTAGGCATAACATGCTGGAGACATGTCCCCCTAGTGTTAAGCTAGTCTTGGTACTATTGCTAATATTTTTTGGTTCTTCCTATTTTTTTGGTTCTCTGACAAGTTGTTACAGCCCTGAATGAAAATAATTTTTTCCCAATTATTGACTAAAATTATGCAGATGTAAATGTAATAAATTTTTTTGTATTTTCTAAATTTATGCATGTATCGTGTATTTCCCAGTCAAGCTGATTTAAGATATTAGTAATGTACAACACAAATGCATACATATATGAAGTCCTTAGGCAAGCCGTTTTATGTGTTCAACAGCAGAAGTTTATTAGAATGTATTTTTTATGTTGGTAAAATACATTTTCTAGGTTTTATTCCCATTGGGTATACATTAGGGGTAGTTACTTATGTAGTTTTGTAATTCTCACTGTCCTGTGACATTGAAATCCACCTTTAAAAAGCTCTTGTATATTCAGATTTCAACCGCTACAATCCTGATTAAGTCCCATACAAGTTCGTATGTAATTCCTGTGTTAGAATCCCTGTCCTGTAACATTTCTGGTAGATCTCAAAATCCTGATGGTTACATATGAAGCTTTTGGCTTGGAACCTCTCTACCTCTCTGCTCTATATCATCGTAATGTTTTTCCTCTGTCTCAAGTCTCTTATATGTTCCTCAAGGTCAATTGCACTTCATAGGAGAAAGGTCTTTCTCTTGTGTTGCCACTGAAGTGTGGAATTCCCTTTGGAAGAATATTAGACATTTTCCTGCTTTTGGCACGTCTTAAACCTGTAAAGATCTCGCATTGTTCATCTTTTTCTGGAGAGTGTTTTGATATTCTGCTTTTAATTGCACTATGCAGTGTAAATTAATATGTGCATGCCTCAGTTTACGAATAGACATATTCTCTCTTGGCTTTTTATACTCACTGAAATGAAGAATCAATATAATGATGTAGGTGTGTGAAACACATGCTTCATTTAGATATACTGGCTTTGAGCAGGAATGACTGGCGGAAAAGGCTTAGTGGGATTTTTCTAATGGTGATGTTTTCTAAGTGCTATAGATTTGTGAGATTGTGGTCACAATTTGTTATACAGAAGCTCTGCAGCTCACTGAGAAGACAGCAGTACCGGGAGTGGGATCATACATGTAGTTTGTGTCTTATAGGTTCACTAGTCATTGTAACATTTGGGATCATTTCTAAATTAAGACATTTTTATTGGAAAGTACATTTTTGTTACACTGTTATTTATTATTATTTTAAAGGCAATTAACTAAAAATGATTTATTATGGTTGTTAATGTAATACATGCTTTTTTGTTTTCAAGAACATTTTGTATGGGCAGTTCCATTAATTTTGTTCACATAGCACTACAGTGGAAAATCGGTCAGTAAGTACAGCAATTCTAGATTTAATTCTGTGCAAGACAGAAAATGCATGCTGTCACAAGTTTATTTTTATGATCCTAGTAAATATGTATTGACATCTCAAAACAAGTGACCTGGCCTTAATGAGATCTTCATTCAGCTGTTATGTTAAATATGCCACATTTTTACATTGCTTTGAGTTCTCTGGTGACAGTTTTATTTGGTGGGGTACTAGACCATTGAACAAAAATGGGAATACTAAAGAAAGAAGTCAATCCACAACCATTAAAGAAACTGTATAACTGCAAGAACACTTTTGATGCGTTTTGAAATAGACAGTTTTATTAGCAGCTCAAAATTTCTATGGACATAAATGTACCACTTGCCTCTAATGATGGAACCAGATCCAAAGCAGTTATTTTTATGGGCTGTTTGCCACCAACAATCACAAAATGAAAGGGCAGTTGAGCTGACTGACTGTGATAAAGTGTTAAATTTAATAGTGTGGACACCCCGGTCTTTAGCCTTGGTTTAGTTGGCATTTTAATTTGATGCCTGGCATGACTCAAAGTACCTTAACCTTAATATGCTAGCTTGAAAAGCTTGAAAATCAGACTCCCCTGAAGTAACCAAATTATTCTAGAATGTGTGGCATTTCTGTTTTTCAAAAATTAATAATAATGCTAATTGTTTCAGTTGGTCAATGACTACTTAATTGTTCTTAGCACTTGAATAATTGACCTTTAAGGAACTCAAGTCTAAATTAGCTGAAATTAAACATTTGTTCTGTTCTGCTTTAGTTTTGTAACTAAGCAAATAAAAAGGAAACATCTGCTATTATGGCAGATTTATATCATTTTGTAAATCGTTTGGTTTGAGGCTCTAGAACAGTGGTTCTCAAAGTGTGGTCTGAGGACCATGGGTGGTCCACAAGGAAGCATTAGGTAGTCTGAGTGTTGACATAGTCATCCTTCCTAAAGGAACCCTACAATGTTCAGACCAGAGGGAATAATATTGTAGTGTCCTAGGAGTGTAAGTTTGAGAGGGGTCACATGGCCATTTTTTCTCCTCTCCAGAGACAAACAACTTCAATATTTTTTTCTCTCTTTTTATGACCTTGGATTGATACTTTTGAGAGATTCTGAAATAACTCACATTAAAGATGGTGAGGATTATCCAATTTCTAGAAAAAGGTGGTGATCGGATTGGTTGCTGAAGTTATTTCCTGGAAATAGTTTGACTGACTTTTGATTTGTGTCTGATCAAATTATGCTTGATTTAAGGACAGCTTGAACTGTTATTTCCTGAATAATTAATAAGAAACAGAGGAGCTGTGACCCAGGAGGACTCTCATATTCCATCCCTACAACACAGCCTGATTGAAGATGCTAAACTTTGAAGTTCCCTGAGAGATGTATGAAGTCGATAACAACAGAGTGAAATCTTCCGTTCACGCTCAGTACCCCCACTGTGCCTTAATTCCATCTAATTGTTCGTATATATACAAAATCAATTGTTTAGTAGAGGCTCTGTCATTTTTAAGCAAAGCAGCTCTCTAGTTTTCCAAGGAAGAAAGTCTTTGTTGCGGAACCCATTGAGCATGGTTTGACCAAGTTTGCCCCATATCATGTGGATTGTCTGTCTGGGAAAATATAATTCTCTTGATTAGAACTCTTAAGAAGACTCATGATTTGTAGATTAAGTAGTGTGTTATATTCAGACCAATTAGCATCTCATGTGAAACAAACGCCAGGCAACACACTTGGTGATTTAGTGGTTATTTAGAAAAATGTCCTGCATTTTACACACATGCTATTAATTAGTGTTATTTAGTTTACAGTATGTAAATATTTCTAACAGGCTTTATGTTTTCCATTTTCATTAAAAATTAATTACTGTTGATATAGCTGTTTCTCTATTGTGCTCTCTCTCTCTCTCTCTCTCTCTCTCTCTCTCTCTCTCTCTCTCTCTCTCTCTTACTTATTGTTATTTTTGTAGCCTCTCAACAAGAGTTGCTTTCAGCTTCTGTGGTGCAGGGTTTTGAGCTTCATCCATAGTGGGTTCTAAGACCACTTCAGTTAGGTACAGACATGAAAAGGATAGACAAGCACTTGGCCTGGAAAATCAGTTATATGTGTGTACACAGGTGCTATGTGTTTTGCCAAGGACAGTGATGAAGTCTGCTGCACAGTAGTCCATTGTAACTATTGCTTTTCACGTTGGTGACTTGTCCCTTGTGGTGTAAAAATGTGGGGTGCGGAGAGAGCAGTGTGCAGTTTATATGAACACCGGGATATGACTTACTGTACTTGGTTGTTCTGCAGTGTCCACTACTGCTATAAATCTGTACACCTGTAGGTTATGTGTACATTTATGGAGGTCTGGAGACAGCATTGACATGCTCTGCCCAGATGACACAGTTATCAGGCCATATTGCTGTTATAACTTCCTAGTACCAGTGTTAGTGTTCTCTCCAGAGCAGAGTCCCATTAATCCTTACTGCACACATCTGGACAGAACTCAGGTTCTCTGTTGTACATGGCAGATAAAAGGTGCACTGGTGACATCGTCCAGGCAGCACACACACCACTGTACCTGTTAAATAAAAGCCATCACAAGTGCTGGCCAGGGCTCTGCACTCACAGTGATGAACTGGGGCAGTTGGGCTCTCTCACAGCAGACCTTGACTTTCCTATGTAGCCCCAGCAGTACTTGTGGTGTCCAGTTTCCTGTTTGTTCTGCTTTATGATTATTTTTAAATGTTTATTGCTCTGGACTCAAAAAAAAAAAAAAAAAGAAGGCGGTCATCTGACTGGTATTCATTTGAATCTAGTAATGTTTATGTTTAAAAGCATCAACTTTCTGAGTGTAATCAAAGTGGAGAAATGGAAGGGAACAGCATAGTAATTTTCCCATGGTCCATCACTCCTCCCTCTCTGCAGCTTGTGGGAGGAGAGTTCGACCTGGAGACCAACTTCATCATCCAGGATGCAGAAGGCATTGCCTGCATGGTGGAGCTACTGGAGCACTGCGACCTTCCCTGCCAAGCTGAGATGTGGAGCATGTTCACGGCCATCCTGCGCAAGAGCGTGCGCAACCTTCAGACTAGCACGGAAGTGGGCCTCATTCAGCGGGTGCTGCTGCGTATGAGCACCGTTGATGACATGATTGCAGGTACGAGGCCTTACCATTACCGGAACCAAACAGATAGGTTTTAACAACTGCCAGCCCAGTACTTCACAGAATTGGCCAGTCTTGGTATGATGTTGCAGTCTTGACTGGAAGTTCTGTGATAAGTGAGATGTGAAGAGTTTAGTTTCCACCATCAGATCCTTGCCAAGGCCATAGAAGAGGATTTCCTTTACACTGTGTCCTTGTGAAATTTTCCAAATGATCAAAAAACAGAATATACTAAGAGTAATTTTGGAAAAAATCTCATTAGTCACAGTCTGTTTCAGAATGAAACTGAATGTCTCACTAGAGGAATTTCAGCTGTATTTTAAATGTTTACTGTTGGACTTTTTAATTTTTATTGTTTTTGATATCAAGATAATTTGTGTCATTAGTTTATGGTTTTCCTGTTTTGCTTACAGTACCTTTACACTATATTCATTCACTCATACTGTAGGAGCATTTTTTTTCAACCCAGTATAAAAGGCATAGTAACAATAACACAGATGGTGCATGTCTTATCTTTTCTAGGATGTTGCTGGTTTTGCTCATATATAAAATGTTGTGATTATAAACAGTGTTTTTGATTGTTTTTATATTAGTTTTTTATAGCATTTAATTTCCTTGCAAGTGTATTAAAAAAGGTTTTGTTTGGAGTCAACTTTGAGCAGCTCATCAGATCCTCTAACCTGGTTTTCTGGGGAGGGCTGCAGTTGTTAATCCAAATTAACAATCATATTCTTAGCTAAGCATCCATGAGTCTTAGTTTCTTGAGAAGGCTCAGTGGTGTACTCTCTGTACAGTTTTTATGCTGATCCATGCTGGTAATCCTGGGCTAAACACAAGCAGAACGTAGGACCTCAAAATACCATAACCCACAATCATTACCTCTGGTTACATGGAATAGCAGCTGAGACCACAGACTGATGCTCAGGCTGACACTCTGTCCCTGTGTTTCAGACCTGCTTGTGGACATGCTTGGAGTGCTGGCCAGCTACAGCATCACAGTGAAGGAACTGAAGCTGCTCTTCAGCATGTTGCGGGGAGACAACGGCGTGTGGGTGAGCAGAATGATGCTGGGATGGAGATACCTGCAGATATCTCCAGGACTGAGCTGACTAATGGGTGGAGGGAGATAACAGCATGTGGGTAAGCAGAGTAATGCTGGAAAGGAAGGACTGAGGGAGAAACCTGTTTCTGAAGGTGTGACTGAAGAATGGTGGCAAGCAATTTCTCAGTGTCTTGGTGAGGCTAGCTGCATAAAGATCTGGGGGAAATGCACTAGTGGTTGTCTTTACATAGACCCCCTACTTCAGAATGGTAAATGTAAATGGCAGGGAGTTGACTTGCCCTTGTTGTGGCAGCAAACATGCTATCTCAGTAACATTTTCTCTCAAAACATTTTGCAGTCCTTTCTGTGGGCCAAGAGACATATATTTATCATCTTTTTTTTTTCCCTTTGTCTATATCCATAGCCAAGGCATGCAGTTAAATTGCTGTCGGTTCTCAATCAGATGCCCCAGAGACATGGTCCAGACACCTTCTTCAACTTTCCAGGACGGAGTGCTGCTGTAAGTCCTGCACTCTCATCCGACTGAGCCAAAGAGGGCTAATGAGGGCATAGATTATTCTAAGTGTTCAGACTTACTGAGATGCGGCACTGGTTTTACTGCAGGGCTTGTGGTTTGAAAATCACTTTGACTATAAACCATATACTGTTTATTCTTAACTCATTAAAGGAATATTTAGCAACCTAAGTTTGTACTTCTGTCTTGTAATTAGTTAATTTTTCTGTTGTCGTTAGCACCGGCATCAATAAAGAGGAGTTTTACTTGTCATGTAGATAATGAACTGCTTCTACAATTGTTAACTTTTGATAAATTTATAACAAATGTCTTCAGTTAATAGTGTTTTCATGTTCAATGCTGTCCTGTAAAAATGGCAATATAATAAAAAGCTAAAGTCAGTCAGATATGAATCATATTGTTTATAGCGTAACAGTTTAATTAGAGAGGATTACGTGGTTCAGCCTTTGTGGAATATTTGACAGAAAGCAAAATGTGTCTCTTCTGCAGGCCATTGCTCTGCCTCCAATTGCTAAGTGGCCTTATCAGAGCGGTTTTACGCTAAACACGTGGTTCCGAATGGATCCACTCAACAACATCAACGTGGATAAAGACAAACCCTATCTCTACTGGTGAGCATGTGTGTCGTGTGTGACTGTATCCCTCCACACATTTCCCCTGTTCAGCTCATGGACCTTGCCGCATTTTTTAAAATTGTTTTTTGCCCTTTGACTTGTGAGAAACTGAGTAAAATTTCAGGCCATAAGTAATGTTACTCTGTTTCCCTTGGCAGACTTGTGTAATTCAGGTTGACTTTCTAAGGCAGGAGTGAAACTGTCCGAAATTTTTTTTTTTTTTTTTTAATGCTTCTAAACATGTTGTCTATTTTAAAATAAAATCAGTTGTCTAAATGTGGATAAGTATACAAATAAATTAGCATTTATTTCCAGATTTTTAGGAAGTGTTAGAATAAATGAATAAAAATAAACCTCAAATTAGGACACAGTTGGCAGCAGTTGGTTTCAGTGCTGAATGTGAAGCAGGAGTGACTTACAAAACCTGCACAATGCTAAATGTTGTCCTAAATATAATAGGTGTGGATGAGGCATTTTCCTGACCCCTCTGTTCCTCCTAATTTACCACTCTGCAATATGTTGTCTTTCATTTTGACCTACTGCATCCTCCAGCACAATGTAGTTGTTTGATTGGAAGCTTCATCCACTTGTTTCATAAATATAGAACACTATTATGTTCCCAGCAAGTAGTGGTTAATTTATATTGAGGGATACTTGAAAAACACACTTTGCTAGCAGCACCAGTAAATGGTTGCGTTGCTGCCTCGGCATCATACTTACATTGGAAGTGGAGCATTGTTGGGGGTGGGGGTGAAGCTCTGTGAAAGAAGAGGTATTAATTTAGGTTTGGATGTCTGGCAGAGCCAATGATGGATCATCTTGTGCAGATGCCTGTGGGCAATTAACACATGGATCAATACTGCGGGAGCTCAGTATTTATCGACTGCACTCCTGTGAGAGCATTGTGGAACAGAGTGAAAAGAAAAAGTGAGCGAGAAGGCTAGGGAATGTAATGGAAATAAACTTTGTCCACAAGAACTTCCTGTGCCATCTTATTTGTTGATTCCGTGTATTAAAAAAAGAGCAGTGTAAGGGCAAATCTCTGAACAAAGCCCAGGCTGGCCACTTTCTGCTCATGTTCTTCTCTTGATTGGGGAACTTGATGTTGATTTGTATGGTAGTTTTTGTTTTGGAGATACAGCAATGACCTGGGTTTATATCCTGGTAGGAGAACAGCTGCTGTACTCCTTAATCTAAAACTTAAGAAATTAATTTGCTTGACTGCTGTTGTTTTCATATTATCCACATTTTGTTTGCTGACTGGACTTTTGGAGATGAAGTTAATTAGCTTGTCCTGTGACAAAATACTTGCAGGTTAGAATTCCCAGATCCTGTTTTGCCTCTAAATATTTATTAGGTCAGGTGCAAATCTAGATATAGATTAAAACTGTTAAGAAAAATAAAAATACACCAACTCTTCTGTTCCAAAAATTTTTTATAGTTTTGGATGAGTGAATTGCCCAAATGAATTCCAGATTTTTCACTAACCCTCAACTTAGGGCAGTGCACTTAGTTAATGTGAGATGTTTATAAAGAGTTGCAAGCAGGTTACAACTTGTGTGGCTGGATATTGACATGGATAGTATTTCTGTGGGGAAACAGCCACTGTCCAAACCAGTCCACCTATGCTATAGCATTAACAGGATGGCTGGAGGACAAGGACTTGTTTGTTGTTCAGTTTTGCACCTACTCAAAGCTGCAAATCTGTGCTGACAAATGTGACCAACCAATAAAACAAGGCTATAATTATTTGGTTTCACCCATCAGCTACTGTGACGTTATATGGTATGTAAGTCCCTTGACAAGCTGCGTGTTTTGGCTCGGAGTTGGGGTGGCAATGTTAACCAAGTCTCGAGTTTCTGAGACTGACCTGTTTCAGTACTCAACTCTTATTGTGAAGGGTTCTGCACTACCATTTTTACCTTCATCTGAAAATGTAATATCATAAGAACCTATTAGATCTCAAAATTCTTTCATTCAGAATTGTTTAACAGTTTTTAGAGGAAATATTGTCAAATTTTTTAACATGTTTGACTACTGTCTTGTTTGCAGTTTGTGTTGTGACGTTATTTATGACAACAAATATTGGCTCAGTGACTCAGAGTATAAATATTTCATTATTGGGTATTACTTCTAAAACATTGTAGTTACACTTTGATGCACAATGGACTGTATGAATATGAATGAAACTGCAGCCATGCTTCCACAGTCTTTCAAAAGGTTTTAGTAAAGAAGAGAGGTTTATCATTTAAATTTAGTAAGAAATTTATTATTTACTGTTGGAGAGGACTGCATATGTTAGTATGTATTAAGGCCATTCAGTTTCTGTTTAGAGTTTTCTGTTCTGGGAGCTTTGTCATTTTTGTGTTTGCAGCTTCCGCACCAGCAAGGGAGTTGGGTACTCGGCCCATTTTGTGGGCAATTGTTTGATCGTCACGTCCCTGAAGTCGAAAGGCAAAGGCTTCCAGCACTGTGTGAAGTATGACTTTCAGCCACGGAAGGTAGGTGTATAATGTGGTAGTGAGAAGGGGGTTGGCTGTGGAATGAGGCCACACTGTTCAGATGAATGCTGGTAAAAATGGCAGCAACAGCACAGCTCCCCCTGCCTTCTGGAACCACATTTCCATTGATTTTCAATGAATGATCCATTTTTGTTCCAACAACAGGACTGGGTCAGTTTTGTTAAATGGGCTATGACTTTAGTCGAGGTTAACTCATCAGAGAAAGCCGATGGGGCACAGACTTTGTGTATGCTTAAGAGAGAATCTGATGAATTGTCACATAAGACCAGTAAGTAATGGATTTATCAGAATGTCACAGACATTACATCATGAAAGATTAAATGCTTTTAGGAAATTAGAGAGCTGTGTTGGAATTAAGCTACGTTTTTAATATCTAGAGCAATGCTCAATAGAAAGAAGTATTACACATCTGTTCTTTGATTGGCAAGCATCTGTCACAAATAATATGCTTGTCCTGTGTCGCTGGCATGAAAACCTTCGACTCACAACCTTTGCTCTATGAGAGCAGTGATCTAAACCAGCAGTAGTTCTGTTTCTCTTCAGCCTAAGCACTGTCAAGTAGATCCTGACGTCACCCGTCACATCTATGCAAACCGAATGTGCCTGGGCAGTGGTCCAGTAGCTGCGGGAGCCCGCAAAGAAGTAGTTTGGCAAAAGTACATAAACCAAGATTCACTGCCAGAATTACGACTCAGGACTCTTTTGGCCTAGAGTCACCGTCCTGCAATTCCCAAAATGTGACTGCATTCAATCTATTGATCCTTCTGGACATAAGCAGCTCCTGAAAAGAATAGTGAAATCACACAAAGGACACCCCAGTCTAACATGGGACCTAATTGCCACAGTTGCACTGCAATCCAGGGAAAAATAGAGCTACACTGGCCTTGATTTTGTTGAAGTTGTATACAGTCATCCCTCAAATTATCAATGTTCACTGTATGAAAACGATGTAACAGTTCAACGCTGCCGTTTTCATTTGTGAGCATTTCATAGCAGTGACACACACATGAGATCCACACTGCCATTTTCTCCTGTTTGTATTTGTGCTCGTCTTTTTTGCGTACCATAAAGCGCAGCACAGATGCAAACCCTTAGTTTTTGCCCTAAATGCATACAAAGACACAGATGACACTAAATTTATGAAAAACTATACTGAGGATGGACAACCAAATAATAAAATTGCACAAAGAAAATATAACACCCCAGTTATTAAACCAAGTGTTAACATAAGAGACTTAGCACAGTACACTAAAACACTTATTAAACATAACCAAAACATACAGTATGCAGCAAAGAATAAAGGTGACGGTCCACCATTCCAGGTGGAGCTTGAAATGTCTTGGCATGTACCTTTTTTTGTGCATTTTTGCATGAAACAGAGTAACTACACACAGCCACACCCATGCCGCTATGCAGTTTGCACTAATTATGTTCTAGTTTGTTCTATTTATACATTATACACTTTTAACATAGTGTTGCTATTATTACTGTTACATTAATTAGTTCATGAGCTGCCTGCTGCTGCTGCTGTTTGTTGTAGTGTGTTCTTACTCTCAAGATTGTTTAATTTTCTTCCTTTGCTTTGTCAGTACAAATATACAGATTGTCAGAATGCATGTAAAACTTGGTATGTTCGTTCTTATCTGTTTAGTAAAAAAAAATATAGGGGAATTACAGATATTGGCTTTTATGCTGTTTGCTGTGTTCAAATGCATCAGCGGTGGGTGTGTCATAGTGCTCAGTGAGCTGACATGCTATGTAAAAATAAATTTTATCTTTGCATGGTTTCATTTCCAGAGTCATCTGACTCCTTAAACTTATTTACTGCTGAAGTTAACATTTCTGACTTTGCATTTCTGATGTATGGATTTTTAGCTTATGAACAGTTTTTCAGGAATGCATTACATTTGTAGATTGAGGGATTGCTGTATGTTCTGTAAATATATGCTGTATATTAACACATGATTAAACATCGATAAACACACACTTAAAGCATGCTGTTAGCCAGAAGCTAAGTGCCATAATTTGGAGACTGGTTGTGTTTGGTGTACCAATTTTTGCAAGTCCCTTTAAACTATTTTTTAAAAATGCAGAGATGTTATTGACTTTATCTTCCCTTTAGCTAGTTATCTACTTTTTTTAAACTTTCCTGCATACAAGTTGGTACAAATTTTGGCAGCACGTTAAGGTAGGGGGTGGGTTCAATGTGTAGCTAGTTTCAAGGCTTCCTGGGGGGGCTTTGCTATACTATTTCAGCACAGACATGTGTCCTCTAATTGCTTTACTGGGTAAAGAAGTCAAGATCCCAGGTCCTATTTAGGACTGGCAGCCACAAAGCTGTGATCACCCACAGTCATAGCAGCTTGCACTTGTTCTGCAGTGATCGATATCCTCATTAGAAAATATTAATTCAAAGATACTCCAAAGTAATGTGCACTCTGCATATATTTGCCATGATTACAATGGATCTTAAATAAGAAGGCACTTGGTTTAATTCATGCACATGCATTTGTTTTTTTGAGATGACTATGCAAATGAGATGTTTGATTCTTTTTGATCTTCAGAAGATCAGCATGATAATGGTTTGCAGTGAATGCCTGATTGCTTTTGTCATCCTTGCCATGATATGCGCTGCTGGTCGGGATTTTTTTTTTTGTGCTAAACATAAAATTCCTCCTGTGCCCAGTCATTCCAATACGAGGCATCCAAAAGCTTTTAAGCAAGCACTGAAGAGGAACCCTCACTGCTTTTCGTCTCAGTCACTTCCTGGGATGAGCTGGAGAAGCATGGATCCCCCCAAAATCACATTGTTGTTAGCTCAAAAGGGAGCCTGAACCCTTTTGGAACCCACATCCAAATCCATGCTCAGAAGTCCTAATGTCCATATGTGGCCTTCAGACGACCCTGACAGATTTTCTGGTTCTTTCTGATCGCCTGCCTTGCTCCCTTGTTCCCTTGTGGTTAAGAAATCAGATGTTAGTGGAGCCGACATTTTCAAAGAGCAGATTTGTAAGCTGGACAGGGCCAACCAGCTCCCCAGTTCAGGTTCCTACCCAGTTTTCAGAAGAGACTAGTTCTTTAGAGGAGACGCTCTGTAAAACTTCTGAGATGAACTGGATGAATTTTTGAGGCATAAGGAGTGATCATTTAACCCTCCACAAGCGTGGTACTGCATGCCATGTTCACCATTTCTCAGAGGTTACCTTACTTCCCAACTCTGATTTGGATGGACACTCACTGCTGAATGTTGTTGTTTTTTTTTCCTTCTAATTTTCAGTGTGAGCTTTCAAATGGAAGTTCTGTCTGGTTGTTTCCTCTGCCCTAATGCAATGTATTTTTAATATTCCAATGCAAATTTTAGCACGCTCATGTCTCCCAGCTTCAGAGTTGTTTTGAAGAGCTTATTTTTGACTTGGAAGAAATAGTTTGAAAAAGGAAAAATAGACCCAGCAGATGTGATGGAACCAAAGATAGCACCGATGTTTTATCAGTGTTGATGTCTGTGGTCTCCAAGGTCCAGTCATGCACTGGGTTCAAGTGAAAGACAGAGCTGAAAAAAGACAACAGCTGGCAAACTGGGACAGTTAGCACTTGCATTACTATAAATGCAAACATTTGTGGGCTATAGGGCTGTTGTTTGAATCCTTTCGCTCTGTGTTTGTAATTTGCAGGTTTTCTCTTTTTGCTTGAGCTTTCTCAAGCATGAAAGATAAGGTGCAGAGGTGGCCACATGGGTAGGACAAAGCTCAGTATAGCAGGGTTATTACATTGACACTGATCATTTATGCAAACAACAGTTTAAGTTGGGGGTGAAGCCTGTTTAAGGCAGAAAACAAGTACATTCTACAGGGGAGGACAGTGAACAGCAGCTAAAATGTCCATAGCCTGCCAGAAGGCTACAGAACCATCTAGTACTGGGAACTCTTCTAGTAACTCTCAGTTCTCAATAAACCTCTCCATTTGTCACAGCTGATGCCTTTAACCCCCCCCCCCCCCCCCCCCCGACACCCCCCCTTCCTTNACAGCTGATGCCTTTAACCCCCCCCCCCCCCCCCCTTAACAGCCAGCATCTAATTTTCATTAGGTAGAATTGGCGTGGAGCTGTTGATCATGGAAATCCCCGCCTTATGGCTTCTAAGTCCTGTCACCTAACAATATGCATGCACGTTCTGCTGCAGGTTGGATTCCAGTACAGGGTTTGTCACTCATGTCATGTTTTAGAAGAATGGCTGTGAATGTTGGAGTTCTGCTTCTGCTGTTTTATTTTGGATAAACTAGCTAAAATAGTTGAGTGTTTATTCAGTTGCTTTCTATCCGTGTATGTTTTACAGTGGTACATGATCAGCATTGTTCACATCTACAACCGCTGGAGAAACAGTGAAATTCGGTGCTATGTCAATGGACAGTTGGTCTCCTACGGTGACATGGCCTGGCATGTGAACACCAACGATGTAAGCAGCCTTCAGCTATTTCTCCACCATGCAGTGACAATGATGCCATTGTAGTTCAGAGGCATACTATGACCCTTGTTACTTTGTACCAGGGGGACAGTGTGTTTTCCAGGGGACTTCCAGTGTTTATCTGAGTGCAGTGAGTCACAAAAGATTTGTTTTCTGCTTTGTCTTTGATTTGTTAATGGAACTTGACAGGAATGTAAAATTTAAAGTGAAAGATTTTTCACGTATCACCTGTACGATGGGACAAAAACGGCTTTAAAAATGGAAGGAATGGTCTTAACAATTCTAGCAGAATATGCAACCCAAGTCTCCATGTTCACTTGTCTGCTCAGCCTTACAGACTCCCTTTGTTGTTTATAGATGAATCATATAAGCTACAAGGTGCCATTGATGTCATGTTACCACCAAGTTTACTGATTAATGAATACTACTAGTGCATAAAAAATTACCTTCTGTATTTATGGTGTTAATTATATTCTGAATTAATCTCTTTAGAAGGAAATCTTAAGTGTTTGTTTAATGGCCTACGGTGCTCTCCTCCGTTTTTTTTTCTCTGTGACAGAGTTATGACAAATGTTTTCTGGGCTCATCGGAGACGGCAGATGCCAACCGGGTTTTCTGTGGGCAGCTGGGGGCCATCTACGTGTTCAGTGAGGCACTCAACCCTGCCCAAATATTCGCAATACATCAACTGGGACCTGGGTACAAGGTATGCCACCCCCCCCCCCACACACACACACACACACCTGAATTAGATTATGCCAGGGCCGTTTGCATTACTTGTCTGTCTGTGAAATCAATGGCTCTGTATTAGCATTCATTCCATCCCTCTGTCGTCCCATGACCGATTCGGACTTGCTCAGATAAACGGCAGCATAAATCATACACTCACCGAGAATAATGTAATGGAAAACACAGGGAGACAGGCTGTTCTGAATCAGGCTCAGTCTTTGTACAGTCATACTGCTTCTCTGCAGCTTTGGTCTTGTGTGCAAAGTCTAACTTTATAACTGTAGGATTTTTGGGTTCATGGTATATTATGATGAGATCACATTAAGAGCAGCAGTTTCCTTAATTAAACATGGCTTTCATGTTGACCACCCATTGTTCAATGTCAGATGAAACTAAGCTCTGCTGTAAAGATTTACTTTGGGATAGACATGAGGCTGACCAGTGTAGGCTCATTCCTACACTTAGTAACCTGCTATTCGCATTTTACTTTTTGCAGACATTGCCTTGACCTACTGTTTCACTTTTTCTGTTACTCAGCCTCTTTGTTAGTGTTTGGCCACTAATTACATCCAGAGGGTATTAATGTTCCAAATGATAGCAATTTTGAAAGGCAGCTAATTATGTCAGAGGCGATCTTTATGAAGAAAACCCCAGAGATTACCTGAAAGGGGGGAGCGATGACCTCCTACTGTTACAGTGCTAGTGTTTTAATTTGGTGTTGATTTTCTGCCAGCAGCTATAAACATGCACATAATAAATAAGCAGCAATAAACCTGCACATATTGTGACCTTGAGTTGACCATTTGTGACTTTTGCACTGCGGTCAGAGCTGGGTGCCAGCTGGTTTGCAGTACTGCACCATGTGCAGTGTGGCATGACCCAGGAGATATGCCCTGGAAGAGGGTCAGTTCCTGTCCTGGGTTTTAGTTCCCTGTGGTGGCTTCATCATTTTTATTGGTCTGCTCTATCATTTCTGGCTGCAACTCCCAGAGGCTATGGAGCCATTACAATGCTATGATGGCGAGACTGCTGGGTGTGTGGGTCCCAAAGGTTGTGTGTCTGCAGGACATGTCAGTTGCCCATCTAGCCACTCAAATGTGTGGGGTGTGCCTGTGGTTGGCCTGGTTTTTGGCGTGGCTGATTTGTTGGAGAGGGCGGAGCACATCTTGTGTGTTCTATATGCTTCTAGCTGCTCCAGCTTATGGACACTAACCCAACATATCCACCTTGTATCACATACGTCTTCTCTTTCATTTATGAAAAAAATAAGTAATATGACAGCTACTGTTATCCACTGTTATGAATTGATCAGGACATGCAACTTCAAGATCTACAGTGAACAAGCTGAATGTTTACCCCCAGTGAGTTAAGATAAATATGGTTTAAGTTCTCATACTGCTGCCCTTGGGCTGAAGTGCTGTGCTGATTATACGCACAGACATGTAACACTTAGCCCTTCTTGCTGCCTACTTTTGGCCTAACTTTAAAAGCAACAAACTACTTGATTTGACCTACTTTGAAAGCAAGACTCTCAAATTGTTTCCCATAAGATAAGAACTTGTGAATTATTCATCTACATCTGATTTAAAAAAATGAATAAATATATGTCAGAATTGTCAGAAATAACAGCTGGTAGAAATAATGAATATATAAATCCATTGCTGACCTTAGGTTTTCTGTCAAAAAGCCTTGTGTTAATAATAATGACCTAATTTAACTTAGCCTGTCTTTCAGTCCAGATACAATCTGCAGTTCTGTGTGTGAAGTGAAGGGTTATAAGAGAGGGGCCATAAATGGCAAACCATGCAATCCACAGGGGGATCTGAATGATCAGGCTGGAGCCAGTGTGAATTGGTGGGTGGAGGCCTGTAAAATGCAGAATTCGTCTCAAAGGACAATAGTGCGGGACAATGTCTGATGAAATGTCTGTTCAGAGTGCAGGGGCTTACGAGTTGTGAACCAAGATGAAGAGGTGAAAAGAGGAGTACCAGGATGTGTCATGGCAAAGGAGAAAGCCCTGTGACCCTAAGTTTGCTTGTTTACATCCTGCAAAATGCTTATCTGCAGTTGTCATTAGCAGGGTGGTTAATCTGGATTTTCCTGTTTAAAAAAAAAAAAAAAAAAAATCCAGCTGTCCAATTGGTAAAACAGATAAATGTACTTGGCTAACGTGAAAAAAACGTGAATGAAATGGATATTGGTGGTAGCACCTCTAATGCTGAATTTGTTTTGGCAGCACTTACTTTGGTAATTTTAGAATGGGTCTTAATCAAACCCCTAGAGAGGAGCTGTGGTTTTATCCTTATCTGGAATTACTTGTGATGTTATATGAATTGGTAAATGTTGTAAGCTGTATGATGTCTACTAAACACAAATGAAATGTATGCCTCCTTAGCAGACATGTAATATACTTATGTTAGTGCTTGCGTTGGGTCTTGGATACTGAGACATAGTCACTGTCTCAGCTGTTGTCATGGTGATCTTAATATCTCAGCCTTTCCAGCTGGCTGCTTATGTTCCTTTGCCAATAGACCATAACTGTGGTGATTTACATGGCTGTAAGGAAATGGTGTAATAAGTGCTTTGCAGTCAGAGGTTGCAAGCAAATATCCACTTTGGGGGTAACCAGCGGCAGAGCAACAAATCAGCAACAAGCTGTCAATAGTGTTGTGGAAAAAAACACAGTAGAACGTGCTACAGTGTCCCAACACCAGACTAGTGCCATTTAGTCTCTTCATGTTTGAAGTTCCCATGTATGCAAAGAACTGGCAGCTCCTGTGTAAATCGTAATCCCTGGAACTGGCAGATGTGATGCTGGATGGCCTATGGCAGTAGGAGACATTCCTCCATATGCCCTGCAGATAAGTCTTCCGCAAACACCTTATGATGATGAAGGATACTCACTTTCAAGCCAGGTCTTTTGAGTTTGTTTTTACAAGATCTCTGAAGACTTATGATGGCTTGTTGCCTTATGAAAACACCAGTTCTCTGCTCTTAAATGGTCCTCAAATATGTAGTTTTTTTTTATCTAATAGAAAGAAAAATATGATTAGAAACTTTGATTGAACTCTGTTTGAACTTTACACTCCAACTGACTGTGTCCTGGTACTTTAGGGAGAGCTTGTCGTTTGCAGCAAAACCCTCATATTAAGCATGTCTTAGTGTTAAAGTAACAGATGTAAGTCTTGTTGAGACATTCTTGTAATTTTGCTTGTTCTCCTTGATCTGCTTCCATCTTTCCCTGCAACTAGAGTCTGCTGGGGTTTAATTTCAGCTCATGTGAGACTCTGCTTGTGTTTATAGTGTTACAGCCTGGCCTTGAGTTGGGCACACGGGGAGCCATGGCTTCATGCAACAGAGTTCCCAAAAATTAATATAAATTATGGTCATTGCACCATTAAAACAATTGTGTGCAAATGAAATCATGAAGCAACCAGCATGTATGTTAAAGAAAGTATAGTGGGCCATTTGATCAAAGGATCTTTACCCCCATATTCGTGTTTGGCCTTCAATCTTCCTACTGGATGCCTTTTATTATTGCAACTGTTCTGTATCTTTATTAACTGGCTGAATTGGCATAGGCTTGGATTTACAAAATTCATTTATTAGTCCAGATGTACCTGCAACGGTGGTGTGGTTGTTCCTCCTACCAGCTTAAAGTATGCAGTCTGACAATAACTTTAACATTTGTGTCCACATCTGGGGCACAGTACCCAGGCAGGACCACTTTGTAGCTGTTAGCTGTCCTAGTGTTGCAAGGGCTAATGAGGATCTAGTAGATTGTGAGTTATGTACATTTTCCTGCCATCTTCCCTCATTCTGCAAAGCATGCAGGCCATTCCTCTTGTCATCTTGACATCCATTTGATGTGTTGCTATTGCACAGAGACAGCTTACATTTCAACAAGGTGACACTCCCTAGACCATATATGTATCTTTTTCATTTCATGAAGTAGAAAGAAAATGTTCCCAGATAAGTATGTTTCTCATCAAAATTACTGAATTTTGTGTTCACTGTACTGTACTTTTTTTAATTCCGTTTCCCCAGTCAGAGCTTGTCAGGGCCAGCCATACCCACATATGTTGGAGTTTTTAATGTTCAAACAACACTGACATCATCACAGTTTACCCTGTGGTGTGACATAACTGAACTTTTCAGCAGCAGTTCATGCTGATATCTTGGTGCAGTCAGATTCTTTTATCATGATATTGGATGAACTCTCCTCAGCTGTTTTCCTTGATGCCACAGGCATTTTTATGTCGTTATATTCTTATCTTCCTAATAGAAGGCTGCTTTTTGTAAACTGGAAGCTGAGTCAGGTGCTTTGGGTGCTGTGGAGAGAGATGGGTCTCCTTGGCTCACAGCTACAAGCCGGAGCCTAATGCCTTCTGCCCTCTGTTTGCCCAGATGTTCAGTTAGTTTGGACACATTTACGCCTGTAGTGTTCAGAAACAACTGTCAAGGATCAGAACAACACATATTTACATCTAGACTACATTTATTTATTTAGTTGCTACTAATCTCCAGAGTGATGTACACTGTTGAAATATATGCAGTTTTTACCCTGTTTTAGCAGTTTTAGCTTTTTTCTGCTGTATCAGTTTGGGGTAAGTACCTTGCTCATGAGCAGGTGTGTGACTCGAATGTGGGTGTTTCAAATAGAAGGTGGTGATTGTATGGGGACTTGTTGCCCCCGGTGTAGATTGTAGAGTACAGTATTAGAGTATTAAAGGAATCAAGTAGTATAATTGTAGATCAGTCCTGGAGAGCCAACTGTCAGTATTAACATGACTCAATTAAAGGCTGTTGTGGGATCAATACAGATTAAAGAAGAGTCAGTAGACCTTTCTACTTCTTGTGTATTTCACACATATTTGTTTAAAAATGGATGCCTTGTCAGAAATGTAAAGTGTATGCCCAAAACTGTTTGCGTGTAATTTAGAAACTTTATGGGAAACACAAGCATTCTGTTTCTCTAGAGGCAGAAACATGTGCTTCTGTGTGACACAAAATTTCATGTCTGTCACCCGTGTTTCATACGCGTCAGCCTTACAGTCACCCAGTCATGTTAGCATACTGGAGAACAGACCAGAGAAACCCAAAAACCCATTGATTCAACAATGTAGAACACAGGATGAGTTGTGCAGACACAGAGAATGTAATTGCTTATATTGACAATGAAAAGGGGGCATAGTCTCATAAAATTGCCCGCTCATTATTTGTTTGCTCTATGTGTTGAATCTGTGAATGAGTCTGTCTTCAGGATATTGTACGAGATTCCTGTCCACGTTTTTGATTGTTACAGACTCTGGTTCTTCCTCTGTAATTTCTCTAGAGCACCTTCAAGTTCAAATCTGAAAGTGACCTCCATCTTGCTGAACACCACAAGCAAGTTCTATACGACGGCAAACTAGCGAGTAGCATCTGCTTCACCTACAATGCCAAGGCCACTGATGCCCAGCTCTGCTTGGAGTCCTCACCCAAGGAGAACCCTTCTATCTTTGTGCACTCACCTCATGCCCTCATGCTGCAGGTTAGTGGCCTCCATTATCCTCCAGGCAGCACCCTTGGCAGGACCAAGCAACAGTGATAATGATGATGGATTTAGTATGTGAGGTTTTGTTTACACAGTAGCTGCCAGTGAGAGGGAGTTTGTGAGGTTTTGGCTCTGTGTAACTCATGAGCATGAGTATTCTGTCATTCATCCCACAGGACGTGAAGGCTATTGTCACACACTCCATCCACAGTGCCATTCATTCTATTGGTGGAATCCAAGTTCTCTTCCCGTTGTTCGCACAGCTTGACTATCGCCAACAGAATGACAGCCAGGTGGAGACAGCCGTATGGTGAGTGGATTTTGTTTCGGTGACAAAAACTGTTTAAACTTATTTGTTTTTTGGAAATCTGAAAAAACTTGGTGTTTGCACTAAATGGCAGTTCACTTTGTTCCATTATCTTTTTCTGTTGAAATGTATAGATATTCAGACAAATGCTCTGCAGTTCAGCCAGCTATTTACCAGACAGACTAGTGTGTAACTCTAACAACTGATGTCAAATCAGTGTTTAGTTATGGCCACTAGGGAATATAGGTAGGGCCTTTGTGAGATCTCCAACTTATACTTCATCTGAAGAGAAGGAGGATCAACACAAGAACCTGCCTAAAAAGTATTGCTACACTTTTTTTAACTATTTTCCACAGTTACACAGCTGATTGGGGGGAAAACTGGATTATGTTTCCCAGTGGTCTAAAATACTTATTCAGTCATATTTCAGTATTCAGCCTGCCACATTTTTCACTTTGGTGTATGTTTTCAAAACTTTGAAAATTGTAAGTATTTTTACTTTTTTCTGTGTGTTTATATTTCTACTTTTTAACCATACCAGCCTAATTTACCCATGACACATGGTAAAACAAGCTACAGAGCCCAGGACAAGAAACAAATACTTGTCACAGTAATAATGATTTAATTAAGCAGTTGAATTTGTGTTACATAACAAATTCATTTACACTGCCTGATGCATTGTGCAGTGATTCAGGGGCTCTATCATGTAAGCAAACTCTGACCCTGGTCTTTCAGCTTGCAGCATGGTCTTACACCTTGCTTAAATACTCCCCCACTACCTTGACTTAGTTGGGTAAATGGAAATGAATTTTGCTTTGTGTTGCAGTGCCACACTTCTTGCTTTCCTGGTGGAGCTGCTGAAGAGCTCTGTGGCTATGCAAGAACAGATGCTGGGTGGAAAGGGCTTCTTGGTGATTGGGTACCTCCTGGAAAAGGTACTTGTCTCTTTTGCTTTGCAGTTCTTGTAGGTCACCCTTTCAGCCTTCTGTGCTAAATGATACTGTCTGTCCAAAAAGCAGTGCCATGCTCATTTAAAAAAAAAAAAATTAAAGGAATGGGAAAAAAATATTTGTTTCTGAATTAGATTTTCTCTTAGCATTTCAGACTAAAACTTTTATTGCATTTAATCAAATTGATACAAAATTTCTACTTCCTATTCATTCAAAAAATTCTTTGACGTAAAAACGTAGCCATACTCTCCATGCAAGTCATTAGACATGGTTTCCTCTGCCTTGGATCTGACATCAAAGAAATAAGAGCAAAGATAGAGAAAGTTACAGAAAAAGCTGCTTTCACAATAAACTAGGCAAGAACCAGACCTTGCCACTGCACTTCAAACTGCTCTCTGGTGCTCAGGGTCTGCTCACCAGGGTTGTGTTTCACTTCATTACTTGAACCATTGCTGCTTTGAGTTTACAGGTCACCCTGGCTGTATTGTAATGTCTCACTTTTTCACCTAGTAGCCAATGTTTTTATGTACTGATTACAAACAAGGAGAGGGAGATTATGAGATTAGCTTAGCCCATGGTTTCTCACACACTGCAAGGACATTTTCTCTATCCCATCTTGCTTAAATATCTTTAGATATTGGTACACAGAAAATGTGCTCAAAAGATTGTGGGCCCCAATTCAACTCTTCTTTTATATTCCACATGGAAAGTCTTGCTTATGGATTGATGGAATTTTTGACTGATATTCTTTCTCCCTAGTCATCGAGGGTCCATATCACCCGGGCTGTCCTGGAGCAGTTTCTCTCTTTTGCTAAGTACTTGGACGGCCTGTCTCATGGAGCACCCCTGCTAAAGCAGCTCTGTGACCACATTCTGTTCAATGCAGCCATCTGGATCCACACGCCAGCCAAGGTGGGCTTACCAAGGTGTCAGTCACAACAGGAGCACCCTGGGAACACACCTGGCATTTTAGCCTAGTGCCAACGTATCCTGCTGTGTCCAAAGTCATACAGGTGTTATATAGAATTCATGTTTCTGGGATTCAGTATGTCTGCAGACATTCTGGTAATTCTGTGCTGGATATTGTTTTTTGTAACTTATTTTTTATTTTTTTTTCGTTTGAGCAATAATCACAATTAACTGCAATCATATTAAACATATTTTCTTAAATCCCCCTTATACCCTACCCAGGGCTTAAAAAATGTGATTGATATTTGTGATGGGTCTCCTGGTGCATTCATATTAGAGAGTATTTCTCTGGGCTGTAGCTGAAATTGCCAGAATAAGGCCTTTCTAGGCTAATACTATAAAGGTTCACACAGTGATTGAAAGGCAGTTGCTGCCCATTGTGGCTTTAATAATTTAGGCCTAAGTTGTTGGAAGAATGCAGCTCCACTGTCTACAAAACCTCATTGGAAGAAGTCTTTATCCCCGTGTTAGAACTAATGGATATTCACTAGCTCACTTGAAAGGTTTCTCCGGCACTTTTCCTCATTTCTTGCCGAAATATTAGTTTGTGGGCTTAGAGTATTTTGCTGAAATTTTGGCCCATTTCATAATGACCCATGAAAGGAAGATGAAGCATGTCAGAGGAGATGTAGGTTTGCACAGAGCACATGGTGACCGTTTTGGAAGTGGGACACTTCATGAATAATTAAAGATGACACTGAAGTAAATGGGAAAGTGCTTGGTTGAGTGCAACATCTTTTAGAAAGTGACAGTGAAATTACAGATAAAGTAAGAGTTAGGGATATTTCTACATTTTTCATAGAAAATTTGTCCAGAACAGGATGGGAATGGAACTGAATGGACCTCACATTTTTTTGTTCAGTCATCTTGTGCAGAAACTGCTACCATGATAAAGACAAGACTCTTTAATTTGAAAATTTCCATTTCAAGTACAAGGTTAGGGCCTGTAGTACCTGAGCAGTTTTCTTAATTTGGATTGCTTTAAAATATTCAGATGCAAACGCTAGTCAATTTTAAATGTGTTTATAGAATAATATTGTTTGAACAATGGAATGAATAGTAGTAATAATGGAATCACAGGGGAAAAAATGCTAGAAGCAATATTAAAAGATTTTCCTGTTCAGAAGCTTTTTTGTTTTGCCACTGCTTACTGAAGAAGAAGAAGAAATGTGTGAAATTCTGTGTATCTAATCACCCTACCAGGTCCAGCTGTCCCTGTACACCTACCTGTCAGCAGAGTTCATTGGCACGGCCACCATTTACAGCACCATTCGGCGGGTGGGCACTGTGTTGCAGCTCATGCACACCCTCAAGTACTACTATTGGGCTACAAATCCCCAGGAGAGCAGTGGTATCACACCTAAAGGCCTGGGTGAGTACCTGCACCAGTCAAACGTGGGGTCTGTGGGTTGCTGGGGTGAAGCATCATCTCAGAGACGTGTTGTGTCTCTTGACAGCCTTTCCGTTTAGAACAAAAGACTTAGTGGTTATAGAATTTCAAAAAATTCAACACTGACGTGAATACTGTTGGAGAAGTTATGGCACTCCATGTTTCATGACTGCTTTTAAGTGTGGTGGAAATAAGAGCTTAGATGTCTAGATTCAAGAAAGGAGGTTGTGTTAGAGGAGTTCTTGACATGTCACTCAACCTTGGTCCTTCCTCTTTCCTCATTGTGTATTTGATCGTTAGAACTTTATGCCTGTATATGGAGGGTGTCTCTGCTGCCTTAGAGTTTTTGGGGTTGAGGGACAAGAGCAATAGTGAGATAGCGTCTGTTTAATTCCCTCACTCCACTTACCACATGCTTGGAAGAGCATTGAAAACTCTCGAAGTGCTGTGTCTGATGAATTACCCCTGTATCCAGTCATTGCTTCTGTATACACTGGTAATAATTTCTCATAATTAAAATCATACAGCATGTAAGCACTGGCCATTAATTACCCTGAAAGTGAATCCAAAATTGCTGTTTGTGCTTGTGTATTTGAGGACAAAGTCTCGCTATACAATCCTGTGTCTTTCACCAGAAATAGGGTGTGAAGGCTTTGTAATCATGGACACCATGTTTATTCATAGGTACTATTATTATTGATTATGTGTATTAATGTCTAGTTAATCATATTTTTATATTATAAAATTGAGTAAAATTTTTCAAATGGTTAGAATAAATAATTCTTTTGTGGTTTTGAAATATGCCATTCCAGACTAACTGCTGACTGGTTCATGTAGACCCAATTGTGTGGTGACAGGTTGTGCACATAAGACCTAAAGAAAGTGGTCCGTCTGGCTCATCTAGCACACATTGTCATTTGAGGTGATTTGCTACTGTTTTTCATTCACTAGAAATAAAACTGTTTATAAAGAGTAATCTGCCCACTGTCTTTTGTCCATTCATTACATTTCATTTCAGCTCTTTGCTCAAGGATTTTTTAATCGTGTACTTCTGACACTGCAAACAGCCTGATGAAAAGGGAACCAAGACATAGGAAACCTGGGCAGTTAAAATAAAATAAAATAAAATAAAATTGCCCTCCTCTTTGCCGGTCTGCCTGTCAGCATGTGTGTGTAGAACATGTACTGCATCCATGCTCTTACATGGGTGTGTGAGAAACTACATCACCATGTGTGTTTGGGCTGTTGTGTATTATCAGACATTATTACCATTAAACTTTTTCAGTTTAGTATATTTGGGTGTGTGTATTTGCCTGTGTGTCTGTAGGAGGAGAAAACCCTCTTGTGACCAGTCTCTCTGTGTTTGCGTGTGTGTAAGATGTCACCAAACTTTACCTTTAAACTTGGTGAATTTAGTTAGTTGTGTATGGAGATAAAACTTATTGGCATGGTGGTATTTGCTTTTTTTCTTATTTGCGCTCTACAGGTTATTTAAGTAAGTGGTATGTGTGACATCAGACCTCCTGCATTTCCAAGCCTGGTCAGAGACCAAATTTTAAATGTTCAAAATAGTAAGTAGCCTTTTTAGACTTTAATGAACTTTATTACGCAAGAACGTCGCTAAGGGTGTGCCCAACTTATCCCAAGTCTCTGACTTGAAAAACAGTCATCCATATCGGGCAAACACACAGACAGACAGAGATTGAGCTTTATAGATACAGACATCAATAAGGGATGTCAGTTTGAAGCTGCCTGAAGCTCAGACTAGCTGTACTCATATTTATGTGTTAATAAGCAAGTGTGTCTAGTGTCTTTTCTGTGTACCTTCCTCACCTATTTCTGGGTGCACTACAGGCAAGAGGAAAGATAATGAGTTTTTTATTTATGAACTTCTGAATTATTATAGCTCTGGAGTACAGTGTGAGGGCTGGGAGCCCTAATTTGATCTTGCAGCTGAGTCTGTCTTCATGTTGTGAAAGGCCTGACCTCTCATGGTTCCTGTGAATAAGGGTGAAGAAAGCCTTGAGAAGGACAATAAAATGAGGCATAGCTGCATTTATACAGAATGTGGATAGTCAATAGTGCAAGATGGAGAGTGAATGTGAATTAGACATACTGTGTTTTTTCACGCACTCTAGTGTACTGTGTATTTTAAGTCTCACTACACACCTGTTGAACGTTAGAACGGCCAAAGTGGCTTCTGGCCAATTCTTAATCTGATCTGAAACAGCTGTGTTCTTGAATCGGTTGGAAATTGATGGCCAGTACAAAGGCGCGGTGTGCCATTTAATAATAAAAGAACATTTTCAACATTTTGATTTTATCACACACCCTATCCTCATATCTGCATGCAAATTAAAACACTGGTAAATGACAGCTAAATTTAAACACTAGTGTTCCAATCCAGGCACCCTAAGTGAAGAACAAGGTATGTGCATAGGTTTTAGTT
This sequence comes from Arapaima gigas, assembly GCA_900497675.1. Classification (NCBI taxonomy): domain Eukaryota; kingdom Metazoa; phylum Chordata; class Actinopteri; order Osteoglossiformes; family Osteoglossidae; genus Arapaima; species Arapaima gigas. Next base: position 454,073 of record UFQX01000149.1, read on the forward strand.
TTTAGTGCAATATACAGTTAAATTAATTTTTCCTAAATTAAGTATATAATAATTTTCTCACAGATTAGTATACATGTAGGAGATAGCCCGGATATTTGCAGCAGCTGTTCTACTAAGTAGTCGGGTGACCAATGAAAAGGTATTTTTATAACCAGGCCTGATTGTTCAGATTTGTAAGTGTAAAGGAGGATGAGAATTAGGACTGACAAGTGCCCCATTCCTCTCTTTGCCCAAGGGCCTTAAACTATTAAATCTGCCCCTGACCTAATGTAACATACCTGGAACAGTCATAACATTTGTAACGCTATATACTCAAGTCTTACTGTACACCATTCCTCCCGAACGTTCTATCCGTCTTGTACCCTTCCAAGCTGCAGGCTTATTTTTAAGGGTGTATTGCTGACAATTTATAAACATTTTTTCAGTATATGGCATATAGCACACCCAGTATATACATTAGCATTTAGAACAGTCATCCAGCAGAACCCAAGGCTCTTGTGGGCAATATGACCCTCCCCAGTAATACAATTATGTAATCAATAACTAGTGATAGAAGTTCAAAATTGTACCCTCTCATTTTCAGTAACTGCTTGTCCTTATCAGAGGCTTGGTATTTTGGAGCCTGTCCCAGAATAACTGGGTGCTAAGCAAGGAGGATTACACTCATCGCCAGTCTGTTGGAGGGAAGCCAGCTTAAAACCAGTTATAAAAAATAACCCTTTGGGGACAGTAGTAACTATGATTCTGCACCCACAACCCTCAGTGTCTACAGAAACATAACACTCTGCAGTAAGTGAGACTGAAAAAAATTCTTTACGTACAGGGACAGTGGTTAAAGTAAACTTCTGTGTCCACTGTTTTGCCATGATCCATGATAAAATATTCACATTTTCTGATTTTCTCTTAAAAGAACTTGGTTTCCACATAATGGATAATTTTGAAAATTTTGTTTCATACAGAGTATTTGGGACAGATCAAGTAGAAATGTTCTTCATCTACTTCCTATGTTATATTGGGCATAATATATCTTCTCTTTCTGTGATATTTTATTGCACATTCACTAGAGGCTGTTATGACTAATTTTTATTTAATGTGATTTCTTCTTTTGAGTTTTTACCAGATAATCTGTCAGGGAATACTCCCTAGTCAGTGCATGATTACCTTTCTGCCTTATTGCTGACTTTAGCTTCTTTGTGCCAAATGGAAAAGTATGTTTTTGTTGCTTAGGTCAGTATGTTTACATTTTGAGATGGTGTTCTTAGTGATGTATGAAACTTTGTGTTCTTTTGTTTCAAAAGGGTATTATTGTGCTATGGCTAGTTTATTCTGAGGGATTTTGATTTATGTCACTAGAAGTACCGATCCAACTGCTGTATATGGTTTATAGAATTTTAGTGGCTCTTTTAAACTATGAACTATGATGCCCTAATTCAACTCTTCGTTAAATATTTGGGGTACCTTTATATATGTAATCTCTGTTTCTTGCTCTCTGGCGTTATAAGAGGAAAGGTTTGTTTTTATGGATAATTTACTGTAGGAGGGAGCACAGATTGAACCAACACTTGGGTCACAAGTCCATTTCTTTAGCTTCCATGTGCTGCCCACTGCCTCAGATTTTTTTGTACAGATAGGGTATTTGGTTAGGAAAGGAAGAAATGTGCCTTATAGATCACAGTATTGTTTTATTGTCAGATTTAGGGTATATAATTCTTCATTAAGAAAAGAAGGTCATTTACATAGATTAATGTGCTTGGTATGTAGGTGGGACAGTGGCATAGCTGGCACACAATGCCTTGACTGTGTGATTAGGCATAAGTTCAGTGCCCATTCATTCTATGTGCAAGTTGCATGTTATCCTTTTTTTCCCCATTGGTTTCCCATCGATTTCCAACGAATGCTCTGCCCCCCCCCCCCCCCCCCCCCCCCCCCCCCCCCCCCCCCCCCCCCCCCCCCCCCCCC